>OZ026613.1:68538191-68635191 GCA_964020975.1 Hermodice carunculata
GTACCATCTGAACTCGTTCACAGAGATGCCAACACTAACTAGAAGCCGATCAGTGACCGAAAAGGGACAGACGCGTAGGTGACGACAATACCGTTGGGCAGGTCAAGGTTACCTCTGTTTGACCTAATGACAAAGCTTTGGTGCAAATACAAAGAGCAGAGATATCATGGCAAGGTCATTTTTCTTCAATGCAGCACTGTGACCTAAATATGTGACCCAGTTACCTAGTTTTCACTAGATGTCAGAGGCATCCTTAGGACCAACTGTCATAAATAATTGGTGCAGCTACAATGAGAAAATAAAGATTTGAAGACATCATGGTACCGCCATTTTTCTTCAATGCAGCACTGTGACCTAAATATATGACCCAGTGATCTAGTTTTCGATAGACTTCTGAGGCACCCTTAGGACCAACCGCCATAAATAATTGATGAAGCTGCATTCAATATTTTTAGATATTTTGTTAACGCCGTTTTTTTTTTTCAATGTAGTACTGTGACCTAAATATGTGACCTAGTCACCCACTTTTCCATAGGCATCTGAAGCACCTGAATGGCCCCCTGTTATAAAAATTTGGTCTCTGTAAAGTGAGTACTTTTGGAGATTAGTCCTGTAATTTGAATCCAAGTAAACAATAAATCCGGGTACCTGGATCTTTTTGTATTTTAGCAGCAGCAAACTGGATTCCGCTTGCTTTGATATTGGTTCCCTGGCCATTGTCATCTTTGTTCACTAACATCTCTCCTGTTTTGCCAAGAGCACTCTCTGCGTGCGATGTTGTTGATCTACTCTGTAAATAAATAGTTTGGCAATAGAAACACAAACGCAAGTCTGATAGAAGATGTAATACGGTGCTGATCAATTTATGTTAAGCACTATTATGAGCACAAAAGCCCATCCAAACTAAAGAAAAATATCTATTTGCATAATATTTCATCCAATAGTGTTTCGGTAAGCTATCAAATGTGTCTTCTGAAACAAACGGTATTCACATAATTCTATTCCCCTCGACAAAACACTATAACCAAAACGAGATACCCTGCATGGGGCATATACCGGGTATTAAATAAGAATGAAAAAATTACCACGGCCTCTTTCTCCAGTTTCACTTTCAATTTCCAGGCCTCGTATCTTTTGATGATAATGGCCTTATCGTCAGGATGAAATTCCTTGCAAAACTTTTCGTCCCATACCTTGGTCTTCTGTGCCACACAAGTACCTTCCAACTCCCGTGTGGTCGGCTCGATCCATTTACAAAAGCCCTCTGCAACAAAAGAACAAGAAAAGACCCATTAACGCCTTGCTAATCAAGGTTGGGCGTCAGACTACTGCCACAGCGTCCGAATGGTAAGCCTGTATGTAGATCCACGGCATAAGAAAGGGTGTGAGGTAAGAAACCATCAAAATTTCTACGCCTCCCTATCCCCACCCCAGACCCCAGACCCCAAACCCCCAACCCTAGACTTCACATTGAAACTGACCTTCCGCCAAAGGCCCCAATATGAAATACCCCCCCCCCCCGGGCCGGGGAGGGGCACATACTCAACATCAGGGTGGGTGTGTACCTCGGACATTTTTATACAATACCCTATCTTAATCCTACACCACATGTAAAAAGGTACCCTTTCTTAAAAAAGGCCAGATATACCTAGGCTAGGCCTAATAACCATCATTTTCAGTAGGCCAAGATTAAAAGCTGACACTGCTCCAATAAGTCGTCCGTTAATTTCCAAACGGTAGAAACAAGATGAAAATTGTATATTTGGTGCAGTAGCTCTTGTTCAGAAAATTATGGGCAAAATGCAGTCAATTGTAGTGATAACAGACTGAATTCAAGTAAATAGGCCTACATTTGAAACTAAAATTGTGATGCAGTAAATTTACATCATCCCCTCATCTTCAATGAGTCAGTTAAACCACTCTTCATTTTCTTTGGTCTTTGGGGGAATTCGTGGGAGCTGGAGTTAGACATTTGAGGCGTTTTCTTCACTTTTCAAACATACATGTGCAGTGAAGCCTAAATCTGTGTTTAGATTGGGGAGGGGGAGCGGCTGCGCAAAAAGCTCGTTTGGTTTTCTATTGCACAAAATCGATGTAAAAGAATAATAAACACTCGCAAACGGAAAATGTCGGTTTCCCGTTGAGCGACCCGCATTTTAACTGGACCTAGGTTTTGTAAAAACCAAATAGTGAAAGGCAGTCCAACAAAGGCCCAATGTGAAATATCTTTATTCGACAATTAATCAACATTAATATATAAATTTATAGGCCTGCTGAAAAATGACAGTTAGGCCTGTCTATTCATACTATGCTATAGTTTCCCATCAAATCTGGAATTCTCCCCCCCCCCCCCCCCCGTGGGGGATACTCCCATGTAGGGTTGTACTGGGTATGTGCCGCGGGAAAGGCCCTGTTTTCATTACTCCCAGGAGTAGAAAAGCCCCCCAAAACGTACACAGCTGGATTAAGATTGGGGTGACAGTTATTTGAGTGAACTGGAGATATAGGATATAATTATGTGCCCCCCCCCCGGGGGGAGGGGGGTCTGCAAAGGCCCTCCCCCCGGGGGAGGGGGTCTGCAAAGGCCCTCTCCGGAAGGAATTCAAGACTGAATTAATAATCAGCCCATAGAACCAATGATCACCGTATTTGTGACTGGGGACATTTTTATACAATACCCCATCTTAATCCTTCACCAGAGTACTTGTGCGTGGCTGTCGGCCGACACAGTCCTCCCTGTCGAACTTCGCTGTGTTTTTATCCTTTATTCTTGGGTAACGAACCACATCAAACTCAATTATTAGTTGATATCGAAAATCTGGCAATGCTAGATTTTGTCTCTCCATTACCTCAAACTGACAGGAATTGCAAAAACACATTGCTAATAGTGTATGTGCGTGAAATGCCTGAGTGGACATGAAGAACAATAGAAAGTCCTGCAGACTTTGATAAATTTGAATAAAGTATGAATTCCACCATTGACTGGGCATTTCATAATTTAAGTATTTAAAGCTCTAAGTATGACTGAAAAACTTTCTTTTCAGCATTTCGCATACAAAGTGTATCCCTGGTTTCTGTGGGCAGTTTTAAGGGAAAATGTACATATTCCTAGTGCATTTCTTTGTAAAATACCCACCCCCTTGCAGGACATCAGGCAAGACCATTGGGACGTGACTTGTGTATTCAGCTATTAACATGCCAATTAAGCCATTATTCTTGTATACTGGCACATGGGTTATTGACTCGCTTTTCAACCTTCAAAATCGCCATCTTGTTTTGATAATTTCTTTCGCGCACTGTGGGCCACTTCACACATAAATTCAGAGCTGTAAATTAATGCGCGTTTCAGTGAAACATAGTTCCATGGTTCTATGAATTTGAACGTAAAGAGTGACTAAAGACTAACATTAGATCAATTTATTTGTAATAACAAATAATAAAGAGTATTTCATATTTTATGGGTAACAGATCTTTATCCATTCCGCTGACCTCATGAATATACAAAAGAAAGTAGTCCTCACCACTTTGTAAAATAGACAAATCAGAAATGTCTTGTAATAATGGGTACAGTTATCCACAACGTCGTTGTGGATAGAAATGGTAATTGCACAGGAACACACCCTAGGTATGTGAGAAACAGAATCCAGCATTGCCAAGTGGTGGTGGATAACGTTTTGGGAACTCGTTGTTGCATCTTGTGGTTTTATATTTTATGGGTAACAGATCATTTATCAATTCCGCTGACCTCATGAATATGCAGAACAGAGTGGTCCTCACCGCTTTGTAAAATAGACAAATCAGAAATGTCTTGCAACATGGGTATAGTTATCCACAACATCGTTGTGGACAGAAACGGTAATTGCACAGGACACCCCCCCCCCCACCCCCTGTTGTGATTAGAGGGTTACTTCAAGTAATTGTGGGCTTGCCTTGAATCGGCAAGCCTCACGAAAACCACAAAATCAAACAACTCGTGCCCAAACGTTATTCACCATGGCTTGGCAATGCCAGATTTTCTGTATCTCACACTGTCACAGAGCTACGTCGCGTAAAGCGGCAGGCACACACTTTGGCATAGTGTCACGTTTTGGGGTGTAGCTACTGGTTAGGCCTTTAACCGTACTTTTTCCCACATGAAAACGCATCTTTAAAACGCGTGTCAATGCTTAAGAACACATGAAACCGCATAGAACTGCATGACAGTCCAAGACACCAATGTTTTCACTTGGATTGTCGAACATTTAAGAGCATGCTCACGTGCGGATTTTAGAAAAAGCACACATGAAACGCAGAAGACTTTAAAAGTCCAACAACCCCTGAAACCACTAATGAAAGTGTGCAAATGCAGGAAACCGCATGTAAAGTTCTGCGTGTAACCGCACCAATGGGACCCCCAGCTCTGTCCGCGTTTATTTTTTCCTGCAACAAAGAAACATATCAACACGCGCAACAACGCATCAAAAAGAAGCACAAAAATGCATGAAAACGCATTAGACCACACAAAACCGCTACACCCAAAGAAACGCACAATCTTCCTAAACACATGCAAACCGCACTTCGAAACGCGTCAATAGGCCTACGCGATACTACGCCAAAGCGTGCGGCAAGCTTAAGCAAGTATCCTCAATAATATTTGGCGCGTGGCAACAAAACAGATAGGCTACATATATTAGGCCTACATTATGAACTCTCACGTTATTTTTTATAAATGGACTTACTTTGAGCTCACCCTAACCGCGAAATATAATAATAATAATAATAATAATAATAATAATAATAATAATAATAATAATAATAATAATAATAATAATAATAATAATAATAAATACTACACTAGTGTGAGTGCCTGGCCGTAAATTCTGCATGGCACGAGCGTACCCGTGGAGAGGAAGGATACACGAGATGCAGCACGCATATAGTAGTACTAGGCCCAGATACTCCTGTCTACGGGGGTTAGGTGGGGGGGGGGGGAGGAGCATATAGGCCTACTACTAGCGTACCGAACATTTGTATTTGCTGTACTCACGTAATGGAATCCCTTTAATTTCCGTACTTCGTAGCAACAATTATTTGTACATTTTCTTATTTTCAGTACCTTGTGACTAGGGCATATTTATTATTTGTACCAGCGTACCATGGACCTCCCCAATTGGAGTGCAGAAAGAAACATGGGAGCTCAGACTGCGTTTTTGTAGTTTTGTCCGATTTTTCCCCAAAGTAGTGACAGTGTCCAAAACAGTTCAATATGCTGAAATATGAAATGTTACATCGCGGATGGAGAACCTAGGCCTATGTGCACCACATCGGCTATCAAAATACCCGGGTGAGCCCTACTACTAGGCTAACGTTATATACTACTAGTAGTAGGTCTACCCGATTCTGCACACCGAATTGGATGGGTGAGTATCCGAGGCATCCGATCACTAGGCCTACATGATACATCAGTACATGCGTTGTGCAAGTGCAAGGGTCAAGACAGCGCATAAACTAAGTGCGGAACACAGCATGCATAAATAAAAGCACAATTACACACTTGGAGCTTCACAACAACAGCATTCCACTTTTTTCTCTTCTTTCTTTGGTGGGGGAGGAGTTCCTGAGAATAGAAGCCTCCGGCCGTCTGCCGACGTCACAGCAACTGAGTCGTCGGCAGTTGTATCTTCTGTTCCCTTCTGCGTGGGGTGAACTTTCAGCGCCGTGGTCGTCAATCCAGCAGTAGTCACCGTGGTAGTGGTTTTCATTGCCTGGGTTGTAGTAAGCACAGTGGCACGTGTCGTTGCTCGGTAACCCACCGTGGCCCCTGTTCCCGTACCTGAACTTGCAAAGGTTGCATACAGGGCAGCCATTGCCTGGGTAGTTGTAAAGTAAGGATCATTCACTTGGCCAACTGTAAACAAAGGTTCTGTGACTGGTGGTTCGGCTGTGGTCGTATCATCATCGCTTGAATCCTCATCATCCTCTCCAAACGGCATAATATTGCCTGCAGTGGCTACTATGTCTGAAAAGTATGACATATATATATATATATATACGTTCTTTGTCTTGCCATTCTTTTCACAGTGATCAGTATTAAGGGAACTGCTGGCTTGAGAATTAGAGCACAAAGTAAAATAAAAAAAAACATGAGTTGAGGAACAAGCCAAATTTAAGAGAAGCATTAGAAGCAGAGAAACCACGAAGTACAAACAAAATGACGAACAATATTACTCTTACAGTCCTGTGTTTTGTTCACCTTGGATACACAGACGGAAGTGGTCCTGTGACCTTCGGAATAATATCAAGATCACCTTTGTTTAAGACCACCAGCGCTCCAATAGCAGTCTTTACTCACACAGTTCAGGAGGGTTTTTTTTTTTTTTAACTTTTTTACTGTTTACCGAGATATAAACCACTATGTAGGCCCAGGTTTGATCTTTTAAGGTCACTCACGGACAAAATCAATAACACACACACACACACACACACACACACACACACACACACTCAAATACGTATTATATGAGTAGTGTTTAATGCTCACCATTGCCGAGAAATAAGTCTCTATGTCAGTTTGGCGTTTCAAGGTTGCTCAAGGTCAAAATCATAAGCATCAAATGCAAAAAGCCATAGGGACTGTCCTTTTAATGTTTAACAGTAAACATGGGTCTGGGATCCTTCATCACCAAGAAATCAGCCAATAGGCCCTATGTGATATGTGCTGCTACCCCTATTGTATTGTTGCTAACTTGTACATATGCCTTAAGGTACTGATTTTTCTAATTTTGATTATTCGTTGAAATTTAACACCATGCAATTACCAATTTGATAGAGATCGAGCTCAAGTACATTTCCAATAAGTTTCGAGAGAAACCGCACGAAAATGAGACAAACAAAATAAAAGAAACAGATTAACAGCGCCACCTGGCGAACAAATTAAGGTCTAAGGGTCACCAGAAGTGTGCCTGTGCAATTTCGAAGCAATTGGCCGAGCTGTTTTGGTGAAGAAGACAAGATTCTTTCAAAAAAATTAAGCAATAAACCATAAAATAAAATCCAAAAAATCACTTGAGCACGATCATATCACGAACATGGTAGAGAGTAATATACGGTAGGCCTACATCCCCACAAAGGTTTGAATTGAATGTGACGAACGGTTTGGACAAGTCCAAAATGTGAATTACCATTGCAATCCGCATGCACTTGCATAGCAGTCAAAATGATTGTGTGCATGAACCAATAAGTACCCGAACAGCATCGTATGAAATCAGGGATGCGGAGCATTATCACCTAGTGAACAGCTCTGTTTTGTCCTTCCATACGGTACATTTTGACAATGTTTCAGCTGAGTGATAGTGTACCGGTTTTTGAAATAGAAAAACAAAAAACCCTATATAAACATAAATCAAAAGCCGCGTAAGAAGGATACCTTATATGACCATAAAAACATTTTGCGATTGTTTCAAGGGTTTGAAATGGCTGTATGTGGTTTAAAGCTTAACATGTTGATCTACTGTACAATGTAGTTCATGTTTTATTTGGTGAAAACAAACTAACAAATTTCTTTGGACTCTTTTTTGTTTATTTGGGTTTTAAGGGGGGATCCAACTGGGTGAACGCTTCAAGGGCCAATATATTCGTAATTGAATATGTAGTTGACAGAAAAACTTACTTGTGCCCATATTTTCAATATTCGCCTTCGTAGACGAATTCAGAAAATTGTCGCCTTTCTTAGCTGCCTGACTCAAAGCAGATGAAGCCGTTTTCTGTTAAAACATGACAAGTAAAATATATACATAAAATGAAAACACATTTGCTACATCACTTCACACGATACTGTACGTTTCAGTTCTGTGTCTCGGTAATACTCAATACACTTGGTCCACTTTATGCGTAATCTTCTAATGAGCTCAAATTTGTCAGATGTTACGAAGCACTTGCATGCTTCATTATAGAAGATTGCTCCAATCTTATGGTAAACATTTGTTATTATTATGGTAAAGTACAAAAGACATCAGCTCTTCATATGCGAGTACTTACAAAGTTAGCTGTGTGTTTCGACTGGGCGATATATATCTTATATATATATATATATATATATATATATATATAGTTCACACGTGCACAACTGGCATAAATAAGTAGATCACTGAAGAGCTTGTAAAATTAAATCAAACAAACCAAGTTTCACAGTCAAAATAGGCAAAATTGAACATTGCTTACATTATCTTCTGGAACAATAAGCAATTCAACAAGCCTACCGTGAACTGCAAAAAGTGTAACAGGACGATACTTTCCCTCGGTTTTTGGATTTAATGTTGTTGTTTTTTTTATAAGACTTAATCTATAATTCTAGCTGTAAAAATATTAGGAACAAGTCCATAGTTAATAATAGTGGAATACAAAGTGGCCAACCGATATAGGAGATTGGATCGACCCACTCAAGTGTCAATGCTCTAGCTGATACGCGCCATTCTAATTGGGCCCGAGTTCGTTTAGATCTCGTTCCGTTTAAACATATTTTATTTTAGAAAAAAAAAAAAGAACAACAGGCTCACAGACCTAATGCTCTGCTGATGATCATCACAAAAGTTCATTCCTTGTAATACATTCCCTGCATGGCCTTGAGAGAGTAAGTCAAGGTCATCTATATTATGTAATATCTAACTTTTACATACGATACACATTTGTGGCATGCTTGAAACCCTGAGCATCATTCTTTCTCAACGCATTGAATTAAGTGTCCATTACTTAAGTGCTTAAAGGCCTTTAAAAATAGTTCAAGGTCCCACAACATAATGTCTTCTTGATACCTATGATGCTAGTTCCGACAAACACCAACGGTGGTGCCGCTTTGACTCTATTTTGTATGCATAATGTTTCTGTAAGATATATGGGAGTATACAAGTTAAAGTATAATGACCATAATCAAAAACTATTTGTGGAAAGGCTTTCCATCCGTGACCTTCAGAAAGTACATCAAGGTCATTCATATGCAATATCAAACTTCTACATATGATATACTGTTGTCGTACAACTAGTATAGGTAGGCTAGTTTTATTCTTTCTCAACATATTGAATTGTGTGCCCTGTACTATGCGCTTAATTACCTTGCAGAATAGTTCAAAGTCGCCTCTTTGTTTTAATTTGACTATTGGGCGTTTAGTGTAAAGTTTGTTCATGTCAGTTTATTCAGTGACTCAGAAAAGTATAGGTGTATAGCCTTAAGTAGTATCCTAGGCAAAGTCCTAGATTGGGTTGTTCTGAATGAAAATTATGACAAATTGAATTCCTCACATCTACAATTTGGGTTTAAATCGTACAGCTCTACCACACAATGTTCATTTGTTTGAGATGAATGCATTGATTACTATTTGAGAAATGGGTCAAATACTCATCTTGTACTTTTGGATGCTACTAAGGCATTTGATAGGGTGGAATATGTGAAACTGTTTTCTGAACTGTTGAGTAGACGTTTATGTCCGATAGTAGCGAGGCTCCTGCTAAACATGTACATAGAACAACTTGTATCCTTTCTATGGGAAAAGGTCGTTTCCATGCCCTTTAAATGTAAAAATGGCGTCAAACAAGGCGGGGTTCTATCGCCCATTCTTTTCGGTGTATACATGGATGAACTAGTTTTCAGGCTCAAACAGTCGGGTTTGGGATGTCATGTGGGTAATCTTTTTGCTGGTGCGCTAGCATATGCTAACGACTTGGTTCTTTTAGCGCCAACCCGCACAAGTATGTCAAAATTATTACAAATTTGTGCACAATTTGCCAAAGATTACAATGTTACATTTAATCCTCAGATGTCTAAGCTTGTCACATTTGGTATTGAAGGCACTTGTGAAGAGTTAGTGCTAGAATGTTATCCGATTCAAAAGGTTGAAGAGTGTGTTCATCTCGGGATTATAATAGGTCCCAAGTCAAGAGATAAAAAGGTTCACCATTCCACACAAAAAATTCCAATGCGACGTAAATATAATTATGGCTCAATTCAGTACAGTTTTCGCAGAGACTAAATACTAACTGTTCAGATTGTATTGCATGGCCATATATGGATCCCAGTTATGGGACCTTTCTTAGACACTTAGAAATAGACACCTTTTTTACGGCATGGCGAAAAGCAATTCGCTTTGTTTAGAGACTACCGAATGATACTCATAGAAATTTATTAAATCTAATTTGTAATGACTTGCCTGTTGAACTTCAAATTCACAAATGTTCGTTAATTTTTTTCGCAATGTTCTTAATGGTTCAAACCAAATGGTACGTACTTGTGGATTGCTTGCTTTAAACGGAAGTCGCTCCTCTGTTCGTTTAATGTCACGATGTCAAAATTCAAACTTAACAGGGTGGCATTCAATGAGCAAAGTCTATCTAAGAATATTAAGCAAATGTAAATCACAGCTGAAGGTAACTATACTGACGAATATGTCATTATTGCGGCACTTGTGAGGGAACTTTGCCAAGCGAGAGATGGTCAGCTGATCACAATACTCACAAGAACTGAAATCGTTGACGCTATCAATACTTTTTGCACGATGTAAGAGCCTTCCTGCCTCATGGATTTGAAATTTTTTCTCTCTTGCCCCACGTATTTTGGTTGAGGGGGTAATATATTTAGAACTCTCTTTTTTGAATATTTATACTGAATACTGTGTACCTATTGAGTACGAATAAAGATATATATATATACACACATATATATATATATACACACACACATATATATATATATATATATATATATATATATATATATATATATATTATCATCATAATAAATTTAATGTGGATTTGCACTTGGTACTTCATACACAAACCATGTTTCATGTGTAAACTCATATAAGGTAAACTATATAAACAAAACCATTTTTGCATCTGTCGAAAATGTGCCCTCGTATACTGTTCATGGCCATCAAAGTTGTTTTAGCCATGTGATGATTTGCATAATGCTGCAGTGTGGGCTTCTGTTTTAGACTGTAGGATATTAAGACATTAATTAACGCAGCCTTTTGAATAAATCAAGTTCGAGGCAGGATTTTGACTTGTGCCCCGTACACCACACGTACCTTGCTATTCGGTGTAACTTCCGATTTCACTGTTGTTATGCTGTTCAACATAGCTGTTGTGGACCCCAGTTGGTCGAAGTTGTTTATATTTTCCGAACAACGTTCCAAAGCATTGATCAGCTTTCCTCGCATCTGAAATTGAAACAATTAAGGTCTGACCTTTTTCGCTTTTCAGAATGTTTTGCTGTGTCTGTGTAGTGGAATCGTCTTATTGAAGTCACACCTCAATTCGGTTTGTGACCGTCCCCTTAAGTCTACGTAAATAGTTCAAAGCGACGATGATGGCTTACCAGCCTTGTCTCGTCTTGATTTAAGAATTTTGAAGTAATTCAAGGTCTCAGTAGACTGTTGCAAGCAGAACAAACTTAGGAAAATGGCATATAGTATATACATACAATGAATCTTTGATCAGATTACGGAATGTCCATTGAAGCAAATATTGTCCAAAGTAGAAAACAGAACACCTAAGAATGACATTTGAATAATGTTTATATCCCCATGGTTCTTCAGCTGCAAAACTTTAATGTAACAGCAACAATCACCATTCAAAACCTCCGCTGCTGCCAGCAGAAAGTGGTCAAACATATACAGGGTATGCGATGTTTCACGACAGGTGTTTTTCAAAAGTTCTAACAGACAAGACTACACCGAACTTATGTTGACAGATTTCCACTTATTTTCCATATAAACTAGTGATTGGTTGGTTAAATATGTCATCTGACGGTAACCGTGTCAAAAGCTTTTGCGTTTTGTCATTTATTTCCTGTACCGAACAATAATGAGCATGCTGATCCAGGACATAAGCAGAAAGGAACAATTGGTCTTAATGGTTACTAAATTTAAGAAAATCTCAACCTGGCAAAAGTATGTCAGCGGCACTGTCGGTTGTCAGGAAATAGTGTGTAGTCACATAAAACGTAAAACAATTTCACATATACGTACCTCCGTTCGTTCTTTCTTAGCGTCAGTGTCGTTTCCCTACAAATGTACAAAAATACAGAACATAATGACATATACAATATTTACGGCACATCATGTAATGATAAAGATAAAACAAAATAAACTAAGATTTTCGTGATTGCAGGTCACTATAGCAACAAGTGACGCAGTAAATCCAATGTTTCTTACACCTGATACTAAGAATGTATCATCTTCATTTGTCGGATAAGTACTATGGACTGCTGAAATGTGTCCAACAGTTTTCCTCGTTGTAAACAAGCAGCATCACCAATGTTACCTTAGAATGCGATATAGTCAATAGCATTTATATTTGAAACGCTTGAAAATTTCATCTGAACGCTTTATCATCCTGTGCGACGCTATAACAGACGTTCAAACGCGTATTTCCCAGGTCATCGAAATGGCTGCTTTATCCATGCAAAGACAATATCAGCTACGTGGCTTCAAAAATAATGGTAGCTGAAGGATACAACCTAAATACCAAACTACAGAAAACAAAAAGTATGTTTGAATTGACTTACACCTTTTCCGTTCGCGGTATTGAGCATGTCTGCTGCCATATTGATGACCAGAAGAGCTGCAGAAGTGTCGCCCCTTGCTAAAGCTGCATCGATATCAAAGAGAGCGTTACCTGTAAAGTTGGTCGGCCATACCTTCACTTTTTGTACGGTTTGGGCAAAACGTGTATCTTTGTAAAGGTACAAATCGAAGTGATACGTATCATTTGTACCGATGGACTTTGCCGGGAATGTGACCTGTTGCCCGTGTACTTGCACATAACGAAGGTCAGTGAAGCAGCTTCCATATTCATACAAAATGGTCGTTTCGGCAGTATTGTTTGCTAAACGACTACTATCAGCAATCACTGCTCTAGGCCCTAGGCTTCTTATCATCTTTTCAAGCCCTTGTGAATAACAAACAATGTGGAACATCATACCAGTCGTATTCTTAGACTCGACATCTGGATCGTGGGAGCCTGTACAATCAATGCTCACAGTTTCGTGTTTATTGAACTCATCTTTACTGTTAATTTTTGCTACTAGAGGGCTAGGTGTCACTTTGATAAATATGTCCATCGTCTTGTATACAAGTGTTGGCACGCTGTAATCTGGAGCTTGTGTCGTAGTAGTTGTGGATACGGTGGTAAATGACTCGGTGGAAATTGAAGCTGTTTCTGGTGACACATGGGCGTCTGCAGCTGTATGCGAGTGACGTGACTGAACGGTTCCAGAAGACACACCATCAAATTGTTTGACTGTGGAAACCTGAGTGATGACACTGCTTTTGGTGATAGCAAAGACGTTTGTGTCGTTCCCAACAGAACGCCTTTTCCTGGACCTACCTATGGAAAGATCTTCTCTCTGCACCCCAACAGTTAATGTCATCTTGTACAGCCCATACCACAGCGTTCTCTTTGGAATTTCCAAGACAGGATTACGACTTTGTGTAGTGCACACTTCCAACTCAGGTCTCCATTTCGATATTTTTCCTGGTCTTGCCGTTTTCCATGTATATTTGGTAGAATATTTATACCTTTGGCTGTTTGAGCAACTTAGTGATGTGGTGGTGCTAATGTCCAAATCTGCAGATCGCTGGGCAGTGAAAGGCTTATCCTCCGAGGACGTGATGTTCACAACCTTAATGTCAAATTGGTTACAACTTACATCATCTTGAGAGTCATCAAGTACCAATATGTCTGGGCAGAGCCAGCTTGTCTCCTTAGTAAACATATTGCTCACTTCAACCTTGACCTTATATAAGCCAGGCTTTTGATACTTATGCTGGATGGTGAGGGCTTCATTTGTCACGGTGATCATGGTAGGTTTTGCTTCTTGAGCTACATCCATTCTGCTCGTGGTAGTGGGTGGCATAGTGGTCGTGGGAATCAACACCTTATTAACACTGGTATTACTTGAAGATGCCATATACTTCAGAGTTGCTTCGAGAATTCGGGAGTCCTGAGTTGAAGCAATGGTCTGGCTGTAAGATAATGTTGTGTTTATGCCCTGTGCATCATTGCCTGCCGCTCTTTTTCTCCGTTTGTGGTGTCCTTCAGTCGCAATCCCTGTAGCATTCTGCTGTGCACCAGTGGTAGGTACAGTGCCTGAAAGGTTGGAAAGTGTTGTGGTGTAATACGTTAAAGGTGTAGTTGTCTGCAAGTCTGGATCTACAATAACCACTGTATTACCATCTCCCATGTTCACACTCACTGTCAAGGGCGAACCTTTGGGGGCTGTAATTGTAATGTTTGCTTCTTGCGATGTAGTTACCCGCTCCGTATTGGTAGAGAGATCCACCTGGTCAATATTTTCGCCTACTTGCAATCTAGTGCTGACATTTACGGAGCTGATGTTATTGAATACCATGGCTCTAACTCTGTACCATCCATATACAGGATACACGTAGGAATGCGTCAGTGGGCCTGGTCGTGTAGATTCTGGAACAAGATTTACTGTCTGAATTACTCCGTTGCCATAGTTGAAAGTTACATCAACCGGTCGAGCCGGACGTTTGTCGGGGTCTACTGTAAAAGTGAATATGGTGGGCTCTCTTAACTTAATGGCATGCGATGCACTGATAGTAACGTTCTGGATTGGTCTCTCGACAGAGATTTCGTCTGTTGTGATGGCATAGCTTATATCGTTGGCTACCTCAAAGATCACTTTATACACACCTAATTGGGCATACGAATGGTCCTTCTTAATCAATAGTGGCATTTGAGGAGTTTCATAATACAACTCCTCAATAGTGCCGTCGCCAAAATTTATCACCATATAAGCAAAGTCTCCTTTGGTGACTCTAAATGTGAAGGTTACATTTTCGTTTATTTGAGGACTGTGTGTGTTTGGGACAATTGTTATATCTGTGACAGGATTCAGAAGATTGGCAACTTTTGTGTGCAAGGTTATTTCTCCAGACACCAATCTGATAACGTGTTGTCCGCTGTACGAAAATGTGTCCGAATAAATTGTCACTTCTTTGTCAGTAATTTTTGCTTCAATTTCTCTGTTATTCACATATACAATGAGACTAGAAGTTGGAACATTTGCTCCGTGTATTGGAATTGTAATGTTTGATTTTCGGTCCATATTCTCGAACTCAGGCTCCATGTTTCTTGCGATGATAGACGTCAAATCACTTGTCTGGCCGTAGGTATTGTTGCATGCAAGAGTACCATTGTAGAAACCTATCATGCTGAAGGTATGGAATACTTGAATGTCATTCGTAAAGTTACTTAACATTGTGTAAGAATTTGGAGATCCATTATTTATGACAAAATAACAATTCATTGGATTAATCCCTATCGCAGTAAGATAGAACTCAACCTTTCTCGGGATATTCAACAAAGTTCCTTGAACATTAACAACTTCTGGGGCAACTCCTTCATCAACCCAGGCGATGGTAACTTTGACAAATTTAGTTTCAGATGTGGTTCTGGTTATTGCCGTTATGTTAACATCATATAACCCTTCCTGGTTCCATGCATGACTACATTCGTTGCTTGGTGTAACAGTTGTGATGCCATCTTGAAAGTCCAGGTGGAAAGTGACCATCTCATCCGCCTGGGTCGACAGTTGAAACGTCACGGTTTCATTTGGCCTGATATAAGGCTTTGTGGTTGGTTTTATGACCTTCACATTTAGATTGATTGGATATAATGCTGGTTTTATCGCATGTGACGTCATGAAAACCTCCCAATTGTTTGACTTACAAGTTTGCGCTGCCACAAAAGCATCCCAACACACACACTTGGCATTGTTATTCCATAACGCATATCTTTTAAACTTTTTACCACAAAGAACGCGACATTTATACCGTGAGTCCTGTAAGTTTCCACTGCTGACGTCCATGGGAATGTTATGACCCGCGGGTAATTCCGACACGCACCCTTGTAGAAATTTACCCTGATCAATGCCTGTAATTAGAAGGTAAGCAACATACAAGTGCCCATGAAGAAAATGTAGACATGTTTAAAAATTGAGATCAGTGGATGTAAGGCTTCCTTAGTGAAAAAAAGTAGCATAATTCGAGACTCTAGAATGATGTACTTTAAATATATCTTTTCTTAACTTGGCACTTTTAAAATTGTCAAATTCCAAGACTCTTCAGAGTTTACGTAAACAAATACTACGAATTTAGCATATGAATCGTCATTGCTAAATAAGAATATAAAACTATTTGCCCGTGGAAACTTTAATAAAAGGAGCTGTATCATGGGGTATCTTTTGCAAAAAACTTTAAATCCTGATAGTAGTAGGCTCTATACTGCTGTCTGCTAAGCAGAAGGTCGCTCTGTGTCAAATGGTGCCTAATCCAAGAAGGCATGTTTTCGTGTTGCCTTTAATACAATCGAAAACATTAAAATAAAATAGAAAAATCGGTGATAGCATTAATTTTGTTTGTTTTAACAATACCTTTCTGGACATAACGCATGAAAAACAATCCGCTGTAAACATATATGTATATACTGCTATTTGTTGCACTTAAGGGGCCATTAGATCATAGCTATACCATTAATAGTAGTACAGCTCAAAGAGCAATGAACAAATAAAATATTAACATGGCCTTTTGACGATCAGTGTTGGATAGAAGTAGGGGCATTAGTTCGTTCGTTCCGTTAATTATTTTTAGTATTACAAATACGTACGACCAACATAACATAATGTGCATGACATTGTGACATATATGACCATTAAGGGATGTAGAATATAAAGTGTTTTGGCAAAGGTGTTTTACTTTTGCCAAATACTGTTTTACTTTTGCGCAAATACTGTTTGTCTAAAAGGAGAGTAACAAAAGGGCTGGTGAACAGCCCTTGCTCAGCTGACCTAGACATTCATCACACTTGTGGTTCTGTGAACTTGGGATAGGACAGAATGGGTAGACACTTATCAAAGGTGGATCCCTACCAAGTTTGACATAGCAATCAGTAAGAAGAGTGCATTTACAGATAAGTACCCGAATGGAAGAAGTCATTCAAAATAAAGATTAAAAAAATCCACAGCAGTGCCACTTGGTGAACAGCTTTGTTTGACCTTTTCAAAAAGTACATAGCCACCAAGTTTAAGCTTAATGTAGGGACGATTCAGGAGAAGAAGCTGAAACTGGCGAAAACAAAAAAAAATCATTAACAAATCGAAAAAAAGTCGTAGCACCGCCTGGTAAACAAATTAAGAACTAAGAGTCCCCATGAGTGTTCCTGTGCAAAGCGTTTCAGTGAGCTGTTTCGGAGAAGATTTTCAAAGATTTGTCTCAAAAAAACCACAAAAAATTCATAAAAAATCTAAAAATCACTGTAGCATGACAATTTGAACTAACATGGTGGAGACCCACCCAAGGTACATCACGTTTGAAGTGAATCTGGTTGTTGGTTTCGGAGAAGAAGTCGAAAATGTGAATTAACATTAGAATGCACATTGACGTACATAGTAATCAGTAGGAAATGGGCATTTACCGCCAAGTACCCAAATTGAAAAAAAAAATCGTTAAAAATCAGGAATCCACGGCAGTTGCACCTAATATACAACTTTGTTTGACCCCTCACAAGGAGCATATCCACCAAGTTTCAGCTTAATCTGAGTGACAGTTCTGGAGAAGAAGTCGAAAATAGCGAAAACACCCAAAAAATCATAAAGAAATAGAAATAAATTGCAGCATCACCTGGTGAACAAATTAAGGAAACCCTAGGAGCCGTCCTGTGTGATATCAAAGCGATTGTGTAAGTGGTTTGGGAGAAGATTTTTTTAAGATTTGTCAAAAAAAAATTCATTAAAGACTCCCAAAATCACTGGAGCATGACCATTTGAACAAACTTGGTTTGGTTGGTATACACCCAAGATACACTGTTCTTAAGTTTAAAGTCGATATGGATGACGGTTTTGGAGAAGAAGAAATCCAAAATGTGAATTAGCATTAGAATGCCCATTGACTTGCATGGTAATCAATAGAAAAGGTGCATTTAGCAATGCCAACTACTGAACAACTTTGTTTCACCCGTTCACAAGGAACATATCCTCCACGTTTCAGCTTCATCTGAGTGATGGTTCTGGAGAAGTCGTAAATTAGCAAAAACACATGAAAAATTATTTAATAAAAACTGCAGCGCCACCTGGTGAACAAAGTAAGAATAGGAGTCCCTATGAGTGTTCCTGTGTGATATCAAAGCAATTAGGTGAGTGGTTTTGGAGAAGAAAATTTTTAAGGTTTGCCCCCCCCCCCCCCCCCCATAAATCATACAAATAAAAGAAATCACTTGAGCCTGACCATTTAAATAAACTTGGTAGACACCCACCCAAGGCACATCCCCACCAAGTTTGAAGTGAATCTGGCCGACGGTTTTGGAGAAGTCAACAATGTGAATTGTAGACGGACGACGGACCCGCACAAAAGCTCAGCTGACTGACAAGTCAGCTGGGCTAAAAATGGAAGGAATATAGCGTCAATAAAATGATGACTTGTTCTATCAAAAAGTGGAAGCCGCCACGTGGAAATTAATTAGCATGTAACTCACCCACGATGGATGGTATTTCCGTCACCAAATATTTCTTGTTCCAATGAGTCAAATTAAAAAGCTGTAATTTCTCGTGGCGTATTGTGAAGTCGTCATTTGCTTTTCCAACTGTCAACTCTGGATAAGGGTCCATGACTGGGTATGTGTAGAAACGACCCCTGCTTTGGGCGGCCGACGCTATGGGAATGCCGTCCAAAGAGATCTTCAACCCGTCGATGTTTTCCCATGTAAAAGCTATATTTCCCACCTTACCGGTTTCCAGATAGACCGCAGCCACCCACTCCTTGTCCAAGTATGCCACGCCAAATTCATACTCTTTACCATAGTTCTGTCTCACGTAGAAGCCATTTGACATGGGTGACTGCCCACCACTAGACACCAAATAACGGGCTGGGTTGGAAGGGTTTCCGGGCGTCGCTTCGTAATAGAAGGATAGGGTGAAGCCCTTCGTGCATTTTTCCAGATTACCGAGACAGACGTGGGGCAGGGCGCCCAAATCCCTTGCATCTGTGAGTTGGCCTTCTGTTGCCAGAGGAAACGACTGGACCTCGACGCCTTGTATTGTGCCTGAAAATCCAAAATATTTAAAAATATGGGTTGCAATATGTAAATCTTACCCTCACAAATTGTTAACGATGGGTTAAACAGCAGATTCTGCAATGAAGACCACCTCTGTAGAGAGACCCTTTCTCGAAGGCTATCAATTTACGGTCCCGTTTTTGTTTATCCTAAATTCTATCCCATGTAAAGACCATATTTTCAGTATATTATGTGCTCTTAATATGGAAACTTCACTGTATCATAACAGTATAGCCTAAATGAACTTGGTCTTGTTCACTTTGTTCTGCAATTGTGCAGAACACCTTTTGATTTCGTGTACATTTGATTGAGGGATTGGACACATGACAAAATCCGTTACTTTGCAAACGACAACTCATATTAATTTATTCATTGCCTGTAAGTTTGCATTTTTTTCTGGGTTTTTCTTTTTTTTTTTTTTTTTTTTTTTTTTTTTTTGGTAAAAAGACAACATGTTCAACACAAGTCTTCCATTGTGGAGTGAAGAGATGGTAACACCTTTAATACCCACTCAAGACTGTTGTTATATTTCCGGTTCAATTGAACGAACACCTTTAATTTTAAAGAATCGGTTTCTTTTTGAGCTTTTACAACAATGATCGAAACATCTGACAAATAACATTGTAAAACCTACCCAAATGATACCAAGACAACCAAAATCCGCCGTCATTCTCGTGCCTATTTTATTAAACATTTTATCTGTATTCTACAGTCGCCAGTTTCTCAGACCGTATTTACTTATGTGCTGGGTAAATCGTTTCTTTACTGGTCAGTTTGTATGTGATAAGAAAATTCTCAACATGTTGAAAGTCATGACTCATGTACTCACCCGTTACCGCTATTAATACAAGGCACAGGAGCAAAAAAATATTCATCGTCAGGTATATCCACACATTTTTCATGGATACGCAATATGATCGGTGCATCCGTCCTTCAGTTATGGTCTTTCTTGTGTCCAGCTCTTCTCCACTCTGGGTCGATGGAGGCACAAACGTTTGGGCTCATTGCCCATCAGAATATCAATTTAATTAAGCGTAACCTTAATTGTTGTTATTGCCTCACACCCTCGGGATTTGGTGTTTGGAAGGTAACAGACATCTTAGGTTCCAGTCTCATGCGGCAAAGCGAATGCATAATTGAAGATTTAATCAGGTATGTTTGATTAGATTTATGTTATTTCTATGCCGCCTCTGTAATCTTGCTTTCACCTCTTCACTTGCTCAGCCGAGTTAATTGAGACAATGTTCTCGAATGTGCGCTGATATATAAGCAACAATACCCATTTCATCTCTCTGAGCAACACGTAACGCAACAGTCTGATTGTCGACCTAGAGCCGTTTCGAACCAGAGACCAGAGACAACTTCGCAGGCCTTGTAGAGTAAGAGTGTGTGTGTGTGTGTGTGTGTGTGTGTGTGTGTGTGTGTGTGTGTGTGTGTGTGTGTGTGTGTGTGTGTGTGTGTGTGTGTGTGTGTGTGCGTGCGTAAATTGAAGCACAAGCATTGACTATCGGGCGTGACAATATTCTCCAGAGACGCTAAAGGCGCTTGAACTCAAAAAACTCAAATTATTATCAATTTTTTAAATATTATTTATCAATTTGCATTAATTTCTTTGGGGGCAAGACTTTTTCCACATAATTAAAGAACTGTGACCGATATTATTTTAAACGCACATGCCGTAGTATATGAGAAGACCAGATCATAAATGTATAAAAATTCAATTTGTTTCACGATAAGGCTAATAGACAGCAGGTGGCATCACCTGACACAAGACCTTTTGCAAGTAAAACCATGCAACAGGGTGTTACAGTGCCCCTGGCTTCTTACATTGATCGAGAGGTTTCAGCAAGAACAGGGAAACAGAAGGGCTATCGTTTGGTTTAAATGCTCCGCAATCTGCGGTTTGTTAGATTTCAACATTTTTTCCAACTGGCAATCCTATTGTGGACTGATCACAAGTCAAATGTCCAATAGCCTGAAGTGAGGCCAACTAAATGACGATGTAACCTTATTTATCACTGTCGAGGACCGTAATGACTCTTCCAATTCCGCAGGAACTTTAAGCAATGATCTCACAGAAATTGAAAAATGGTCACAACAATGGCTGAATAAATTTAATTGTAGCAAAACCACAAGTATGGTCATTAGCTATAAACTAAACCCTTCTCATAATTCTATTTCCAAGGGCAAAAACTTGACAACGTCATTCAACACAAACACCTTGGCCTCATAATAAGGTCTGATTTAACTTGGTCATCTCGTGTTAACTTAGTACATAGTTAACAAAGCTAAAAAGCTAACCGGAGTTATGAAAATGTTATAACACAAATTGAACAGGCGTTCTTTGGAATTAATCTATTTTACATATGTCAGACCTATATTAGAATATGGTGATGTGGTCTGGGGTGGATGCACGGAATCCGATGCTCAACTTTTGGAGAGTGTCCAGCTGGAGCAGCCCGTGCTGTTACTGGAGCCATAAGTCGAACAAGCCACGACGAACTCGACAGGAAAACGGTTGGAACCTCTATCGAAATGCAGGAAAAATCATAGATTAGAACTTTTTTACAAAATGATGCACGGACTTGTTCCAAACTATTTGAGTGAATTACTCCCTCAAAGTGTATTTTCTAGACCAAGTTATAATTTTCCTTCAAAGGCAAATATAACTGAACCAAAATCAAGAATATTGCTGTCCAAAAATTCTTTTCTACCTTCTACTATTAATGAGTGGAACAAGTTACCTCTGTCGACTAGAAATTCAGTAGATTTAGATTCATTTATACGCAATATAAACAGAAATAAACCAAAGTTAAATGAATTATTCTATGCTGGCAGTAGAAAAGCCAATATAATCCAAGCCAGGCTTAGGATGGGTTGCACCAGCTAAATCATGACTTGCACGAAATAGGCGTCAAAGGGTCGCCATGAACATGTTTTTCCCCAGATGAAACAACATACTATCATTTTTTTGAATGTCTAAATTATTTTATACCTAGAAATTCTCTACAGTTCGAAATCATACCAATGGCTCGTCTTACATTAAATACTCTTTTATTTGGTAATAGAAACTGTTCCAAAGCACAGAACAAGATTATACTTGAAGAGACACAAAATTTTATCATTCAGACTGAGCGATTTAAACCTCCTTAGATACCCAGGCATGAATTTCTTTCGAATCCCGAACAACAAATCCAATTCAGACAAAATTCCAAATTTTAACATGTCGAGAAACATGCAAATGGGCAACCACATAACTATTACCACTCCTTTGGAAGTACCCCCATCCCAACTATCTGTGTCGTAAGGTTTGAGGTCACAACTGCTATTCGTTTGTCTCCTTCAATGTATTGTCCTGTGCAAGCGTCTCTTTCTATTTATTTTTTTTTTTTTAACTATATTTTTTCTTCATTTCATACCATTGCAATGGACACTTATGCATACTCAATTATAATCCTTAATATTGTATTGTACATGTATATTGTTCATTGTAATATTACCTTTACATTTATATATATATAATATATATATATATATATATATATATATATATATATATATATATATATATATATATATATTGCGAGAGGGTTTCATATAGGCTATGCTTGTTTCCCAATCGTGCTTGAAATAAAAATATGTTTAAACCAAGTTTGAAAGTACAAATAATTTATAAAATAAAAGCCTGGTCTTTGTGTCAAAGAAGTGTCCCAAACGTTATAGACAATTTAATTGTCTCGAAGCTGATTTTGTGATTTTGGATATATGTTCAAAACAAGGGGGCTGTAAGAACAGCCCGTGCTCAGCTGACCTAAGCTTTTCACAAAATTAAGGTTGTAACTTAATAGACCTGTTTTGAGCTTTAGCAGAGTGCATATGACATTTGGCAGTATTTCTAAGATTTGTCTAAAGAAAAAATGATTAAAAATACAAATTTTACTGGAGCATGAGAAAAAGAAGTATGTTTAAAGAGAACTTTAGAAAGAACATTGCCACTTGATGGAGAAAATACAAGATATGGATCATTAGAATGCACATTTACGTACATAGTAATCAATAGGAAATGCGCATTACAGGCAAGTAACCGAATTGAAAAAAAAAATCGTTAAATCCAGAAATCCATAGCAATGCCAACTCCTGAACAACTTTGTTTTACCCTTTCAGAAGGAACATATCCACAAAGCTTAATCTGAATTACGGTTCAAAAGAAAAGTTCAAAAATAGCAAAAAACACACAAAAAAATCAAACAAATAGGGAAAAAATGCAGTGCCACCTGGTGAACAAAATAAGACCTAAGAGTCCGTAGAAGTGTTTCTGTGTGATGTCAAAACAACTGAGTTAGTGGCTTTGGAGAAGACGATTTTTAAGATTTGCCTCCCCCCCCCCCAAAAAAAGTCCAGAAATCAGTGGAGTGTGACCATTTGAACAAATTTGGTAGAGGCACACCCAAGGTACATTTGCACCAAGTTTTCAGTGAATCTGGCTGACGGCTTTACAGAAGAAGTCAAAAATGTGAATTAGCATTAGAATGCCCACTGACTTGCATTGAAATGTGCATTTACTGATAAGTACCCAAATTGAGAAAATCGTTAAAAATCAGGAATCCACAGTACTGCCACCCAGTGAACAATTTTGTTTGCCCCTTTTACAAGGAACATATTCACCAAGCTTCAACTTAATATGAGTGACGATTCTGGAGAAGTCAAAAATAGCGAAAAAACACACAAAAAATCATTTTAAAAAAAGGGAAAAAAATTACAGCACCATCCGGTTAACAAATTAGGAACTAGGAGTCCCCAGGAGTGTCATTGTGTGATATCAAAGCAATTGGATGGGTGCTTTCGGAGATTTTTTCAAGATTTGCCAGAAAAAAAAAGAAAAAAAATCATCTTAGGAAATACGATAATTAATACATTGTGACCATTTGAACAAGCTTGGAAGAGACCGCCCTAAGGTGGATCCCCAACAAGTTTGAAGAGGATCTGGCCACCGGTTTTGGAAAAGAAGTCGAAAATGTGAATTGTGGACGGACAACGGACGGGCGACGGAACCTCCAAGATGCTCAGCTGACTGGCAAGTCAGCTATGTCAAAAATTTAGTCTATTGTCTAGTTGAATATCCAGCAGTTTCACAATTTTTTGGCTAGTGATAATAGTCCCTCCGATTGTTATATTAGAAGGACCGTCCTCATTTGAAATTGTATACTAAAATTTGGAGGGGTTTGCTTCCATTTGATTCTCTTCGCACCAAGATGTTGGAGACTCACCATTTAAAATGATCTTTTTTGCAAGACTAACTTTGGTCTGGATTTAACTAGAATAGTGCTGTCATCGGTGCAGTCAAAAAGGGCTCCATCCTGGATCGCACAAACGACGTCATTCATGAAAATACTGAATATTGTCGGTCCCAGGCTGGAGCCATGGAGGACGCCCTAAAGAATGGAGTTCCAGGAACTAGTAGCGTCAGGAACTTTGACTCTTTGTTCTCTGTTTAAAGAGATCATGATCATCATGATTATCATGATGATGATGATGATCATCATCATCATGAAATTGCCTTTTCTTATTTTTTTTTTGTACAGATGAACCGTTATGTTCTGTTATGTGCTTTGCAACTCTCTACGCACATTCTTGGGTTATCCTGTGCTTCATCAGTACATTAAAGTTTCAGACGCAGTCTTTGAGTGGCATGCAATTGAATATGTATAGGCGATGAAATTTATGATGCAGGGTTAGCATGAACCCGAGAGCAGTTGCAATATATAAATGTGATTTGCTGAACAATTGAGGTATCCTAGGAATTGATCAGTGTCGTAAAAATAAACCTGACAGAGTCAAAACGAAGATACATTACCTAACAGAGTCAAAACAAAGATGCAATGTGACTGCGATAGTCCTGTGCTCTTCAGTGATGATCCTATGCATATATTTTATAGCTAAAAACTGAATTGAGGATGTGTAAATTAAGGACGAATGAAGGTTGATAAAAAAAGCCTGAGATGAAATATTGAGGTTACTTGTCGAGTTATTTAACATGTAACTTGAAAAAACTCCCTGTTACGTGCTTTTACACAGATGGGCAACCAAGCATTTCAAAAAATTTTAAGATGAACACAAAATTAGTAACAGACACAAATTATTTCAGAACCTTGAAAACGTATTCATTTTCTTTCCATCAATACTGGTAATATATTTGTCCATTTCTTCTGATTAGAAGTGATCTGAATACAAAATACCCTTCCTTTTCTTTTTGCACATTACACTTTGTAGTCTGTATTTCACAATTCCTGCTCTGACCCCAAAACTGGACAGTTGTTTTCAACACAGACGTAAATACAAGATTTTAAAAACAGAGTCAAATAACGTGACGCTTTGAATTACCTATCAACAGACTCATTCTTAAACACTTGCTGACGATGCACATGATACTACCCAGATGCAGAATGGCACAGTCTTAAAGTGTGGCCAAATACCTCCATTCATCTTACACTTAAATAACCCAAGAACTGTTATGTGGTTGAATCATTTCTTCTAATACATATAAACACAGTCTAACGACAACCTTAAACAAAACTGCTGACAAAATTAAAATGTTGTTTGGAAGCAAAAGCAACCCCCATAGTTGCGTCAGGAAATTCTGTAATGAACAAATTAAAGCTGAGAGGAATTCTTGTAATCCACGTGTTTGTGGAGGGCAGATTTTACATACCAGTTTGATGTCCAAGAACGCTCCAGTTACTGGACATATCAAATTTAAAGTATAAAAGTATAGACACATTTGTTTTACATGGATTATGAAAGAAGTCAAGCATTGACTTATCGAGTCACTCTCCATGGCACAGATGTTGGCGTATACTTCCTACCTTGCCTAGTGGAGGAAACCGAAGAACTCGGAGAAAACCACCGTGCACGGCTAAAGTGGTAGGAACTTTTTCCACATGCTGCCGAGGACGAGAATCGAACCCGGGTCGCAGAGGTGAAAGGCGAGCGTCTTACCGCTCAACCAACCGTGCACCCATTTACATGGTTGAACGGTGTATGCTGCTGGAAGAAAGAGGCGCAGTTAATCTGGTCATATACCAGCCCATTGGAACATTTGGTCACTAAGCGAATTGTCTGCCACTGCTCCATATGTTCTGTCCAGGCCATCCCCTGTGAGCCCTACAATCATCATGAGAACGCTGCCAAGTGGTTGCGTACTGTGAAGAAAGCTGCATGTCCGGTTTTGCGTTTTTGCTTCCAATACACCTCACGCGTCTTTTTATTTGGTGTCTGTGTGTCTTTTCCCCAGATAGACAGAGGGTAATGTAAGGATGTGGTGGGTGATGCAGAGAGAACAAAACTCTTGAGAACCGTTTCCGTTCTCTGGTCCCAGCCTCTTTTGGTGAACTGGATTTTCTTAATAACATTTCAGTTCCATAAGTGTGCATCTTTGCCTGTTTCACCCTGTCCAAATACCTACCAGTCCCTCAATCCCTTTGAGATTCAGTAAATGGCCAAACATCTGTCTGATGGGTCTAATTTCCAGGTACAGCATGAGCTTGGAATCAATGGATTTTACACCAACTCCCCCGTGTGCCACTGAAGTCAATGCCTCCTCAAGAGAATGTTCTGAACTTGCCTAGATCTTTTGCATCAAAAAGTATACATACCATTGACAAGACAGTGGTCTGTCATTGTGCAGGCTTAAGGTGTCTTAAACAATTATCCCCTACTGCTTGAAGCAATGAAACCACCCATCTGCCAGGTTGTTCCTTTGCAGTCTATGAGGCATATTCCATCCTTTGATGTGTGTTACGCACTCAATCCCAGAAGATATTTTTTAAAGTTATTTTTCAAATGTCAACAACATGGAATCTGATGTTGTTCACAAATAAATCAACCGATTTGCCACATGAATGGCTTTGATCAGTTATGCATCAGACTCTGCTCCTGATTCAGCTCACTCAATCACATTTTAAGATGAAAATGAACCATGTCTCTACTGTCCTGATCAGACTATATCCACAGTAATTGCACGATGTCATGAAAATATGCTAGTGTAAAACCAATAGGCTGAGTTAGAAAGAACTTCCCTGGTTCGACTGCCTGCATGCCCTCTGGCTCCAAAACACCTCAAATCACATTCCATTTTGTAGCACATTTCAGCAGAGCTCTCAAAACCACGGGGTCCTGATCTGCCTGAAGTTCCCATACCATAATTCTGGCACCACACCATTCTGGGAGATAGACAGGTCAGAAATGTGGCCCATGTAACCTTTGGCAATGTCTTTGGTAATTCCCCTCGCTTGACCTTCAGTATACATGTTCTGTGAGCACCCAGGACAAAGTTTATCTGTGGGATCAACACCTTGGTGACAAACTATGACCTATATAGCTTAAATGAAAGGTTATGCTTGAAATTAAAGTGGAGTCTCTGACAAATCTTATACCCTTTCTTTCTTCAGAACTGCAAGCAGCATCACAAGACGATTCATGCTGGCATTTCAGTGTTTAAGATAGTGTCTTTATGAGAATTCTGCGTTCTTGTCACTGAAATGAACGGAGCAGATGACAGACATTTGTGCCTTGTAAGTGCTCGCCTTCCTGGGTTTACTCCTGCTGCCACAGACACCGGAACCGATAGAAGGAGTCTCGGTTTTCTTGTCTTTTTGTGTTTGAACCAGTTCTGCTTCGCACAATGATAAGAAAAACCCAACAGTTTATCTTAAAAGTATATACCTGAACAGCATTCCCCACCGTGGTCATGGTTGTCCTCAGCACCAAAAATGTTTTTCGTTGTGCTTCATTTTTTGTGGTGATAATAGAGACAATGACCATGCATGGAATGAACTATGATGCAGGTCTCACTGAAGTACTTGATCTTTCAGAATAACCTCATCAGTTTGGCCCTCACCAATCTGTATATATTCAGGTTACAGAGTCAGCATCATTAATATGCATCTCTCATGACAATATTTCCACATGGTCTCGAAATGTAACTACTGCATCCAAAACGGCCTTTTCTTGTACCAGGTCACTTGCAGTGTGATCAATAATCCACATTACAAAGGCACACACTGATATGAGGGTGCACTATGGTGCCTTCTGTTTTGACTTTCTGATATTCATGTACATGTTTATATTTGTGGGGTTTTCGTCTGGGTGATTATGTGTTATATTATGGTGAATCTGATACTAAGCCTCATTTCCACTATGGGAATACTTTAGAATCTGGAACATAGGATAAACGTGTAAAACTTTTGAGATCAGCAAAATACTATTTTTAGTATGAGAAACAATACTCCATCCCTGCTATCCTCCTTCTTGCTAAGATCAAGTTTCCATCCTGCTCTTGGCCTATTGTAAGCATGTGGGAACACATTCTCTAATTTTGAATTTAGCCATTGAACTTCTGGGGTCTACAATACAAGACATGCTTCATTGAATCAAATCAAAAATAAACACAGGACACGAACATAATGCGCTAAATCAGCAGTGTCCTGTCATCACGATGATGGTTCCTTGGCTTACAGGGTCACTTTAGTCTGTGCATGCAAGGTATGTCACTGTCACTTTTGTCGATGACCAAAATAATAAAATTCCAAAGACAAAATGAAAAAATTACTAAACTCGAGACATTACATCTAAAAGAATATTCTTTCACAGTTCATTGAGTCACAAACTTAGTCAAAGTTGTACAATAAGGAGATAATTACTTGATATATGATGATTTTGGTGCTCATATTTTTCATTATAGCAATGTACATAAGTGGACCGTCAAAGTGAACTGTCAGTGCTGAGGGTAGAGTAGCTTTTCTATGATTTATTAGAGACAAACAATAAAACTGACCACCTCAAATTCGCCCAGTGTACCCCCATTTTACTTAGTATGACTATAAGAACAGAGTACATTTCCCTTGACACTTAGGATCCCCTAAATCAATGAATTCTTCACTCAAATGGAATAAATTTAACTGTACATACATGTAAAAACAATTTTTCACAAAAAAGCAAGTATTTGCCTTTTTCAAAGTTTTATTTGTTTCAATGACAGCATTATCTCTAACAGGTCGATGCTATTAAAATGTCAGTCCATCAATTGCTGGCTGCACCTAAAGGGTCCATGGTGCAGCTTGTGTCGTTAACTTTGTCTTTTCCCTGGTGGAGCAAGCAACACTATCACATGGATCTGAAGGGTTAATTCAATAATACACATACTGTAGTGGTACATTCTCTAAAGAACAACTTCAAAATAAGTGTCTTTTTACGACCTCTCTTTGAAGACCCTTTACTGTATTTCCCTGTGAAATACACCTTTATTTTAAGACCACCTGCACTATAAGATGACTTTTTGCTGGGTGTAGGGGCAGTGTTAAAAAGCAGGTTACATTGTATTACCCTTGTTTATTTCCCTGCCCATTTTGCAAAGTTTAATTTTAATTTGCTGTTATCAGAATCCGATATTTTTATTTTTCCCCCCAAGGAGTACCATAAAAATAATGGGAAGTATAGGATATTTCACACTTTTCAACTTTTTCTGAGACTGTAAATCAGGTGGCACTTATAGAGCAGGGATATTAAATAGGAATCATATGGTAGTTCAATGTCTACTTGCCTTTTTACATGTCTAAATCTCATTTTTCTCAAATGGCAAATGCCTTGATCTGTGGCTTTTTACTTGTCTGACAAGTCATTTTGTATCTGCCATTCTGGCAGCTGGAGCATGACTTTCCATGATAACACCAGGCACAACCACCCAAGTTAGACTGGGCATTATAAACCCTTTCCCCCTTTAATCAAGACTGAATCAACAGCTTTCCTTGGCATGAGTTGGGCATCAAAGTGCCAAGGAAAGTTATTGACCTGGGGCATGGCAATCAAAAAGAATTTGGATGAGCGATTCTCAACCTTTACAGGTTCACTTTATACTATTATATATGTACATGTACTGCTAGTTTGTTTTATGAATACCCCAACACTATGTACATTTCTCTGAGCCTTATTTCTGATTTTGGAGTGACATAAAATGATCAGATATTACATTTTGTCCCATCAAGTTTCTTGCCTTAGTCAAACTTATGATGGAGGGTATTTATCACAGTATACTGCCACCAGGTCAATGCTTGTTTCACACTCTTGATTCAACAATACAATTCCAGCTAACCAGCATGAGAAACCCAAGATATACATTTATAATCTGTCCCTATCCTTTGTATCAAACTGTAGACCTATTGTCTGCACATATAGCTCAGTGGGGCACAATGGATAATTCCTTTAGAGGGGTTGGGTAAAATTCTTTCTCATGTCAGTATCATTTGGCATTCATGAAATTCTCTGTGTTTCGGTGGGATTTTTTTTCAAATGATCCCTCATGGCATATATAGTCTGATTCTGACATAGGTGCATGGGAATTTCAAATACATGCACCTGTAGTGCCATGGTTCCACAAGTGTGAAGCCCTGAAAATGGTATGTATGGTAGAGCACATAAATTTACATTTATTACCTGAAGTTTTGAGTTTTTAACATGTCAAAGTACAGCAAATTGAAATACAGTCTTCCTGCCGAGTCACAACTATGAATGTTGCACATATCATACTACTATGCCACCAGATGGCAGGTCATGATGGGTTCCATACAAATAACTGCAGTGGTGCCAGCTGGAGGACAATTCTGCTGTTGATCCAGAGACAGAACTAATTGTGCTACACAAATGTCTGAAGATGATAATTTGATCAATACAAATATACTTCAACACATTAACAGATCTATGACCCTTACTTTTGCTTACAAGCTTTGCATTTCATGTACTGGAAAGTGACAAGTTTTTCTTTGGCAGTACTCACCGTGGAGGCATGCCTCCCCTGTGACCACCCCTACCCCTGCCCCCATAGCCACCACGCATTGGTCCCCCTTTCCCCCTGGATAAGCTTCCACCTCTTGGATTTGGTCCACCTCTTGAAGACGGTCCTCCCCTAGCACCCCCTCTTGTGTTCCCACCCCTACGGCTCCCACGGGAGTCAGCAGCTCCCGAATTCTCCCCTTTCACTTTAGGTGGAGGAGATTTTGGGCGTAGTCTTTCTATTTCTTCTGAACACCCTGTCATATGTCCATTTGCCTCTTTATTGAAGTAACCATTATAGGTTTCAGAATCAAAGTTACTGCTGGTCAGTTCTGGTCCAATAGTTAGCCACCCTGGTCTGATGGAACTGTCCCTTCCAAAGATGTGGAGACGTCTTCGACCAAGACAGAAATGTTCAATCATGTGAAATATTTCCACTGGCTTCTCCTTGCTGCCCAGCTCTGGTTCCTCATCAATAATCAAGTCTATGTCTACATTGGCATGGATAAAATCTCCATCTGTGCTTCTTCTTACTGTTCCTTTGATGCCCATAAGACAGTGTTCCTGCAAAGTAGTGGTACAAGTATGAATCAATATTGCATTGAGAGATACCACACACATCAAAACTTAAAGGAAAGAGAAGTGCAGAAGTGTTATTTCCATCAGGTGGCTATTTAGGCATATACACTGTGGTATCCGCTACCTAAGATCACTACTGCTCCCCACTGAAAATGGTCACATATAACAGGTGGTCATAAATTGCAGCTATTATATATATATATATATATATATATATATATATATATATATATATATATATATATATATATACATATATATACACATATATATGTGTATATATATACATATATACATATATATGTATATATATATGTGTATATGTATATGTATATATATGTATATATGTATGTATGTATGTATGTATGTATATATATATGTGTGTGTGTGTATATATATATATATATATATATATATATATATATATATATACACACACACACACACATATATATATATATATATATATATATATATATATATATATATATATATATATATATATATATACAAATTGGTACCCTGCTTGTCCTTGGTCAATTCGAGAGATGACAGTGAACTAATTTTCACCTGGTCACTGTTGACTGATTTGACCCATAAACAGCCTCCTGGTAAATTAGATTAGATAAGATTACATAATTACGGATTGGTAGGAAATATTATTCCATATAAGCCACTCATAGTTCATTACACAATTGTCATATTGGGTTTAAGAGGATGATCTAGTGCTCTATAAGTATACAAAACTGGATGGTCCTTAAAATGTAAATCTAACTTATTTTTAAATGTTAATATGTCAGGAGCATGTACAATGTCACTCGGTAATGTATTCCCCCAGTCTGAAATCCTTTGACCAAAGAAATATTTACGAACATTCGAAATGTTCCTTATTTTTAAGAGTCTCAATGAGTGACCTCTAGATCTTGCATTTTCCAGGAAGGGTGGTAAGCAGGTATCCAGATCATAGTATTCCCCATGCGTGTACTTGTAAGCACAAATGAGATCACCTCTTAATCTCCTGTAAACCAGAGTAGGCAATTTGAGTGTTCTCAGCCTGTCCTCATATGATAAATCACTTAAACCTGGTAACCTCTTGGTCGCTCTTCTCTGGACAGATTCAATCAACTCAACCAGTCCCCACTTCCCTGGAGACCATATAGGTGCAGCATATTCCAGATGTGAACGAATCATACATTTATAAAGAGGTACGAAGGTTTCCTCATTGATATATTCAAAGGATCGCCACAAAAGATCAGTTATTTGATTAGCCTTTTTCACAATGTTAAGTATATGATCATCAAATGACAAATCCTTACTGATTAACACCCCTAAATCTTTCTCAGCGTAAAGCAAAAAGTGGTCCACTTTTTCTACAGGACTTCACTTTACCTTTAAAAGCATTTGCTACTAGTACCTACATGTAGGTGGCAGCCCAATGTATTCCAGTTTACACAAAAAATAAAGACTCTCATGACTAATGAAAGACCAGTATATGAAAACATTTAGCTGCATGTTCATGGAGTTCATTTGCAGACAAGACGTTTTAGTAATTACTGACAATGTTTTAGGATACCTTACGGTATAGATGTCCGCATTCATTTATTGCTAAGATTGAAGTAACTGATATTAGAAATGTCCTGTTACAAAATAAATGTATTGGCATTTCACAAGCTTCAATTCCAGGACAGTTATCAATATTCTTATAATTAATATTGTTATTGTTATTATAAACACTGACAGGACTGAATATTTTAATGACATATCCTTGATGAAGGGTTTGATTAATCCATTCCCACTGATATCATTGAAAAGCATATGCATTAAAACACACTGATTTTCATGTCAATAACCTTTTGTGTTTTTGCACTTCAGACATTTAACTGTGGTGTCAATTCACTATTTTGGTATTAATTCCTATTGAACCTAGCTTAAAGTGCTGTTAATTGTGTTTTTATCCTCAGGATTTTGTGACATCAGTGAAACAGCAAATATGAAAATACAGCAAATGTAAGCAAATCTACACTACCACATTTTGTCTGCTTGAGTGTGTTCACTTGAGTATATCATCAACAGAAAACATTCTGAATAAGAATTGTGAATGCAACCAGTCAGGATAGTATAGCAGAGGTCAACACCTTTGCTTCACATGGATGGCTTGAACAGCATCCAGTCCACACCACTAAACGCTGTAACTCAGTCCTATTCTGACCAGCAGAACAAGTTAACACAGCAAGATCTAGGCCACATGCTTCTTTCAAGTACAGTGAAACCTCCCTTTACCAAACCTCCTTGGGATCAGAAAAAAAGTGTTCAATATAGTGAGGTGTTTGGTATAGGAAAGTTTGATAGCATTGAAAGTATATATTTGGGACTAAGAAATGGTGTTCAGTATAGAGAGGTGTTCCATATATGGAGGTGTTCAGTTAGAGAGGTTTTACTGTTACAGTATAAGTATAACACCAGTCTTCTTCTTCTCCTCCTCCTCTTCCTTCTTCTTCTTTTTTCAGTAAAGCCATGCATTTTGCTTTTTAGACTATGCAGGCTTGGGAAATTTCAAGTATGTGTAAGTATAGCTCTTTTGATTTGAATAAACAGGTTTTATAAGAGCACTCTCCTGATTTGTTAAAAATTGATAAAATACTGCAAAGTTTTGAACAGCATTGCAAAAACATATTACAATTTGGTCAGTACCAATCATATTGATCTTAGAGTAACTATTTTTAGTGAAAACTACCTCTTATTGATAAACGTGTTAAAAAAAGTTAGAATTGCCAACGAGCATTTTACATCACTGTGAGCCTTGTACATGTGTAAAAGTGTGCACATTTTCACTGACTGAGTAAATTTAGTCACCACAACACAGAGGAGTACAATAGACATTTTTCAACTGCCAACTGTACATCAACAATGTCCAGCCAAAACACAGCTTAAACAATGGCGAGACTCGGCAAAATGAATAAATACTTAGTGGAAATCACTGCACAAATTTGATGGAAGACCCAACTTACCTTTGTTCTCTGGAAGATAGCTCTGGGTTCCAGGTTTTTGTTATGACCTGGCCTCTTGATGTTTGTTTTGATCCAGCAGATGTCTTCACAGCGACGAAATCCCCATTTCTTTAAACACTGCAACAAAGATCAGAAAATGTATCTTTTACATCATTCATACAAATGACTCATTTACAGTCACACTAAAACTGGAGGTAAATCTGACATATTCCAATCAACTTTTTTTTTTACTCTGAACTTCTGTGTCAGAGGGCATGGAACTGCTACTTACTCTTCTTGCAGAGTCCAAGCCATCACTGGAGCCACACCAGATCCACAGGAATGATCGTTGAGCAGCAACATGCTCAATCTCCAGACGTTCTATCTGCATGAAATGAAAATCAAGTGCTTATTTTTCAATTAAAGGATCCCATGTTTGTCACTGTGAAACTCACTGAGTCAAATGTGCGTGTATAATATTGGACACTTCTTGACTTTTTTTGTTTTTTTTGTTTTTTGTTTTTACTTTTTTGCTTCTTTAATGCTGTTTTAAGTTCCAGTATTTACCTCTTCCCAACTCCAGTATTTTTCCGAACTAGACGTAGCTCCGTATCTTCTCTGGTACTCTTCTAATGGAGGTTCAATAAGAATTACATCAAACTTGCAATCCATATCATGAAGATCAAATGTCTCGAGGTCGCAATTCAAGTACCTGAAATATAAAGACATACATATATATGTCAGAAATGACAGAATATGATGCAGACTAACCATAGCTAAGTCCTCAAGATATTCACAGTGAAATATTCTGTTGCCAATGGGTCACCAAAATACCATTTACAGACTGAGGCACACAAGCAGTACACTGGGGTGTGGAGTAAATGGTGGTATGCAATTTTGATAATGCAATAAAATAATGACCATAAAATCATGAAAATTTGTCTGTGTCACTGAATACCGAAAAGGACACCGGAACTATGTATATTCTGAGCCAATAAATCTTAGTGACATAGTTTTGGTACATGACACACCCTTATGTGTGGATACATCTGTGTGTAAAGTTTTATTAATCTAAGTTAAACGTTAAAGGAATGCCAGCCGGGGCACATTTTTTCAGGAATATTTCCTTGTAACCCAGATACTTGACTTAGTGACCTACTTTTGCTACAAGACACACCCCTATGTTCAATTGCACCAGTATGTATCGTTTCCATGATTGTTAGAGGTCCTGCCCCTGCCATGACTAAAGATTGCCAAAATTAGAACTATTCCAATAGAAAACAATGGCATGTTAAAAGCTCCCAAGACTGAATTCTTTCTGATAACTGAAGTTTGACACCCATGCGTTTTATTAATCTAAGTTGAAGGACAAGCAAATTATAGCCCAGACATGAAATGCGGACGGATGGACGGTCATAGGGACAAAGCGATTACTATATGCCCCTCCTCCGATAAGGGGGGCATAAAAAGAGTGTCCTCAAGTTCCTTTCAGGGCTTTTGATTTTCACATATTTTCAGAAATAAGCAAAAAATCATTTTTAAGTGAGTATATGACACGCCTGTGTTCTCTTTTGAAAATAAGAAAAATGTGGAACAATCTCTTGCTTTTTTTCTACACTTATAATTCTGCAGCTTTCCACTAGTCTGCTGTGGTTTCTGCATGGAATCAGGTAGCCATTGTTAATTGGGGGGGGGGGGGGGGGGGAGATGTATGCATCTTGAAGAAACCACCTCCCTTTCAGTCAACTTCTGATATGAGGTTCCTGGGATCTCCTTTCATTCCCAAGATCAATGATGAACACTCATTCTGTTGTAACACCTTTAGCTTGTCCAGCCTTTAACAACCATCTTTCTTCTTTCTGCAACTTCCTAAATTGTTTTTCCATTTGCTTTGCATGGTATACCTTTACTTACATGGGCGGAGTTGCAGTCTGTTGGATCAGTTCATCTTTCAAGCGAATCAATTCTCGTAGCTTTGGGTATTCTTCAAATCTATTGGCCAGACCTTATGGTAGTGGAAAACAGAGCAAATACAGTCAGGCAATTGTGTTCTTTTGAATTCAAGCAACTCATCACTTGTCAACCCTGTCTTACTTACAACAGTATGTACAGGTACATGCACATGTATGCATGGTATATGCAATTTTTTTTTTTTAAATGAAAAAAACTTCTTGCTTTTGTTTTGCTACAGATAAATGCATTTGTAGGCTAATACATGGACTAGCAATAAAGGAGTAGAAGATCAGCAAAATAACAAATTTACACCATCCCTGTACTCTAAAAACTCACCAACATCTCTGATGAAATTCTGTGGTCTCTCCCCTGTGTCAACAAAGTGCTGACAGTAGTCATTGTGAGGATTAGCACTTTGAGTTCCCTGAAACAAATTTAAAGTGGGGAAAATGTACACAATGAGGAAGCACTTGATACTAAGCATCGTGATGCTGACAAACTCATCTTATAATCACTGTGCTTATTGATACTAAAGAACAAAGGAGTTTTTTCCATCTGGATATGAGTCCAAAACATACATGTAAATGCTGTACACTGTATTTGCAATAGGAAAAAATTCTAAATACAAATTGACATATTTTGTTTTGTCCCTTTTGAATGCCACTACCCCTTCAAATGCTGTAAATGCAGGTAGTATGAATTTGTTTCATTTAATATGCAAAAATAGTGTTATTACATTAGAAAAACACTGGTCCTCCTTGTATAAGGTTACCCTATGTGCACAAGAAATGTTGCCTTATTAGAGTGGTGGCATTTCTTCTTGAGGGGGGAATAATATAACCTGCTGCATGGAGGTGTGGTCTCTGTAGAGGGGGTGGTCTCTCAGGGGGCTTAGGGGGGGGACCACTTTATAGGCCTCAACCATGTCAACTTTACACCTCTCACTCTGAAAATTTCCTCCCCCCCCCCCCCCCCCGTGCTTAATATGAATATTACAGTATATGTACACTCAAAAAAGACACCTAGACATCTCATCCAAACATGACTCAATCAAATGAATGATCTGATCTACAGAGCCTGATGTTAGTTTCTTCCTCAGTGACCTTGAAAATCTGGTTTATCAAGTCCATGGGAAAAAAGAAAAGAAAATGTCATGCAAAAAGAACACTTGGGTGCCTCGAAACTGTTAACAGAGTCTAGGTTAGCACTAGCACGAGCCAAAATAGCCAAATGCTATTAAAACCTCAAAATGGCTATTAAGGACAGGTAAGACACCAAAAATAAATCCCACTTTAATCAATCCTACCTCAAAATGTATTTGCATTAGGATAACAAATCATATATGTGTGTAATCATCCTACTCCAAAGAATTTATATGTCCCGTATTTAGGTGTCTGTGATGTTAATTGTTGAATAAACAATTGACAGTTGACCGCAAAGCATCCACCCCATAAATGCGTTTATAAGTCACTAATTATTTGTGATAAAATCATAATTACAACTTGCATCTTAATCTTGACATATTGGCAGCAAGAGAAAAAAAAAACGATCCTGCAATTTTTTATGTTTGGTTTAGTTTTTTTGTTATCCATCCTCAAAGTTTGACATTTAAATTTGCCCTTTGATTTCCAGGATGTTCATTTTCTACATTTCACAGAAAAAGAAGGAAACAAAATTTTGAAAATCGCTGAATCGATTTAGCAGTTCAGACATTACCTTAACATTTGGTGAGGTTGTCAATCAATTCTTGGCCAATCACATGAACAAAAGAGCCTTTGAAGTGTGGAAAACATTATTCAGCCATCTGTCAAATGGTGACAGCGACAAACTGGTTTCAAAGCGTGACATCACGGTGGCAGCCCTTTGGGCCCCGTGACCTCGAGCCTGGCAATGAAAGTTGTGTTGCCTTGCTTTGGTGGGGCAGCCTACAGGCGCTCGTGGTCAGTCGACGGATGGCGGGTTTGGTCTTCCACCCCCTACCTCTTCATCCCATTTTTAGTAATAGTGTTTTATTGTATTTATTCCTATCTGTATACTTTAAGCAGTTAGCTTGTTAGACTTGTCTGTACACTTTACTTAGTTAGCTTGTCATTATTTTCTCAATGAGTTTCATTTCTCTTTCCAGCCTGAGTTTTGTATCGCTTTTTTGTGTGTTTTCTCTTCTGTTCACGTTTGTGCTCATTTCAATGTGTTTATTTGTACTTTTATTTCCTCATCCCTGGGTTTCTATTAAACATTATTGTTGATTAAAGTGCCCCTTTTTTCCCCCGCCTGTCCTTGGTGTGCAGGACCACTGGGGTAATCCATCGGGGCAAGGCCTTTGAAGGGACATCGTCTGACAATTCCCGCTCTTCCAGAATATTAAAAGTCTCCTTTCATTAGAATGCAAAACAAGCAAGATAACTACAAAGTAAACCACTAAGGCTTTGATATGTTAGCATGTTTGCATACATATCCCTGCCCACTAAAATACTAACGGCATGCCGCCTGGTTTCGTGGTGCCACCGTGATACCACTCTCCTATTGCCAGGGACCATTGCTACCTGTAGCCATGTGACAGACTGTTAAGTATAATTGAAGGGTGGCATTGTTCCATTTGGTGGCTGAAAATCAAAAGAATGACACATGGACGTTCAGATGTCCACATGCCTAAGTGGATTATGGCGTTTTTCTCATATTTCTACTTTCGTTAAAAGCTTGAAATTTTGACAAATTATAGACAGGACATTCATCTTGTAAAAAACATTAAAATCTCAAAATCGGCCATGCAAAGGTTTTTAGTGTCTTACCTGTCCTTAAAAGTAGTAAATGGCTACTAACATTTCCGAAAAATTTTGTGTTTTGATGCAAAAATTTAACATCTGTGTAGGTCTTTTCAGGAAAAATGGAAATTTTGGCTTCTTATTTCAAAATCCTAGCTCTCACCTAGAGAAAAAGTTGAAGTATAGTCCAACTAACAAAACAAAACAAAACTAGAAGCCGATTGGTGACCGAAAACCTCTCGGCCAGGGCAGACGGACAGACAGAGGGAGAGACGCATAGGTGACAACAATACCCCTCCGGTAGGTCAAGGTTACATCTGTTTTACCTAATGACAAGCTTTGGTGCAAATGCAATGAGCAGAGATATCATGGCAAGGCCATTTTCCTTCAATGCAGCAGTGACCTAAATATGTGACCCAGTGACCTAGTTATCACTAGGTGTCTGAGGCATCCTTAGGACTGTCATAAATCGTTGGTGCAGTTACAATGAGTAATTTAATATTTGAAGATATCATGGTACTGCCATCTTTCTTCAATGCAGCATTGTGAACCATGTGACCCAGTAACCTAGTTTTCAATGGGCATCTGAGGCATCCTTAGGACCAACTGTCACAAATAGTTCATGAAGCTACATTCAATATTTTTTTAAGGTCTCTGTAAACTGAGTATTTTTGGAGATATGGCGTTAACAAGGCATGGACGGACGGAGGGATGGACGCATAGGTGGCGACAATACCCCTCCGCCCTAAAGGCCTAGAGGTAAAAACCAAACAGAATGTTAATAATGGTGAAGCATTTGGACATAATGTAGAGGGTGATTGTATGGATTCCATTTGGTCTGTGATATCACTTGATTTGACTACTCTTCCAGGATAGTGTGGCGGTCCTCAAAAGGACCTTTTGTTTTAGGGTGATGGTGTGTATGGTGGTGGATTGGTAGGGATTGTGGACCTCTGCATGTCTGCAGGCAGACTTCTACAATCTTGGGCATACTACGGACCAGTTTGGCAATCTGTGTTTGTAAAACAAGTTCCCATCATTCATGCCATCATGGGGGTGCCATGACCAAATTTCAAGTGTGGCTGAAGGTTTATTGTACTGGTCTCAAATTCGCATGTTGAGGCATGTCGGCTTCAAAGTGCATTGACATGCTGTCAGTAAGCTCACTTTGAAGCTCCTCTGAATGTCAATGCCACACACAATAATCAACAAATTCTTAACTTTATCCCAGTTCCAAGACAGTCTTATGTACTGCAGTCAATCAAGCACGAACTAGCATTCCTTGACCACATTGTACAAAATTGCAGTGATACACCCAATCTCACATAAAACATCACATTTATTACACTTCATGTTAAATCAGTTGAAAAATTATCTCTTTTTTTTTTATAAGTATATTTACCAGCTAATACAGTAATACATGAAACGAACTAAAAATGACTGACAAGAAATCTTCAATATTATGATGTTGGCATACATGATTTAAATAGAAATCTAAATAAAATGTGACCAAAATAATGTCTTCAGTTCTCTGGACCAGCACTCTAGAAATGCAGCCCATTCACTTACCTTCAAGAATGCACTGGAATCGGTGTACACTTCTTCCTCCTCAATATACTGTGCCCCCCTCAAGTCTTCCTGTCCACATGTAATGACACCAAAATAAAATTTGAGTTATGACAGACTAAATAATAACATTTGCCAAAAGTGAAGCCTGAGATTAACATAATGAGATACACAAGGAGCAATATGCTCTATGCATAAGTTCACCAAGCAGGAAAACCCCGGCACTTGTCCCATTACGAAAGCGAGGCATGCGGGCTGATTTTGTGCTACCCGGCGGCGTGCTGTGCACCTTCTCAAAAGTGGTCACGATAATGCATGATGGCGGACAATAAGCTTGTTCGTGTCAACATGAACAGAAAAGCAGGAAATGGACCAAATACAGGAGGGGTATAGAAGTTTACCATTGTAGATATATGTGGTGGGTGGGAGTACGGAAAGCATTGGTAGTTAGAACGTTGAGTGACAAGGTGAATTATCATGGTAAACCAACACTGACTGTTGTGTAGTGGGCTGTAATGGCAGGAAGAAACGTCAAACTGACAAATATCAAAAATAAAAGTGCCGCTTTATTCCTTCCATCAACTGATATTCCTTTGTCTTTCAAATACTTTTTCAGCAACCCTAGATTCTGTTGGTTTTTTTTCAGAAATCATGCTCCATGTTTCACTCCTCGTTACTTGCTGTATTTAGTAGCGCTGTTGCCTGTGCGGTAAGACTGAGTGGCCCGCAAATTACCCAGACACCTGTGCGCGCCTGGCTCTGACATCGGAATCTCCGCTGGGGTTTCCCCACTTGGTGAACTTATGCATAGACCGTATTTCAAGAGACGACCATATGCTTGGACTGGTAGAACTTAGGGTCCAGATGTGAACATGCTATGAGTGAAACTGTACCACTCAAACTGGAAAGGTATCAATTGGCAATTTCATGTATATTTAGCTTCAACCTAATCATGGGGTATACAAGTCCAACACTGATTGATATATGCTTGTTTAAATCAATATCAGATCAGCATTAGCCTCCCTTCATGACCCTACTTATCCCCTAAGGGAACCCAATTATATTATTACAGTACAGTATAAATAGTCCAAGTATGCAAAACATGATCATGTGACTGTATACCTACATCAAAGATTACCCATACCACTGGCTGGCTAGCCGATTTAGCTACACATATGAAGATACCATCTACGGTACACATACGGGAATACAGTGGTCACGATGCGGGAACCGCATCTCACCGTGGCTGAGGGTTGGTCCATTCAGGACAGGCAAAAGAAGGGACCATAAATGTAATGATACACTAAATTCTTGTGGGCTACAGCTGCGTATTCCCATAAATATTTTTTGTTTGTAAAAATAAACCTTAAATAATGATTCCCTTTGAAGGTAAGCAAATAACATTTTCCAAATCATTTAAATTGCAGTGGTTTTCAAGTTATGAAGTTATAACTTACAATGGACAGTTAAATAGACAGTACATAACTGTGGTTCTCCTGACTGAAGCACCCTCTACAACAGGGATGGACGTTCTATCCTTACTCCCTCCAATTTAGAATGGCCATGATGCAAAGACTTCAAATCTTTAACATTTGCAGTCTTGATCAATTTGCAAAGAAGAAGCATGTGACATTTTATTGGTTTATTCACACGTACGTGTTGAATCTTTTATTTCAGAACTTTGGTGCAATTCTAATTCTTTGCACAAGATTGCCAGTGACAAACATGAACACCACTGATTGTGACTTCAAACCTTGGAATCATGCTGTTGTATTCACTTTTACGTGTTTATGCAATACTACTGTTCTTCATGACAGTGGCTGAACAAGCAGCATTCCACAAAATGTTTTGTTGTAGCTTGTATTTTCTACCAGCTGTGTTGGGAAAACCTTTATACATGTAATTATAAATGAGCTAGTTTGAGTTCCACATTTTATTGGCTCATGTACATGTATGCAAACAATAGGCAAGTACATGGATCGATACAGGTATGTCTTGTCATTTGTCTTCCCTGTGTTATTGATACATGAAACATAACAAAAGCTTTACTGTGTGACCAGAATTTAACGAAACTCAAAGTCTGAAAAGTATTCATGCAAACATTTGAAAAGTATACATGTATATATTTACCAGTGCATAATTCAAAGATTCTAAATCTTATTAAATTTCAACTTGGTGAGTTGAAATGTTAAATGAACATTTAGATTTATGACATGTATGTGTAAAATGGCAGATACCTAGTACATACTGACACATATGTGTATTTAAGTTTTCAGATTTAATAAAATTCTAGTTTTCTCACCTAAGTTGAAACAGTTTTTAATTACCTCTCATCCATGCTCTCCAGCTTTAAATGTATCACCAAAGATACATAATACACAACGATCCAGCAAGACCTATAGTCTTACAGTTTCTAGTCTCACAGAGAAAATTTCACCAAACATGTACATGTATCTGGATTCACATCTAAAACTCTTGGTATTTAGCATTCTATCTTATATCAAAGTTACCACAGATTTTCTTAATATGCTTTCTCAGGTCCCATTCAAAAAAGATGACATCCTTACCACCATAAGTGCAACTTCTTTATGTACAAAAATCCCACACTATGAGGGAATTATGGATGCTTAAAAAGCCTTAAACACAAGATCACTACAATCTCCATACAACTGTCTACTCTTGTAATTTATTCATCAGGCACTTGCACATAATTGCTTTAAATCTGTTAATAGATTTTATTAGCAAACTTTGGATATGCCTATGGGCAAAGATGGTGGCCAATTATGCTAACTTATTCATAAGTGACTTGGCAGCACAGATTTTTCAACAAGTGTCACTGAAACCGAAACTATGATGCTGTTTCATCGATGATATATTTTTGACCTGGCCACATGGAGAAAACTTCTTTTATATTCTGTCCACATACAATCTCCCCACACCCTGAGGAAGGCCCAGGGGACCAAACATTGGTTTTCGTGGGGACTCTTCCTTATAAACTGGCCCTGTTTTTTGTTTTTTTTTTGCATTGGTTTTTGTTCTAGTTTTTCTGTTCATGAAAATATTGTTCACCAATGTAACTGAAAAAAAAAAAATCACACAAATTAAATTATTTTTACACCCAGTTTAGTCTTGTAAACTAAACTTAGAGGGACCCCAAAATGTGCAAACATCTGTTTTAGCTTTAAATAATTCCAAAACATTACACTTAAGGAAAATGCACAACAAATTTTAATAACATAGTTACACATGAATTATGTGAAAATATTTCAGCAAAAATAAAAATACGATAAAATTAAGTAAATTTACAGACTACAGCTATAAATAGTTCAATATTATACGAGAATTTTTTTTTTCGTCAGTACTTAAGACATAAAAACAGACGTGCAATCAATTCATTCCATCATATACCATTTTATCCCTTTTAAGCATTTAGAAAACGAGAATCGATTAAACCTTCTTGGTGAATCTCTAGTCTGTAATATTTTCAAAGCAATAAAAAAACATTAAAATACAGTAGCAGTTTCTAGTCCTTTTCACCATTTAAAAAAAAAAAAGAGGGGGGAGGGTGCTTGAATTGGCAAAGCTATTTAAAAGAGATGGTATGGTAGCACATACATTTACCTGCGCATAGCCTGCACCTGCACCATGTACACTGGTATCAAAGCTCCCAACCGATATGTCATCTGGTGCAAGCCTCTTTAATGGTGGTGTGCCACTCCCAGATGGGCTAACCAACAAGATGTAGAACCATTAATACAAACAAGTCACAAATTATATGACAAGTACACCTGGTCATTCAGCACTTTGGGACACTTCACATAAATTCATTTTTCAATGCTACTGTTAAATACTCTTTCTATAAACGGATAATTTTCACCATTTGTTCTGCATTCTGCTGAATGACTAGTATGTGTAAAAAAATCATATGTCAGTTCCTAATACATTATATTACAGGGTGTAAAATACAGATTACTTACACCTTGAAAATTAAATTATCTATGTACACAGTCCTTGTAAGTGCTCCATGGCTCATCAATTTGCATGTGTGGTCTAGGCAAGTGAAATTCCAGTCAGAGCAAGTAAACATTCTCTGTGGGCATCCATAAATTTTGCATAATCCAAATAGGATTGGAATGCATGAGCAAACAAGTTCAAGTGGTTTGCATGTAAAATATCAGCAGAGCCTGCCCCATGGACTACAGCAGAAAAAAGTGTTAGCACTGTGCTTCCATGTGGAATCATAATTCACTTCAAATGTTATTTGAAATAAGATATATTTATTTCTGGAAACACAAAATGTACCTTCTCAAAATTTTAACACATCTAAATGCCTCATGTGCATGCCAAAAACATGACCGTACAGATATCCTTATAATTAATTGTTTAGAAATTATCAAAAATGTCTACACTCAATGTTCCCTTTATGTGAAAGAGCAGAGAAATTAGAAATTTCAGATTCAAATCAATCTTATAGTCATGATAATGTCTAACTATGAACAATGAACATGTTCCTTGTGTGTGTGTGTTTTTGTTTTTTTTTTGGTCATATATATTTCTGTATTGAACATTGTTAACATGTTGAATATGTACATACCCACACATCATACATGTACAATATAAGAATGTTCCATAAAGAAACACAAATGTGCACACAATAAAGAAAAATGTGAAGACTTTACCTTGTAGCATCTCTCTTCAGAGATGCCTCAGCTTCAGCTTGGTCTTCTTTACTGCTCAGGGCACTCCGCAAATTCTCTGGGCTTGAAAGTCCCAGCTGAAAATCAAATTTACATTAACATTAATACAATGATGCATTAAATGCAGCACATAATTAGGCAACAGCAAATTTCAAAACACATACATGTACAGATTTTTTAAAAACCCAAAATTGAGCTTTTCATATTTGCATGTGCACCCATTAAACTTTTACAAAATATGTATTCATAAAGATGCTGTGGTTCCAACATTAAAATACTTGTGGTAATGAAGACTGAACTATGAAAAGGTCCTACTGTGACAAAAATTTGGTACAGCTACAGTGAATATTAAATTTCTTTTTTAATGTCGCAGTAACGTCGACAGGACGGACAGACAGACAACACAGGGGACGACAATACCCTCTGGCACTTTAAGTGTCCAGGGTAATAAAACCAACACTTGAAGTTGTAGAAAGTGAACTGGAGGACCTTCCTGACACGTTTCGGGCCCACTGGCCCTTCTTCAGAGGGAAGGTGGTCCTTATTTTCTATTAAAATTTTACAGCTTACTTTGGGTAAAGAGGAGTCAAACTAATTGTGGCAGAGAAGAATTTGAGAAGGCAAAGATAACAAGCTGCACGCTGATGTGGGCAATAATGAAAGATTCTACAGAATTGATTAATACATCAAAGCTACCTTGGTTATTGCAGTACCGGTAATAAAAAATGTTCACTGATTGTCTGTGTTGTTGTTCATACTGTTGTTCACTAAAAGATTTTAATGATAACAGTTAAAATATATATGCTGTATAAGAGTCATTTTTGTTAGAGAAAATTGAATTATAAATAAGTTGGCCACAAAAAATACTTTTTAAGTTAATAATTAGAACCAGTAGGGTTGTTTTTAAATGATTTAATGTTGGAGCCACGAAATCTTTATGAGTTCAATTTTGAGTCTTTGTGGTAGCGTCCCTGCATTCTCCAAGGATCTATTATGATACAGGGCCAGAATTTCGCACAATTTTGCAAGAATCTATTTGGATTTTTGTCAGTTAGTTTTCTTTTTAAAGAAAGACAAGTTTAGGAGAATCTTTATGATAATGGATTCTCGGATTCTCGCCAAAATTCTAGCCCTGTGATACATGTACATGTACTCTCTGAGGTCACCACCACGCGTTGTCTAGGTACTAGGTTTAACACAAAAGTTGTCTGCAGCAAACCCAATTAACATCTTCACATCAAGGCCTCAGTCTCTTATGCCATCAAAGGCAATGACAGCATAGCACACCAGGGCCTTGATGTTGTGAAGATACCCAACTAAGCACATTGACCTTGGCTAAACAGATGTGTAAATGACTAATTATTGAAGAGTCACAATAGAATCTTTGCAAATTATGCCTATATTATCCCAAGTTTGGCTAAAGATTTTTTGAAAGTCTACATCTGTGCCTGTAAAACTGTCAAACTCAAACACACAACGATATGCACATTCTACATTGGGTATGTTTGACTGGTGAAAGTGCTGACAAGGCATAGGATTATGCTATCCCACAAAACCAGACTATTACTGATATTATCTGTGGTGACTTACAGTTATTTGTATAAATGGTACAAATGAGTGACATGACCATTGAACAAGCTTTGTTATTTAGTAATTTAAGTCATCAAATTTATTTCCCACGAGTGGAAATGAACACAAAATTATAAATGCTTTATATTTCTATCCAGACTGTAAGGGACAAAATAAAATGAATACATATTGTGACAACTGACTGAAAATGAACAATGAAAAAAGTAACTTCATTCCACACAAGTTGGGTTATACATGTAATGTGATTTGACAGCTTTACATGAATTGTTGCATATGCCAGGTACCAATGTCCAGTAAATATACACAACTTAGCAACTAATTAAAAAAGATGATTTATTTTCTCACTTAGACCTACAGATTGATGTGTTTTGCAAAGCAGTGTTGCAATTTTAATATGTTCTGTTCAAGAGCGTTGCAATGTTATAACTTTCATACTTATCCCACTGGTCAAAAACAGGCAGGAGATATTACTGGCCGGACAATCATAGGCCTATATATCGCTCCTCCCACAGTATTATCTAAAATATTTGAAACATTTTTTTTAAATAGATGTGTCAACATTTTTTCTACATCTGCCCATCAATTTGCATACAAAGGCAAACATGGTACAGATGTGTACTGTTTCTTTAAAAGAGACCATCAGATACATTTATTATATGACTCATGGTAGTCCAGTCTATACTGCCTTCATTGATGCCAAAAAAGCATTTGATCCAAGTAAATCAAAGAACACTTCTGTATAAACTCTTGAAATGAGGTACTCCACAATATATTGTAAGATTATTGATGCTTTGGTTCTCCGTACAGCACTTTTGTGTATGCTGGGGGCCAGCTACTTCAAACTAGTTCACAGTGTCCAATGGTGTGTGACAAGGTCGGATCATTTCACCACACCTCTTTAATTTACACGTGGATAACTTGAAATTGGAGGTTAGAAATAGTACCATAGGATGGAATATCACTGGTGAATTTGTAAATAACTTAATTACACTGATGATGTTGTCTTATTATGCTTTTCGGAAAAGGAATTTTATAAACTTTTCAGTATCTGTGAATAAATAAGCCAAGCAACATGACATTACAATACCTGCACAACTGAATGGATATTTTTTTTAAACCACATGGATGTCATCAAGACCATAACTTTGTGGAGGTAAGTTAGCATTTGTTGATACATTTATGTATTTGGAACATACTCAGGTCCCTTTCTTAAGTCAGATGACAAGTGATATTACTAGAGTAATGTTCCTTGTGTGCAAGGGCTAACATGTTGAAACATAATTTCTATAAATACACACGAGGTGCAAATAAAACTGTTTAAGCTTATTGTGCTTCATTGTATACTTCACAGCTAAGGGTAAATTACTATGAGTACAGGCTCTAAAATTCAAGGTGTGCTACAATGCCTTTCACTCCACAATGGGGTTACCAAGACATTGCTCAGCTAGTGGTATGTTTGCAAGTATCCACGTCCTAATTACAGCGAAGGAGAAATTTCAGTCTGTAGTAAGCAGGGGTCACTTACGTTCAATGAAGAGTGGCTCATTTGAAATCGAGACACTTTGCAAGGAATTAAGTGGCCCAAGCAGGCTAAAATACATCTGACAACTCAATTATTGGGCAGGGATCCAGAGAGTGGATTGTGACACATCTTTTGGTGTATAGGTTATATGTGTTGGGGCAGCAGAAAATGTTTAAAACAGGAAAACAGCATAAAGGGCACCAATTTTTGTTTGTTCCCTTCCAACCCTAATCACTATTTTCGGTGGACAGTGACTTTGACGAACATTTTGAATGGGTGCAAGACAACCAGGTTGCCCCTGTGTGTCCTGTCACGTTCATTACCCTTCAAAAGGAATTACAGTGGGGCACGGAGGGTAATGTAAATAACACCCAAAGCTTGAATAGGACCCGTTTCCAGCCCAGTGTACCTGCCCAGCTCAATCCTCCCATCAGCTCAGCCCCAGACCTAGGTCTTGGATAAGGGTCAAATAACATTTATTTGTCATTGACTGAAGGTCCAGCGGGCAAAGCATGCACAGAGCGAGAGACCATGTAGCTATTGACAGACAGGTCTATGATGGACTGCCCCAGTATGAGGCATTGAGTCACTATGTTGGGATGGGTAGCCTCTCCGCCTCAGAAAGGGCACTGGTTGTCACTGGAATGTCACAATTGAGTGTTTCATAAAGAAATAATTATGCGTTATTCAACGACTTTTTTTATCGTATGGTGTTACTCTGTCTTATAATGTTTCCTTCTCATGTATCATCACAAGCCACTCTTGCATAATATGGTATTTACCCTCCTTTTTTTCATTCGGAACTTGCCATCATCCTACAGTGACTCGCATGCATGTTTTCTTCTTGCGCGAACTGCAATATTGAATGGTTTTGCGCATGCGTGACACAAATGCATGTACTTCCCCGCAAGAAAATTAAGCTGTGTGTAACGAGAACACATGTAAATGTTTATTTGCAGTCCATACGCGCAAGCTCAATTCTTGCACGACAATGGCAGCGGTCAAGATTTGGGGGCAGAATTCTATCAGCAGCACAGAAAACCAAGTCAATATCTTATTCCCTGTGTCATGAAACTTGACCAAAATGCAACATGACTGACAGACTTTCAAGGTACCCATAAATATGTGACATTGGACAGGAACATTCATGTATGTCGTGCAATTGAGGTATTCATTGAAAGGTCTGCGTGAAACATACAACCTTTTATGAGGCGGAGATGGTGCCCATATTAAAACAACACCGTCGATGCCTGAGAAATGGGGATACATGATGGAGAGACAGGGTGCACTCCAGACACAGCACTCAGGCGCCTCACCTGTTGAGCAAGCAGCTGCCTTCTCTTTTGCGATCTCTCTCGCAATTCTTTCAGCCTATCGCCCATTTCAGCGCCTGGAACCCTGAGGCCAGTATTCTGGTTAAAAATTTGATGACTTGTTTAACTTAACGGCCTCACGCTTTCAACCTTGATCAAAGCAAAAAGTCCTACGCTTTTCGCAAGAACAGGAACTACCGGAAGTGTCCCAATTGCGGCACCGGCTTTTTTTTTTTTTTGACAATGTTCATATATATATATATTGGATTTTAGCTAAGGTATTGTATGTCGTTCTGATAAACTTAATTATTTTAACCACTTTCTAAAATTACGTATACATTTTAAGTTCCCTACAAAGATATCAGGGATAATGTACGACATCTATCAAGGTTGGGTAGTTCTGCTTCCGGTGTTCCCGCGTGAGAGCAAAAGGTACAATCTCGAATTGTCCGCGATGTCCGTGATATCTTCAACACGGACATCGCGGACAATTACAACGCGGACATTTTCTGGCTCTGTGTCGAGATTAAAGCTATGGAAGCCGGTATACACGACTAAGCTTTGGCATGATTAAATGTAAATTTGGACGTTGGCTATTGCTTTTGGGATGGATCTGAGCACTTTTCTTTCTCTTTATTCTTTTCTTTCTGAAGTTCGGTGTTTAGCTCTGCATTTGGGATGGATATGAGCATTTTAAACTTGCTTTCTTTCTTTTTCTTTTTCTTTTTCTTTTTCTTTCTTTCTGTTATCTATTATTTCTTTTATCAACAATTATAAAATGCCTGTAGCTGGAAATATAACTTATTATTTAAATGTTTCCCAATATTAATTGGAGCCTTGAAAAACCAAGCATCGTGAAATGGGATTCTTGAAAAAGTGGAAGATGACAACTTAACCCTGTAACAACTAGCTCTGTCTCCCGGCCCCTGCTTGTTGTTCCAAGCCTATATGTTGTTCCAAGCCTATATAAAGAGTTCAATGGTTTAATTATTTATTGACATTCTCAATGAAAAAAAAAAAGAAAGAGAGAAACTACTACCATGTTGCCATTAATTATTGGGAAATCATGAAAAATACACATTCATAACTTTCATAATTTTATTATCTGCTTGGACTCACAGCCTCACATCAATACATTATACACACATGCATGTGACCAGGGATCCAAATTATAATTGACCTTTATGCCAACACAATTCAATCACACAAACACACTTCTGATGAATGACATCATATGACCAACTGGTCATGGAGAATACAGTGATACCTACTATTTAAGACCACCCAATCTGCCAGCCACAAGTGGATACAAATAGCACATACTCTTAAATTACTCATGATTTACAAAGAATATATATCAGCTGTTGCTCCGTCAGAAATGTGGTAACAAAAGGCAGTGGTCTCTCACTGCAGAATGTGGTCTGATAGTTAAGGTACTACTGTATTTTAAAATGGAAAACTAATGTAATTATAATATATTAATATTTCCAAAGACGCTTATAAACCACAAAACAAAATTATTACCCAAACTGAATGACTGCTGGGCCCATTCTGCCTTTTGTGGTACGGACCCCAAAAACCTTTTGATCAATGCTTATGTGGCTCACATACATGTGTATATATATTTAGTTGTATTGCTAGCTGTTATTGGCAGTTTATAGATAACCGACCAAGTTTGAATCATGGTCATGGCTTTTGTGTCACCTGGCCCAGAACCAGCAAAACTTTTTGCCAATGATTTACACACAATCACAATTCACTTCTTGTATTGCGAAGACTGGCCAAGAACCATCAAAACTATATACTCCCAGATTTAAATTCCCTTGTATTGCCAGCTGTTATTGCCATTACAAATAATAGACCCATTCTGCCTTATTTGGTCTCTAACCAGCAAAACTCAGGATCAATGATTTACATGTACACATGGTATAAACATTCATATTTATGTACACGGTTGTATTGCCAGCTGTTACTGATGTATACAATGAACTGTCAAAACTTTTGAAGGTCAATAATCTATATACCTTCACATACATATGAATATATTTTTGTAAATGTTTTCTCAGCTGCACTTGACACTATATAGACTACGGACCAGCCACGGACTCATTCAGTCTCACCTTTTCCAAAACCAGCAAAACTCATGATCAGTGATTTACATGGCATAAACATTCATGTATATATGTACACTTGTTGTATTGGTAGCTGTGCCTGACAATATAAACAATTGACCAGGGACCCATTCAACCTCACCTGTTCCAGAGCCAGTAAAACTCATGACCAATGATTTACATACACTTCCACAACTCCAACAATTGTGTTGATAGCAGTTTGGCACAGTGTAAATTATGTACCATGGACCCATTCAATGTTGCTGGGACCAGCAGCAGGTAAACTCATAATCAATGATATATACACTATATACAAATTAACCATAGACATATTCTGTCTTGTCTTTGTAGTGACCCATTCAATGCTACTGGGACCAGCAGCAGCAAAACTCATAAACAATGATATATACACTCCCGGGTATACACTATATACAAATTAACCAAAGACACATTCCACCTTGTCTGTGTAGTGACCCATTCAATGTTACTGGGACCAGCAGCAGCAAATACATGCAGCATACAATAGACAACAATGATCTTGGGTTGGGTTGATATAAGGGCAATGTGAATGACTATCATGATGAGTCCACTAAAACTCTGTTCCCACATACAATGCAATGGTACCTGCTCAAAAGACCACCTCTCATGAAAGACCCGTTAGTTTTTAAGACCGCTCTTTCAAGACACTGGCCTCTAATTTCTTTGCTATCTTACCTGCAGAACATGCACCTGTCATATGTGACCACTCTTGTCTGGCTTTAAGAGTGGTCTTAAATAGGAGGTACCACTGTAGTCCATGTCATGCGAGGTCATCCCGAAGGCAGGCCCTGAAATAGCCCCTCTAGACAGGTAACCTCTCACTAGTGGTACAATAACACAAAAAGATAGTAGTAGGGACCTGCCAAAAAAAAGTGGCCTTTCAAGCCAGGTAGTCTCTCATTTGGAGCGACTTATCAAGACAGGGGGCCACTGTACATAATCACTGATAACTGAAATATTCTCTATTGTAGGGTACTGCAGTGTTAATTTACATTTTTTTAGTTGCCTCATATACTAAATGTGGACCCATACCTTAAAATTCAACCCTTTTTCCCCACTGCATATGCAGATATCAAATTTTCTTAAATATGTAAAAGAGGGATTGTGATGTTTTGCAACACTTGTTTCTTGCTTAGCCAAAAATAAATATTGAATTTACGTTGGTTTTGTTGTGTTAGTTTCATTTTGTTGATTCATTTACGAGGTATATATCAAGATCGGGAGTAATTTATTAAGGATTGGAAAGGTAAAAAAATGCAGGGATGAATACTAACAAGCTAACAGCTCCTGTGGTTGTGTATATTCAATTACTGAAGCAGGTGTCAACTAATATACAACACTGATAAGATCAAATAGGGTGATTAACAGAGTACACAAGTCATTATGACAGGTCTGCTGAAGTGGAGTATCTCACCGTGGTGCCCCCTCAAAGTTTGTGTATTTATATATGGAGGGTTGCCCAAGGGATATCACACATCAGAACACCTACTGTAAATATAAAAAAATTACTCTAACTAAATACCAATTTGAAAACAAATGTTGAGAGTTGCCAAATGAACAGAAAATCACCATTAAAGACAGTAAAAAGGACATACTATCAGTGTTGGTCCCCTTCATTAATGCATGTGAATTTCCAGTCTAATTTGCAGGTGTATTAAAGACCCAGAGTCTGATCTCAGTATACATGTAACATACTAACATGGGTCGAAATTAGGGAAATCAGGGGAGTCTGGTTGCAATGCAACAATGTAAAAGTTGTAAGGGCTAGTTTACAATCCCTATTTGCCCAAATGACAACTTTTTATTTCTCAACTTAATCGTTGTGGTGTTTTATAACAAGAAATGAGACGGACCAGGTATCACAAGTGGTCTGGTGGCATTTAGATACAGTTCACATACAAGTTACCCTGGTAAATGTAGAATACATTTTATACAATTCAGGGTATTCCCCAAAGCCGTATAACCCTAGAATTCTAGGGCTTTACATCTAAATTTAGGGCTTTGAAATCATTATCCCAATTATAATGAATAGGAGTGTAGGGCTTTAATTTTTCTATTGTTGCTATTTTTAGCAATCCCACTACTCTTTAAGAAAATCATAGGGAAAACCCTGCACTTAAATGACTCTAATAGGAATCAACTATTACATGTTTATTCAGCCGAATCTACAACACAGAATACACATAATTCTTGAATGTTGTGTACCTTTGCAGATGGGGTAACATAATGTGACCTTGTGGGTTATACACATAGATGCTTTTATAATATATAATTACGAAATGAAATATAGCATATCAAGTATTTCTTTGTGAATTGAAAATGGAAATTTTGACATTTGTTTTTTAAAATGAAGTCAAGAATATCAAGTATTTCTTTGTGAATTGAAAATGGAAATTTTGACATTTGTTTTGGGTCTACATGCAATGATTTAATACCATATTCCACATTAATTAGTCTGTAGCTTACGTACAATTTTACTTCTTAACCTGTTCTCATTTTTTCCCCTTAAATTTTGTTAAATATTAACATGGATGCATACAATCGCGCATTATATCGATACTGACAATAGCACAGGCACACTGCTCGTTGGGAAATTACCTGTGAATTCCAAGTGCTGTGTGACTCAGTATACAATTATTTGGTGAATTATTTACATCAAAGAAAATGGGTAACTTCATGATCGGCCATGGTCTTGTATGATTATGAACATGATAAATCCCGGTTCCCAAAAAACAAAAGTCTAAATATCAGACTAATATACAGAGTCTGGGCTCACCATAACCCTGGCCTTATGTTTGGACCGAGACCATGTTGCCGCCTTATATTACATTTAAACGAAATCTGAAATTTGTGCACGTCCAAAGTCTAAAATAACTAATAGTTCCATGTTTAAGAAAGTGGCAGACGCCACAAGTTGAATCCGCGTCCATAATGCCATGTATGTACTCTCACACCAAACTATCACGGACAAATGAAGATTGTACCTCACGGACATCGCGTACATTGCGAGATTGTACCTCGCGGACATCGCGGACAATTCGAGTTTGTACCTGTTGCCGCGTGAGAAAACCATTGAAATGGGCAGTTGTTGACATTCCTTATTTATTTTTTCAGACAAGCAATTTTCTTCACAATGACACGGTTAACAGAAGTATTGATGAAGCGGCCACCGTATAAGAAATTTGCAAACTACAAATATGTGCCACTTTATAAGCAGCTGAGACCTGCTGCATTGGCTGACAAAGTGTCTGGAAAGGGAGAAGGACGAAAAGGTTGGCATTTTTGTATTCGAAGTGTCCTCAGAACAAGGTCCGGTTGCAGATACTTGTCCTGCTACAGAACCGGGAGGCCTGTGATTGGCTACCTTCGTGGGGTTCGGGTTAGTAAGGGTGATGTAGAATGCAAGAAGCCAGAGGATGAAAAAGTCTGGGCGAATAAGCCAATGGATGAATAAGCTAGGGGGCAAAAAAAACATAAACCAATTAAATAATGCCATTATGTATATTTTCTATGTACATCCATTTTTTCACACTATGAATGATTAATTGATATTCCGTCCTGTCCCAGATTCAGGCAAAGTGTCATCAATATTCCTTTAATTTATTTATTAAAAGTAGGCTACTACATTTATAATTATTCCATTAATTTTCATGTATTGCATGAATAAATTCTGTCTGGTAACATAACAAGTTCAGATAAATTCATATCAATAAAATACGGCAACTTTTGTCAGTCACCAAAGTCGTTATTGTCTTCAAAATGATATAGTGATTATGCATTTGTTTTAAGGAATTACCAGATCTCTTAAACACAGCCCCTCTCAACAAATGTACATGTAATTGCTTCTTACCACTTTCTGTTAATAATTTAATTCATATCAGAATTACAAAACTGCTTTCTATACCACAACATTCTTGTCCATACTGCAACATAATTGTCCTCACCGCAACACATGTTTTTAGCTCAAATTATTCTGTATAATGTGTAAACGCAGTAAACACAAGTCACACAGAGAAAACTGAAATAACTTTTATAATATAACCCAGAATAGATGAAAAATACAGCAGGCATGCAGAAATTTTAAGCTTTTCCATGTATGTGATAAAAACCAGCAATAAAAGCTCGAAGTTGGGTTGAAGTAATTGTATGTTTGACAGCTTTCTATAGAATCCCAGGTTAAATTGATTTTAAATGACTTTTGAAAACACTAGGTACAAAAATTAGGAAGAAAGTCATGTCAATTCATATTTTTATTGATTTTAATTAACATGTATAAAAGCTTGATTTGCACGGCAAATATTCATTTTGTCATCTTTGACTCCTCTACCTTTCATCCATCAAATTATCTTGTTAAAATATTGTCTAATTTTGGAGAAATTAAAAAATTGAAACTCCAAAGAAGGCAATTAGGAAGAAGGGCAGAGCCCTATACAAATCCTTCTTGTGAAGAAGAGACAAGAGCACAAAACATACAGCACATATATTCCAAATTTACGTCGCTCGTCTCGCCCGGGGACTCAAAGAGGGGCGAATGGAGGAGACAAGTAGAAGGGAGACACTGGTAAACAGAGCACAGATAGAGGGGCTATGATGCGATAACCATGGACAGTGCGCTAAGTTATTGTTTCACCTTGAAAGTGTTTAGTTTGGTTCAATATGATCTTGGAACTGATAAAAAGATACGGATGTTTTCTTGTAAGGAACATTTATCATGACCATACAAAACAGTAATAATTGAAAACGGTGCTATACCGATCTGATAGAAGTGTGGAGGCTATCGCGGGTAATGACATACATAATGACTTGAGACATTTATTCATTTAATCTGGTTTACAAAGTTTGACAATGGATTCTGGAAAAGAGAATGCAGATTGTATGACCTGGCATACATAGTCATAGGTAGAAGAGGAGCAAAATTTGCAGATTGGCTATTTTATTTCTGATTTCATTTGGAAAAAAAGAACCACAATCCTTTGATTTATTTGTGTAACAAACAAATGCTGAAATCGTATGTATTCCCGCACGCAAAGGATCCATCTTTCTGAATAACAGTCACTGGGCATCGATGTCCTTTGCCTCTGACTGGACAGGACCAGTACACCAGGTGCTGGCTTCCTGAAGATGTAAAAAAAAAAAAAATGTACTGTCATATATTGCATTTGATGCCATGTACTATTGCTCACCAAAGAATCTGTAGCACTTGTCGCATTCAGCCTTAGTTGCCAATCAATTCTGTCGCAGTGTCATACCGTAGCAAGTTGCTTGGTCACCTAGTAGCGATATCACTTCATTGTGTTACCACTTCGTTGATACATTTGGTCGCATTCAACAACAAAAATTATTATCATTTATTTTGTGATGTAACATAAGAAATATCTTGTTTATCGCAACAAATGGAAACTGAATGGAACTTTTTAACCTGGGATTTCTTTGTATATTTAATGTACTTAAACTAATCACGAAGACCAAAAAAGGGGAAAAAAACCTCCAAGAATAATTTTCATCGCATATGCAACAAGGAATGAAAAATATTTCAGGCGAAAATCATTCTTATTCAATAGCTTAATTAGGTCGTCAAGAATCCTCCTCAATTGCTCAAATTGCTGGTGATGCTCATTTTACTTATATAATACATGGAAATGAGAGTATCTCTGAACAGCATAACAATGAAATAATGGATGCTGGTCAAAAGTACATATCGGAGACCAGGAGATTTGTCTTTAAGCGAGCAAGCTGGTCAAAAGTACATATCGGAGACCAGGAGATTTGTCTTTAAGCCAAACACACACACACACAGAGATCATCAGACAGATTAACAGGCTCGTCATGAGGTCCAGAGGAGTCTACAAAGTCCTTCATACAAACAACCACATCACAGATGCCACCCTGTTGGCTGACGGCCTCCATCTCCCGGCAGAGGATAAGGCAATCTTGTCCGGGGTCTTCGAATGTGCCGTCCGCTTTAATAGGAAGCACATCAATCATTATTATCGGCAGTTGATTAATAATACCCCAAGGCCCTTTTTGGGGCCACCATGACCTCCAGAAAGAGATGGTCAATCAGTTGCTATATGTTGAAACACAAAATGCATCACACTGCAAATTAAGTAAATTGACATATAAATATTTCAGAACTAAATTGAAATAATTGTAAATGATAATAAGCATGATAAAATAGCAATATAGAAAGCCATCCACAAAAAGGTGAACATGTCTTTATCCACACTCATTCGTTCCCAGCAAGTAAAAAAGACTGGCATTTTTATATCATGCAATTAGAGATCCATTTCTTTTTCCCGTATCAAGAATTCAGTTATTATCCAAAAGTTAAAAATGACATGCTCTTACCTTTCTTCATTCCCGTATTGATCAGAAGAAGTCAATACTACTTTACAACAGTTTCTCAGAACAACTATTTACAAATTTTGATGTATATTTCACTCATTATCAACCTTTTCCTTGCTTACTCACCAATTACATGATAAAATGATTTTTTTTCTTTTCAATGATGAGCACACCAGTGAAAGAGTTAGGCTACTTACTTTTCTGTGTCTGGTTACCATGCCTATAATTTTACGCTGTGTTTTGCTGTTTTTTCTTCGCATAGCAGAGACAGGTACATCGATTGTGGATATGTATGATAATAAGGAGGCGAAGTTGTATATAATAATTATTATGAATGTTATACTGAAAATATACTGAATATCATCTAAATTATCTGAACATAATGAACTTTCTGTAGGCGCCATCTCGCGTCTGACATAGCTAATAATTCAACACGCTAGTTGTTGATAGCGCGCTGTCAGTTGTTTATGTTGTAGTGGTAAAGGTTTTGAAGATGTTTCAGTAACATATAAACGTGACACGCATTAAACGTAAGTTGTATGATAAAACATTGGGACGAATAAGCTTGGGGACAAATAAGCCAATGGACGAATGGAATTTTCGCAGTAGTATCTCATTAATGAAATTAATCAGAGATGGTACAAATAACGTTAATTTTGAAGAACCGTCTGATGTCACCTGCATTACGTTAATTTCATGTTAATTTTGAAAAACTGACTGATATCACAAGGGTCAGTATGTTAATACTTGATCATGTGCGCGTGGATGAACAAACTGAAAACAGTGTAACTTGGAAACACGGTTGAGACTGTGGATCTTACTGGCCCTGACCTGCTTTGACGTGATCGATGGCATAAATCTGTACACATCCAACCCAAAACTAACAACACAAGTGACCCAACACAAGAAGCCTGGTAAATTTTGGGGACGAAAAAGCCAATGGACGAATAAGCCAATGGATGAAAAAATCTAGGGGGCAAAAAAGCCTGAGGGCGAAAAAGCCTGTAACCATTTAATGCACACATCCTATTTAATATGTATTGTATAGATATGGGCGTGCCTAGCACATAAACTGTAAACATTAGTATCCAAAATAATAATTAATATGTAGTAGGCATAGCCTAAGATGCAGGCATCATCATCACAAAGCATCGATAATAATGTCGGTGGATCAAGCAGTAGGTCCCTCTAGTGGCCATTTACTAAAAACCAGTCCAGCGGTGCAAGGCTATAGTACCGTGAGCAGGTGAACTAACTTATCTTCTGTATAGCCTTTCTTTTTCGTAGACACCTGTTCCACAAATGTAAGTATTGTTCCCAACATCTGTATATCAGGATTGAACTAGTGCCAGATCCTGTGGCAGAGACGTAGTGCGAATGGAGAGTGATTGTTGGATTCTCGTGTGAGAACACCAAATCTGAGCAGGCTTTGGCAACATGGCATTTTGGGGCCCCTGGGGAATAAGTGTGACTGGAAGTTGCGATCTGGAAGGCCCCAAGAAGTGACCTGGTGACTGCACAGTGTGCAGATACAAGTACAGTGATGCGCAACAAATACTACATACTTTGGTATGTTTATTAAGGTTACCCTCACACTTGTCAAGTTTTTCTGTTCCGCAGAAACCCATTTCTAGCCCCAGAAGCGTGTTTGCCAGGTCCACGTTCCATTGAGGTGTTAACGATGCAAGTTGGAGAATCATTATCATTTATTACACTCCATCAGCCATGTTGTCTGAACAGTTATCAGGGACAGATCTAGCTGCGAGGAATTATTAGCCAAAAGACACAAAATGGACTAGAAATCAGAGAAATGCTAATCTTTCCTTTAATATTCTTTGTTAATATATTTTAGTCAACTGGAGCAAGTTGTAGCCAAATTGGTGAAACATAAGCATTTGGCTAATGGCTAGAGCAGTCCCTGGTTAGGAATTATTGACATAATTTCCCTAAAGGCCGGTAAGTTTGAGACTTCGGTGTAAATAAAACTGCGAAAATTTCCTAGGGTGCATAAAAAAGGCAAGGGTTGCACCCATGTGCGCATGCGCAGTAGGGGTGACGATGAAAATCAACTTTGTAGGCAAGATACTGAGCACTCTTCTGATTGGATAATTTACTGTTCTGTTATATCCTATATTCACATGTGTTTCTGGTAAGAGCTGGCTGATGTTCACTATCATAGTAATTCTACAATAAATAACCTAATAGTTATGCTCCATTTCCATATCTATGCATGTTGTGCGAGTTGTACCCATTTGATCGATCCACAGATCACTCAGTCCATGGATGGTGCAGCCCATTCTTCCGATGGGGATGCTGCTTTATACAGGCACAGTGCAAAGATGACCACATGCATAGTACAGTATTATCAATACATTATCCAAGATACTTCAGAGACTGGTCCCATTTTAAAAAAATATATAAACCGAAGTTCCTGAAAGAGTCTGCAATTCTGGCAGGGCTATGTCCATGACCGCTTAGTACATGCCGCATGTTTTACTACGTGAATTTTACCCCAAGAACCATGTCTTTATTCCCTATAGAAGTACCCTAGTGATCCAAATTGCCCAGTAGCTCCTCACCCCACGATTTATCCCCTTGATTCCGTTACCATCCTTGAATAAAATCGCCACAGAAAAGCTGGTGACAATTCACATGCCACTCAACAGATAACTCTCACTGCAGTCCATGAAAGGCACAACAAAAAAGTGAACATAGTGTGTGACATTCTAACCATCACAAATGAATGAAGAGAATGCACAGAGCCATCTATTGATGTCTGCACAATCCATAGAATGTGCAGTGCGATCCGTACGCAGATCGCGCACCACATACACAAGCGACTTTGGGCTCGTACATGTATTCTACACCATCCCTGGGTTAGGGTCAGGGTTATGGTGCTGGAGATAGAGACTCTTGTAAAAGACATAAATGTGATGTATTTCCTTGCTGCCAGGTCCCGTTTTCTACATGTGCAGGAACTGGCACTCCAGCTCTTTCTTACAGTGTTAGTAACAGTATTGCACTCAGCCCTCATACTGACATATTACTGCATTAGGCTGCGATACCGGACCCTAAACTCGAGCGATTTCTCATAGAATTTGATCAGGCACATGCTATAGATGGACTGCCAACTGCCGAGCCACATTTGTACCATCTATGTTGCCGCTGCTCAAGTGATGAGGTGTTTAAGTCAGCACCTTGATTGCTGAACAAACACAACTCCCAGTCTGCGCTGGGCACTGGCAGTCTTGTGGGGCCAAGTCACGTGATGAAAGACAAGAATAATCACATCACTGACTCAAATGTGCAAAAATATTCACCGTGTTACACATCTTAAAGTAAAATTTAGTGTTATGCTGGACTCGGCGATAAGAAATGAAACCACCATCATAACTCTACTGTTATACACTATCCATCTGAAGCTACATTTTTTATTGCTGACTACGGTGTAAGGAGAAAAAGTGCAAAGACTTGCCTTTTTATCAGCCGATTTCAATGTAAAACAAAAATCGATAGATTCCCAAGGTTCTGATGCAAATGATGTGACTGGTTGGGCACGCATAAATCTGCCCGTTTTTGAACTTCCTACTATGGGACACCCGATATAAGTAGCTCGATACAACCGAAAGTGGAAACAGAGGCAGAACAAAGGGACTGAGCAGGGGGGATTAACTTGAGCAGCGCTACTGAACACACTCTGTAGTCACACCCAGTTGGCCCCTAAACATATTATAGCTCCCGTTGGCAGTCCATCTATATCAAGTCCATGATTTGATTGAGTACCGGAATCTGTTTTGCTGTGTATATTGTCTGCCATACCGGCACGGCTCTGTGGTCACTTCAACAACCGAAACCAGACCCAATTCAGTGGCCACATCCTTTTGTATTATCAAGTGACAGTGTAACAACTGGAAATTATTATTTGTTTGTAAGGCAATTTGTAGTATGCCTCCAAAACTTTCGAAGAGGGCCTATTCAGTATTTATTTAACTTGTGCTAGAAGAACCTGTAAACTGAAGTTGAAATAGCACCTCTATCTTTAATAGTTTTGAAGTTGTAAGATTTAAATTTTGTGCATTTGCATTTATTGTGCCGGTTGCGACCGACCACATTTGGATCCGTAAGCTGTAAAGGAGGTATCCATGTACATATTATCTCTGGTGCACATGCCATCATTTCAGTCAGCCCACCCACCCAATCATTCAGGAAGCATTTAATTCAGATGAAAATCCTGCAAGCATAACATTACTATAGTTTTAACTGTTACACTTCAACCATCTAAATCATTCAACCAACACAAGCAAAGCATAACAATAATCTGTTGTTGGTGAAAATGATCACTTGGAGAGGAATCCTTTTTCCAGTGCATAAAGCCCATATCATTATGTTATTGTATTATTTAAGTTTTCTTATGTCTCCATGCATGACATTAAATGTAAACAAGATAAATTACATGTACAAGGGTGGATTCACCAAAACAGCATTGCAGTGGTCTCTTCAGTCACAGGATAAAAATATTCCCCCATTTCAATTGCACCAGGCCTGAACAGTGCCATGGACTGACTCAAGCAGCGTGAATGAGTTCGACTATAGTGTTAAGACTGCTATCTGGTCACTTCAATGCAATTTTAAAGCACAGTTGAAATATGTTTCACAGTTATTTAGAGAAAGATCTTGTGAGTCGGTTTGTAAATAACTAGAGGTATGGAAAGAAAATTTGCCGTAAGCATGGTCAAATCAGGAGGGGATAATCAATGTTTGTCATTAAGTTTATGTGTCTCACTATGTCATTAGGAGCTCAGTGCAGGTCACTCTTCCTTCTCGTATGGTACATCTATGCTGTACATGAATGTTATTCTTGTGTCAGTGGCGCTTTTTGATGGCAAGACGGATAGATATGGTCTTGACACGGGGAGGGTCTGCTATTTTTGTTCAGTATTATTGAGGCTCCTAAATTCCTGGTGATGAGGGATTTGAAGCCTATGGTGATGCGTTATTGTCATTTGGAACTTGGTGATGTGTTATCAAGCTTTCGTGAATTCTTAGTGATGCATTATTGCCCACTCTAAATTCCTCTTGATTCATTATGCAAAGGGTGTAGACTCCCCATTTTGACAGGAATATCACCATGTGTGAATACAAGATAGGGGGCAGGATTCATTGTATTAAAACAGAAATGTTAAGCTAAACAAAATTTGCCAGTGACTTAATTTGTTGTACATCCCTTTAGTCTCATCTTTCAGTTTTAGTATTTAGCTCAGCTGACTGACAAATCAGCTGAGATTATGTTATGACTGGCCATCCGTCATCCATGTGCCCGTTGTCTGTTGTTCACAATTCATATTTTTGACTTCTTCTCCAAAACCGTCAGCCAGATTCACTTCCAACTTGGTGGGGATGTGCCTTGGGTGAGTCTTTACCAAGTTTGTTCAAGTGGTCACGCGCCAATAATCTTTGGATTTTTTATGAATTTTTTTGTTCTTTTTGGAGCAAATCTTGAAAAAAATCTTCTCAGAAACCGCTCACCCAATTGCTTTGATATTGCACAGGGACACTCCAGGGGACTTGTAGTTCTGAGTTTGTTCACCAGGTGGCACTGCGATTTTTTTATGATTTTTCGTTTGTTTTTGCTATTTTTTACTTCTTCTCCAGAACCATCGGTCAGATTCAGCTGAAACTTGGTATATATGTTCCTTGTGGAAGGGTCAAACAAAGTTGTTCAGTAAGTGGCACTGCTGTGTATAACTGATTTTTAACAAATTCTTCAATTCGGGTACTCATCAGTCCATGCAGCTTTCCTGTTGATTACTGTATAAGTCAATGGGCATTCTAGTGCTGATTCACATTTTCAACTTCTCCAAAAAAACCGGCATCCACATTAAATTCAAACTTACTGGCTATGTACCTTGGGTGGGTTTCTACCAGGTTTTTTTCAAATGGTCATGCTCCAGTGATTTGGGGATTTTTTTTTTTCTTTTTTGGACAAATCTTAAAAAATCTTCTTCTCCTAAACTGCTGACCCAATTGCTTTGATAGTAATAAGAACAGTCCCAGGGATTCCTAGATCTTAATTTGTTTACCAGGTGGTACTGCAATTTTTTTTCAAATTTTTTATGAATTTTTATGTGTTTTTGTTACTTGTGACTTCTTTTCCAGAACCTTACTCAGATTAAGATGAAACTTTGTGGAGATGACCCTTGTGAAAAAGTCAAGCAAACATGTTCACTAGGTTGAACTGCTGTGGATTCCTGATTTTTAATGTTTTTTTTTCAATTTGGGTATTTATCAGTAAATTCACCTTTTCTATTGCTTACTTCGCAAGTCAATGTGCATTCTAATGTTAATTCACATTTTTTTTACTTCTCTGAAGAAACTGGCAGTCAGATTCACTTCCAACTCCGTGGCAATGTACCTTGGATGGGTGTCTACCAAGTTTGTTCAAATGGTCACGTTCCATTGAATTTTAGATTTTTAATGATTTTTGGGAAAAAAGTTTTAATAGGAAAGTTTAAATGGGAATTTCTTGTAATGGTTATAAGTTAAATAATTTTGGCCAGATTTGTGCCAAACTTGGTAGGGATGTATCTTTTATACATGTCTACCTAGTTTGTGCAAATGGTCATGCTCCAGTGATGTTTGGAACTTGACCTCTTTTCCAAGGTCACAGGACAACTGACACAAAATTTACTGTTCACTTGATAACTTAAGATCTGTTTTGAGTTAGGACCTTGATGTTGCACATGTTAATGTTTCTTTATGAAGGTCATGCTTAGAGAGTACATGAGTGACCTTGACCTTGTTTCTGGGGTCACAGTGCAACATTCAGGAATTTTTCTCTTCACTATAACTTGAATACTATTTGAACTGGGACCTTAAAGTTGCACATGTTAGTGTTCTTCTAAAGGTCAGACTTACTAAATACATGGGTGACCTTGATCCTATCCCAAGTTAACAGAGCTGCAAGTGTTATGAATGTCTAGGGCAGCTGAGCATGGGCTGTTCACACAGCCCTCTTGTTTTACTTTATGATAAATTTCGTCAGGAAATAGCCCATTAGGACTATAATCTTTTCAGCTTAACCCAGGTACATGCTACAAAGATGTATCCCTACATAACTTGGCCCTATGTAAAGTTTATCTAGCTTCAGTAAGCCTATGATATACGGTAAATTAACTTTGCTTTGTATACAGTACAAAAAGATAAGAATATACCCATATGCTGTAGCCCTCTTAGCTTTTAAAAATCTGACCTGATTTTTGTTCTATATTTTCTTTAGATTGTACTGTACTAATGTTATTTCATACTACTGAACACAGGTCATTACACCATCATCCTTGCAGGAGCTTTTCTGTGCCTCAATTAGTGTTGAATGTGGCCAGGTTCTAGTCCTAATTGATATTAGCTCAATTATGCAGAATTCCCAAATTGATCAACTTAATCCAGTAATTTACATCTCTAAATGGCTCAGACTGTTTCCCAACAAGGAATGAAAAAGACCCTGGTTCCATATACTCAGTTAAACCTCTCTTGCTTTTTAACACTTTCCCATCCAAAAAGCAGTATGGCACACTGTATTGAGTGAAATAAACATTATATCTATAAATTGTATGAGCTTTAAAATCTCTCGTGCCAATGTTATCTCTCTCAAAATGTATTGTGTATTGTTGATTTATACTATTTTACAAAGATGACAACGTAAGGTTTTATAATCAGTTTTATTTATTGATCTATTTTTCTGATAATTATGTCTGGGTGCAAACCCAGACATTGTGTTTTCCTTGGAGTTCTTTCTTTTTTCATTTTTTTTCCACCCATTTCCAAACTTTTATCTGACACCACAAGAACATCTGTGAAAATTTGCGGAACTTGGATCTGTGATGAACTTGTGTCCCATTTCTTGAAGAATCAGATGATAAAATGTATGCACATTAGGGGCAATTAAAATTTTGAAAGCTCCCTAGCTTCCAAACTAATGCAAAAAGACATAAAATTCGAACTGACACAAATAGGTTTGTGACACCTGCCAATCTGATGGATGGTAAATTTTGAAAAGTTCTATAATTTTAAAATTTGCTGATTAGGGGCATTGAAAAATTTAAATCTTGAATACCTTCCAAATTATTATAGAAAGACGTTGTGGTTCAAAATTCAAATTATAGGTTTGTGAGATAACCACATCCAATGAACCATGAACCAAAGCTTTTTGATTTGTGCAAATTAGGCAAATGCACAAAATAAAATTTTTTGATATCTTAAAAAGTATTATACACAGAGATGTCATTCCAATTTCAATCTATGGGTTTTTGATATAGCCAGATCCAATGAACCATGAACCAGACTTGTAGCATTTCAATTTATGTGTTTATGACATAGCCACATCTAGTGAACCATGAACCAAAGTTGCAGCATTTTAATTTATGCCAATAAAGTAAATCCACAAAATTTAAGTTTTTAATATTTTGAAAAAGTATTATAGATAGAGATGTCATTCCAACTTCAATTCGTTTATTGATGCAGGGCTAGAACTTCGCAAAATTTTACGAAAATCTATTTGGATTTTTGTCAATTAGTTTTCTTTTTAAAGAAAGACAAGTTTAGGAGAATGTTTAGGAGAATGGATTGTCTGATTCTCGCCGAAATTCTGGCCCTGTTTATGATACGGCTGCATCCAATGAACCATGAACTAATGTAGCATTTTCACTTAGTCAAATTAGGCAAATCCACATTGAACACAAAACATTCCAGAATGTCTCCAACTGTCACCAAAATGAGAAATTATTTAATGAGCTTATTTACTTGATAAGATACTTTCGTCACACCCAGAGATATTTGCTTGCAAATCTGTCTTTTCTGGTTTGTTTATTTAGTGTGCATTGGTTCTGATGTGCAATCATGTGTTTGCTCTAAAATCAAACCATAATGTATAAGTAATATCCTTTGCTTGACCTGTATGACCATTTCTTTTAGAAGAAAACTTGTTTTAGACTGCTACAACTTTGCTTCATAGTTCATTAGATGCAGTTATCTCACAAACCTATTAATTAAAATTAGAATGGCACATCTATCAATAATAATTTTGAAGTTATTCAAAGGTTTAATTTTTGTGAATTTGCATAAATTTAATGCTTCAACTTTGGTTCATATTTGATTGGATGCAGCTATGTCCTGAACCTATCAATTACAGTTGGAATGGCACCTCTGTCTTGTAGTAGTTTTCTCTTTTAAAGTGATTCAAGGTTTAAATTCTGTGTATTCTCCTAAAATTTGCGTACATTGACAAGGTGTAAATTGGCAAGGCCAAAAGTGACACTTCTATGATACTATTAATAGTTTGGAAGTTATTAAACCTATAAACTTTGTGTATTGACCTAATTTGCATAAATTGAAATGCTTCAACTTAAGTTCATGGTTCACTGGATGTGGCTATGTCACAAGTCTATAAATCAAAGTTGGATTGTCACCTGTATTTATAATAGTTTTGGAGATATTTAACTTTTAAATTTTTCAAGTGCTCATAATTAGCCTACATGTAATTTAAAATGCTACTGCTTTTGTCCATTGTCCACTAAATTATCAGGTGTCACAAACCTGTATGTACAACTTGAAATTTTGTGCCTGTCTCTAATAGACTTGAAGATGTGAAGCTTTTACAATTATAATTGCCCCTTATTTGCATAATTTTTTACATCATCACTGTTCCAAATAATATGCACAGCTTCACTACTAGGCCAATCAGCATGCCAAGTTTGGCACTTTTTGGAACAGTAATGTCTGGGAAAAACTGAAGTCAAAATTTACATGCAAATAAATAAAAAAACTAGAGATATTTGATTTGTTTGTCAGCAAATCAGTGGGTGTCTTGAAAATGTTTTAAAGATTGCCTATCCAGTATTTATTTTACTCCGGCAACAATAATTACTATTGAACTGTTTACAAGAGACATAAATGATTGAGCTGTGTCACAAACCTATAAATTGAAATTGGAATGGTTCCTATATCTAAAATAGTTTGAAGGGTTTTTTTGTGTGTTTTAGTTCTGAACTTATTCAAGATTTAAATTTTGTGTATTTGCCTAATTTACATCAATCAAACTGGCACTTTAGCTCATTGGATGCAGCTATGTCACCAACCTGTGAATTGAAGTTGGAAGGACACTTTTATCAGCAATGTTTGTGAAGTTATTCAATATTTAAATTTTGTGTATTCTCCTAATTTGCATAAATTAAAATTCTACAACTTTTGATTGTGAGCAATTGCGTGCCTATAGCAGAAACCTGGGGGAATTTTCAAAGTGTTAGTGGCACCTCTTCTGTTAATAGTTTTTAAGATATTCTAAATTTAAACTTCTCAGGTGTCCTAATTTGTATAAATTTACATTTACAACTTTTGTTTATGGTTCATTGGCTGTACCTATAGCACAAACCCACAAATTTATTTGGAATGGCACCTCTACCTACAATAGTTTGGAAGGTATTTAACATTTAAATTTTTCAAGTGCCCCTAATTAGCATATATTATATTCTACAACCTTTGCTTGTAGTTCATTGCATGTTGTATGTGTAGACAGACCCTTCTCACTGGGGTCTGACTGAGGGTGAAAGAAACTAGGCCCCCCAAATCCATCGTCAATAGAAATACACAATATGAATAGCGCGGTGGTGTTGGTCTGTCTGTTTTTTGGGAAAAAACAAAAGTCTGTGTGCCCAGAAAACTTTAAAAAATTGCCCATTCAGTGTTTATTTAACTCTTGCAACAATCAAGTTAAATGGAGCGAACAACACCTAGGTATCTAGAAAAAATAACACAAGTCGAGAGGTGTGTTGAAAAAATATAGATCTGGGGTAGCCTCCCCTGACGCGTTTCGGGCCCCAAGTGGCCCTTCTTCAGGGGATGGGAGGCTACTCCGCTTTATTGATCCAAATCTTGCACATTAAGTACTCTGATTGAGGCTCGTGAAGTATTTCAATAAAAGTTCAGTATGGCTGGTGCTGCCCTCTGTGGCTGTTTCCGTGACATAAAAATTGTGCATCTCATGCATCTACCCTGCATCTTTTTACTGATCCATCTAGGCTTCTTATGACTTTTTCTCCAATGGACACTGTGTTGTCCTACTAGTTTCACGTATTTCCTGCAACAATGATTGTTATTTAACTGTTCGAGAGAGACATAAACAATTCAGTTTTGTCACAAATCTCTAAATTGAAGTTGGAATGGTTCCTCTATCTATAACAGTTCTGAAGTTCTTCAAGATTTAAATTATAGGTATTTGCCCAATCGGCATAAATTTCAATGCTACAACTTTGGCCCATATTTCACTGGATGCAGCTATATAACCAACCTATCAATTTAAGTTGGAATGACACCTCTATCTGTAATATTTGTGAAGTTGTACAAGATTAAATTTTTTTGTATTCTCCAAATTTGCATAAATTAAAATTCTACAACTTTTGATTCTGATCCATTGGATTCCACTGTAGCACAAACCTGTATACAGAAGTTGGAATGGCACTTCTACCTGTAATAGTTTTGAAGATATTCAGATATTCAACATTGAAACTTTTCAAGAGGCCCCAATTAGCATGAATTATATAATTCTACAACTTCTGCTGGTAGTTCATTGGATGTGCCTATAGCACAAACCTATATATTAAAGTTGGGATGGCACTTCTACCTGTTGATAATAGTTTTGAAGATACTAGACATTTAAACTTTTCAAGTACCCCTAATTAGTATCAACAAGGAGTCTAAATTGTAGACTCCTTGGTATAAATTATAATTACAACTTTTGTTTGTGGTCCATTAGATACACCTATAGTACAAACTAATAGATAAGAGAAAGAATGGTACCTGTACCTTTAATAGTTTTGAAGATATTCAACATTCAAAATTTTAAATGGACCTAATTTGCATGATTTTCAACATGGTGGCTATTCCAAACCAGATGTGTAATTTTCCATTGTTTCATGTAACTTTCAGTCACACCCTGTCTGCAAGAGATGTCCTTGATGCTAGTGTGTCTCCGTAACCACGATTTTGCAGAAGTACCATGTTCTAAGGAGATTGAAGCTTTCCTGCAGTGCCAGAAAAGTTTTGATGTGAGTATCTCTGCCGTCGTGATTGTCTGGTAAATTTTCAGAATTGCCACGACTAAAGAAACACATTATTCTTTATTATAAACAGCTAAATGTTTTGAATTGATTTTTTGTAGTCACCACTTTGTGGACATGTTGACAAGCAGTTTAGATTGACAAGTCTTCAAGTATCATGCTTGTTGCAAGATTTTTTTGGTTTTGGTACATGATATCAGCACTATCAAATTGAAACCTTTTTTTTTTTTTTTTTTTTTTTTTAAATTTCTCATCATATGAAAACATGAGGGTAAACTAATTTAATTTATCATGGTAGTGTGAGCCACATTTAAGAATGACATTTCCATCTTTGAAGCCTGTATCTGTTGATACATTAAATGATGTTGATCCCAAAATGTAGTCAGAGAGAAGTTACCAGGCATTATTTTATGAGGACTAGTTTTTGCTTAATTTGGCAAAATAATAGCTTCTGTATGTATATTAAGTTAAACTGTGTCTTGTTTTGTTAAATTTGGCAAAATAACAGCTTGAATATGTACATAAAAATGAACTGTATCTGTTACTAGGCCTGTGCCTGTTGACATAGTTGCTGGTGGATTTAAGTCCCCGATTCTGGAAATAAATGCCAACTCGTACTTATACTGCATAACCATGTTGATATGTCACTCGCACATAATACCTCCATTGAACCATTCTTTTTTGAGAATGGGCTTCGGTCGAGTGACTATGTGCGTTTCCCATTTCAGCCAGGCAACTGGTGCCAAGGGTTGCAGGTTCGAGTCCCGCTCATTCCGAATATAAAATATATGCATAATTTGAATGCTTAATCATTGTTCAAATAAAACGTGTAAATTACCGTACAGTTAGTATGTTATTTTGCTTTCACAGATGGCAAAGCAGGAGAAAATTGAAAAAGAAGCAAAGGGTTTGATAAGCTCCATTACCGGCAAAATGCCATCTAAACTGATCAACAGCATGTTGTCAAGGTATCCACAACCCAAAAAACCAGCAGAGTCATGACAGGTAACTTACATATGCACTTTTGCACAACTTAAGATATGTAATTTTATGACTGGTGACTGTCCCTGTGGCCATAACCTACAGGTACCAGATACCTATGGGGCGAGCATGCAAATACAACCCATATGCCAGCCCAAAGTACTTTTGTGTGGTTAAAGATCCTTCAAGGCATTCAGATGAGAGTGACTGGGCTTGGTACTTTCACATTACAGTCAGAAATCAAAACTATTTTGGGGGACAATACCTGTATGATGTATTTCAATAGGAGCCTCACGGAATCTTAGTTCTACCTTATTGTGACGATCCCGTGCATGAGTGAATTCATAGTTATGCTGGTCTGCTCTTACCAAGTGGGACATGCTATAGACACGCTATCATGATCACAGCGGAGGTTTAACGACAGGCGCTCGTAACGTTCAGTCAGTCAAGCTTTCGTGCTAATATACGCGGGGGGGGGGGAGGGAGTGAGTAAAGAGGGTGGACTTAGAACATCTATGCATTCAGTGACCCACATAGGGCCATATCTGCAATAAAATATTGTGTATTCATCTGTGCAGTCAATTATTTGTGCTAATAAGATGGTGGTGGCTGGGCCTAAAACCACAACGTCATCCCATGGAGCTCCTATATAGAAAGGGTTGAAACGAAGCCCACATCTGGACCACCACCCCGTTTCACGTTTGGCATGATTTCTCCGTTTCTGTACATACCAACAAGCTGTAACTCACCAGTTTATCCAAAAACTATTTTCTACAGGTATATCACACAGATAATCCATTGAAATCCACATTTATCCACAGCAACACGCCTATAATTGTGGCAAATGTGCCACAAAATGCATTTCTGGCAAAAAGTCCGACATTCCAGCACCAAATTCAAACGGGTATCCAATCCTGAATTGAGTTCGTTCCTTGACATTTACAGCCTGGTACCTTGCAATTGTACACAGGCATATTTCAGGCACAGTGCAGCTTTAACTTGATCAAAATCACTCTTTCAAACTGCCCCTCTTTCTTCACGTCTATGCAGTTTAATATGGCTGTCGATGACCCGCTGATAGTGGTGTCCCACTTCCCACGAAATACTGTATAATCTGGTCGCGTGATCCTGGTGGTCAAGATTGGAAAACTAAATTTTGTTAGGTTGGTATTGTTAAGCGGCTTTCTTTGTTAATTTATTTATGTATGATATACTATGCTATACTATACTGTACCGTACCGTACCATACCATACCATACCATACCATATCATGCCATACCATACTGTTACACCTTGCATGCATTTTGTGATTAGAGTCTAATTTCTCAACCATTTGTTGTATTATGTATGCTCTGTGATGCTATACACTGTAAGACAGAGTCAGTAGGTATCCTAGGATACCTATTAACTCAGTCTCATTCTAATAAGGGTATCTGTTGACTTGAGAATATGCCCTCATGATAGGTCTTACCTACAATTTCGTTGCAGAAATACATATATTTTATTAATATGAAATCCAAGAATAAATGAAAGCAGATCACAGTTTATATTATTTATGAATATACATACATACGAAAGTTACTGAAATGGTCATTTGTATAAAATTTGTCAGAATGTGAATGTTGAAAGCTGACATACATTTGTACTTTTCGGATCTTTAATGAAATAGGTTACAACAAAAAAAATGAAAATTTTTGATTAGCATGCTGATGTGTTGAAATGTATATTTTCTTCTACAAATTGTAGATGATTTCATCACTTTTACCATTTGAGTCTCATTATACTGTGTAAAGTGTATGATCACTTTTGTTTGAATTTATTCCATCTTTTATGTTCTTTCCAGAAGTTATCCCTGAAGGATACATGGTGGCCACAGGGGAAAGAACAAGTACATATGACTGACATTAAAAGCTTTCCAAGGGCACAATTGGAATGTAAAAACTTTGCCTGTAGTGCAAGAACATTTAAAATTGCATGATGCAGATACAATTACCTAATGGACAAGGTATCTATGCTGTAGGTGCATTCTATGTAGCTTAAACTTACATCAGTGTGCACACCAAATCTTGTTTGCAGTTTGACATGGGGACATCTCTTCATTCACAGTGCATGGCAGTATAGGCTTTACATGTATGTGCATGGATGAGTCACCAAGAGAGGACAAATACATATATCTACATGTATCCTGAAGCCTGTGGATATCCATGAACTTGGAGGAAATACTTATTGTGCAGTTTAATACATCACCTTGATTTTTGTGTACTACACTGCTACATGCACAGGACTAGCTGCCAATGCCAGCATTGAAGCTACTGTTTTGTATCACTTTGAATTGAGAGGTAGCAACTGCCGATGCACAGATATGGCATATGAAAGTAGACACACATATGCATATATTTAACTGAATTTTTTTAGTCACTTTGTCTATCCACTTTATGGCCATACATACATGTGCATCTCTGATCACAATGATAAACATACAGGTACACATATTGATGTGCAGTAGTCCCCCTTTTGTAACCCCCACCCCCACTCCCACCCTCAATGAGAGGCACCCCCTTTATAGAGATTCACTTCTCCATGCATCAAGTATGGTATTTTCATTATATTTCCCTCCTCAAGTGAGGCCACCCCTCTCATGAGGCCACATTTTTGGTGCACTTGGGGTGGCCTTACAGGAGGGGGACCACTGTATGGCCAGTGGTTGATGCTACAGCAGAACCCTGGCTGTGTCTATCAGTGAACCATTCCGTTTTACTGCAGTTCAATGTGATCATGGTTTTTGGCTTTTTCTGGTTTCAATCGGAAAATGTACCCTCAGTTAGCTACCACTACACAGTTTCTGTTAATACAATATTGGAACTGTATGACAGATCAATTTTGATTGTGAATATGGCAAAAAAAAAAAAAGAAAAAAATGAAAGTAAAGACAAGAATAAAAAAACAAAAAACCATTGTGTTAGGAACTGAGCTTGATGCGTTTACTGTGTGGCCCTACCCAGACCAATAGTCAGCCTGTGGTCATGACCCATGACCTGATGCTTCATGCCATCAGCATCGGGTGGCTAATGGCCAGGCAAAAGCATGCAGCAAACACACAGGCTTTGACTCCTTTTATAGCATGTTCCACAACGCAGTTCAAACTGAACATGGGCTGTAAATAACCTCAATAACATCCCTTGTTCCTTGTCTGGTTCTACATTTTGAGATGCTGTACAGCTACTAAACTCTCTCCATCATTTTGGCTGGCACCACCAAGAAGGGGTAAGTACTAACATCACTTAAGACAGTTGGCCTATGTTGATTGGAACAAGTGTGTTATGGATGTGGTTTGTTTCCATCCATTCCACTGTGCTCAGGGCTTTACATTAAGCCTAAAAACTACTTGTCTCACAGCAATTTTTGTCATAGTTTGCGACAAGTTATGGGTTAAAAATAACAGTTGAGCCCAGAATGTGTACCCGTTCTGGCAGAAAATTTATCTGTCAAGGACAGTAGGGCTTGCCTTAATGTCAAGCCTACATGCAGTTTTCAAGTGAATGAAATAAAACAGTCAGGGTGCTGTCATGCAATCTAACAAGGGGTAATTACCATGTTTCTGTCAAAAAGTGCCAGTACAACTTTAATGAATTAAGCTTGTCAGTGATGAGACCGGTCCTTTCTGACCAGCTGACAACAGTGCAAAGAAACTATAATCAAACATGTAAATTTTTTGTGTCATGCTTAAACAGTGGTTAAGTTGATGTTGAAAACCAACAGAGTGACCGTTTTATGTTGTGTATGTTTCATCTTAATTATGCACAATAAAACTGAGAGTCATTAATACTAAATGAATGTGTGCTTGTACAACAAAGACCAGTGAACATGTGTGTAGGCTCTACCTATTGCCCTGCCTTGGAGGACCACTTGTCTTGAAAGACTGTCTTTGAAGAATAAGAATACTATAACTTTGCACTTTGAATGTTTGACATGTATCTGAAAACACAGTTTTGCTATCCATAGGGCTGGTTGTTCAAGACAGGTTTATTGTACATGTACATATTTCCAAACATGTAAACCTCTGTTCTGTATTTCCTGATGAAGCAGTATTGGCATAATCTAATAGTAATATCAAACCATACTGAGGGTTAATCGTGCAACTTGCATCCCTCCAGCAGAAACAGACTTTAACCTGAAAATTATTACGACTGATAATGTTACTGGCCAATCTAAGAATAATCTGGCCCAATTTGAAATGAATTGAATATATCTTGATACAAATAGGGTAAAAATAAAGAACGCTTACCTTCTGATGTGCTACCTTATCAACAGTATTTTTTAGCAAACACTTCTTAATTCGAATGGAAATAAATTTCAGTTCTGACAGACTTTGGCTATAAAGTTCAACACTCCACACATAACAGACAAAATTATTGTACAGGAAACCAATTGAGCCAATACTAGAATTTATTGCATCATTTGATAACTTATTTGCTTGCTTGCTTGCTTGCTTGCTTGCTTGCTTGCTTTTTATACTTTACTTGGCGACCTACCTACCTGGGGAATACGAAACACTGGAAATTATTATTGTAGTCATTTGGTAATTACATTTGTCATAAAACACATTGTCATCCTGGAGAGTTTTGGATGTTCCTTGCTTCATTCCTATAATCCTCCCCACCAGGGAGGATTATAGTTATTGTACTTGTCCATCCATCCTTCTCTCATAGCTTTTCTGGGCCATATTTCCCATAACATAAGACCTACAATTGCCAAATTAGGTCACTGTGATTTTGATCTTTGACACCATCAGAGCAAATGCTCCTGTTGGCCATATTTCCTATACTGTAATACATTAATAAAGATACCAAACGTGGTGCATGTATACTTTTTGGGATACAAGTGTGTTGAATATGAAAGTTAGGTCACTATGACCTTGAACCTTGACTCTTCATAGAAAGTGTTTTGGTGTGTGCAATATTTTTAGTAATTCAGAGATACCAAAACTTGGTGCATACATACTTCTTGGACTAGCAGTGTATCACCTACCAAAATTGTGTCACTATGACCTTGACTTTTGACCCTGTATGAAAATGCTTGTGCAAGTCATCTGTATTGTTTTCAAGATACCAGACTTAGTGTGTGGATAGTTCTTGAGATAAGAGCGAGTCTCATACCAAAATTATGTCACTCTGACCTTTGCCTTTGACCCCATCTTAGAAATACTTGTGTAGACCATATTTCCTATGTCATATTACTTTGAGATGGTTGAACATTTTCATCTTTTTCTAGAGAGTACATACAGTCTTGTTTTTCATTAACCTCTTCCTCCCGTGGGCGAGTACATTCTGTCATCTGAGAATGATGACTTCCCACTTCCACTGACAAAAAGGCAACAGAATTAATCCCCCCACCCATCCCAAAGGGAAAAAAAACAAGAAAACCTCTTTCACATTTGGTTCTTATTTGCTCAGCTGACTGACAAGTCAGCTGAGCTTTTGTCAGGGTCGTCCATCATCCGTCTTTCCGTCGTCTCTCCACATTTCACATTTTGGAGTTCTCCAAAACCGTCAGCCCAATTCACTTCAAACTTGGTGGGGATGTGCCTTGTGTGGGTCTCTACCAAGTTTGTTCAAATGGTTGCGCTTCATTGATTTTTTGGATTTATGAATTTTTAGCTCAGCTGACTTGTCAGTCAGCTGGGCTTATCTTATGGTCCTCCGTCCGTTGTCTGTCTGTGATCTGTCGTCCACAATTCACATTTTCGACTTCTTCTCCAAAAACAATCAGCCAGATTCACTTCAAACTTGGTGGGGATGTGCCTTGGGTGGGTGTCTACCAAGTTTGTTCAAATGGTCAAGCTCCATTGATTTTTTTTTCGTTCTTTTTGGGGGCAAATCGTAAAAAATCGTCTTTTCTGAAACTGCTCACCCCTCCAGAACTGTTACGCAGATCAAGCTGAAACTTAATAGATACCTTCCTGGTGTAAGGGTCAAACAAAGTTGTTCACTAGGTGGCACTGCTATAGTTTCATGATTTTTAATGATTTTTTCAATTCGGGTTCTTATTGGTCAATACAGCTTTCCTATTGATTACTATGGAAGTAAAAGGGCATTCTAGTGCTAATTCACATTTTAGACTTCTCCAAAACTGTCGTTCAGATTGACTTCAAACTTGGTAACAAGTTGGTACCTTGGGTGGATTTCCACCAGGTTTTATCAAACGGTCACGCTCCAGTGATTTTTGAATTTTTAATGAATTTTTTTTTTTGGGGGGGGTGGACAAATCTTACAAAATCTTCTCCACAACCGCTCACCCAATTGTTTTGATATTACATAAGAATACTCCTAGGGACTCCTAGTTCTTAATTTGTTCACCACGTGGTGCTGCAATTTTTTAGCTCATCTGACTTGTCAGTCAGCTGAGCTGATAGGAAGTCCTTTGTCTGTCGTCCGTCTGTAGATGAATGTTGATGCTTTGGTAACTCTGGAATCTCTTTGCTGTCATTGTTGGGTTTAATATTTATGAATATGGGTCATGTTTTTCTACGTAAGTGTATTATACCAGAAATGTCCGTCCACAAGTCACATTTTCGACTTCTTGCCCAAAACTGTCAGCCAAATTTACTTCAAATTTGGTAGGAATGTACCTTTGGTGGGTCTGTACAAAGTTGTTTTAAATTGTCATGCTCCAATGATTTTTGTATTTTTTATGAAGTTTTTTGTCCCTTTTGGAGGCAAATCTTAAAAAATTTTCTTTTTAAACCACTCGCCCAACTGCTTTGATATCACATAGAAACGCTGCTAGGGACTCCTAGTTCTTAATTTGTTCACCAGGTGGCGCTGCAAATCTTTACTAATTTTTTATGATTTTTTTTTTGTGTTTTGCTATTTTCGACTTCTTCTTTAGAACCATCACCCAGATTTAGCTGGATATGTTCTTTGTGAAAGGTTCAAACAAACTTGTTCACTAGGTGTCACTGCTGTAGATTCCTGATTTTTAACGATTTTTCAATTCGGGTACTTATCGGTAAGTACACCATTCCCTTTGATTATTATGCAAGTCAATGGGCATTCTAATGGTAATGCACACTTTTGACTTCTCCAAAACCATCATCCAGATTGACTTCAAACTTTGTGGTAATGTACCTTGGGTGGGTCTCTGCGAGGTTTGTTCAAATAGTCACGTTCCATTGATTTTTGGATTTTTAATGGATTTTTTGTCCTTTTTTTTTGGACAAATCTTCAAAAATCTTTTTCTTCAATACCGCTCACCCAATTGCTTTCGATATCAACAGTAACAGTCCTAAATACTCCTAGTTCTTAATTTGTTCACCATTTTTTTATGATTTTTTGTGTGTTTTTACTATTTTTGACTTCTTTTCCAGAACTATTACTCTGATTAAGCTGAAACTTGATGGATATGCTCTTTGTTGAAGGGTTGAACAAAGTTGATCACTAGGAGGCACTGCTGTGGATTCCTGATTTTTAACTATTTTTTCCATCTGGCTACTTCTTGGTGAATGCACCGGTCGTATTGATTACTATGCAAGTCAATGAGCATTCTAATGCTAATTCACATTTTGGACTTCTTGGAAGAACTGTCAGTCAGATTGACTTCAAACAAACTTGGTGGGATTGTACCTTGGGTCAGTCTGTACCAAGTTTGTTTGAATGGTTACGCTCCAGGGATTTCTTAAATTTTGTATGACTTTTTTCTGGAAAATCGGAAAAAAGTTTTACACTTAGCTGACTGACAGGTCGGGAGAACTAAATGGTGATAGGCCTAACGGGTCTCTTTTTATTTTTGGCAGAAGAAATGAAATTTGTGTTTTGGGTGGTTGGGCTTATGCATTTTGGAAAAGGAGCTGGTGTCTGCTGTTGATGACGGGTGTTTCTAAGGTTGAGAGGACCGGTTTGGGGCCTCCGGTTGCCTTTTATGGGTGACTGCCTGTCTCGGGTCGGGAGTGAGGTTTGTTTCTTCACGTTGGTATTGGAGGGGAAATGTTGATGCTTTGGCAGGTCTGGAGTCTCTTTGACGTCATTGTTGGGTTTGGTATTAATGAATATGGATCATGTGTTTCTGTGCTATTTGAAAATTACTTCATTGGCTATGTTGTGCTGTGGGCTTTGTTCTCCGACTCATGGTTATAGTGGAGGTGGGGTGTGTTTATGGTGTTCCAGATTCATAAATATCACAAAAACGATGTAGGCCTACTTTCCTCTTTTACTTCACACTTAGCTGACTGACAGGTCGGGAGAACTAAATGGTGATAGGCCTAGCGGGTCTCTTTTTATTTTTGGCAGAAGAAATGAAATTTGGGTGACTGCCTGTCTCGGGTCGGGAGTGAGGTTTGTTTCTTCACATTGGTATTGGAGGGGAAATGTTGATGTTTTGGCAGGTCTGGAGTCTCTTTGACGTCATTGTTGGGTTTGGTATTAATGAATATGGATCATGTGTTTCTGTGCTATTTAATAGGAAAGTATAACATGAGAATTTCTTTTATTGGTAAGAAGTTGAAAAATTTTGGCCAGATTTGTGCCACATTTGGTAGGGATGTACCTTTTATAAGTGTCTGCCTAGTTTGTGCAAGTGGTCATGCTCCAGTGATGTTTGGACCCTGACCTCATTCCCAAGGTCACAGGACAACTCGCACGAAATTTACTGTTCACTTGATAACTTGAGATCTGTTTTGAATTAGGACCTTGATGTTGCACATGTTAATGCTTCTCTGTGAAGGTCATGCTTAGACAGTACATGAGTGACCTTGACCTCGTTTGTGGGGTCACAATGCAACATACATGAATTTTACTCTTTACTATAACTTGAGAACTACTTGAGCTGGGACCTTGATATTGCACATGTTAGTGTTCTTCTATAAAAGTCAGACTTACTCAGTACATGGGTAACCTTGATCCTATCCCAAGTTCACAGAGGTGCAAGTGTTATGAATGTCTAGGTCAGCAGAGCATGGGCTGTTCACACAGCCTTCTTCTTTGAAATTTAAGTGTATCAGCAAGATTTATTGGTCACAATGCAAGTATTTCTAGTGTTCTTGTTAACACTTGATTAATAGCAAGTGGAAATTACGATGTTTGTGATTGCTTTATCCACCTAGCTGCCAGTGTACAATCTTGCACCTGTCACCTGACTATGATTGCAAAAAGAATTAACAAGGGAGGAGTAGACTATTTGCGTCCAACATGAATTGGTGTTTTGTAATTAAGCTTGACACGTGATTTGGCGGTTGCAATTAAACGATATTCGTTATTCAATAAATAATGGTAATACCTGAAAGCTACTTTAAATTCCACGTGATTCGTAAAATTTCTTACTTCATAGTCCGTGAAATGCGGACCATGAACGAACAGAAAGTGATTTTTCTTTCCATTTTAACAACGAACTGAAATTTGGTTGTACAGATACGTCCACGTGCTTCATTGCGCATCTCGGTCCAGAGAGAATACCTCAGTTGTAACGGTTATATTAAAGAGTCAGACAGGAGTGGTGTGAATTTTTTACCTAGAGAACTTTGCACGTGCCATGCATCGTCTGCTACACCGGTTGCACATGAACTGGGGATGAATGTTAACGTTATTATTATGCTTACCATCTGGTTCAGAATGAACCGACCCATAAGGGAAATCGTCGGTAGATCGAGACGGGAAAATGGACCTAAACCGGTGAGTGCAATGGGACATGGGCGATAGTCCAGAACATGGCACTTCATAGACTGGCAAGTCCTCGTTTGCATATTGTTGTTTCCCACTAGTTAGAAAAAACATATACATGTACATATATCATAGAATTATTGATTGGTCCGCGAAATATCGTTTGCTTTGCAAACTCGCGTGGTGTGTCAGTATTTGGCGGACCAATCAATAATTCTATGATATATGTATATGTTTTTTCTAACTAGTGGGAAACAACAATATGCAAACGAGGACTTGCCAGTCTGCACAGGCCCATGAAGGTTTCCATGCGTCTCAGTGGCGCGCCGCTTGCAGCGCCACGCACTCATTGTGGACAGTATAAACGCAGAAAGGTATGAAGGCTTCCTCGGCCCTGCATATGCATCGTGTTGTTCCAAGAAAAAGAAAACATGTTTTCAAGCACTTTTTGTCAACACAAAACCACACTCGATCTTCTTATCTCTCTGATTACAAAGCCATATCAATTCACAGATTTGTTTTCCACGCGATGGTTTGCTAAGTAAATGGACTTTGGTACCATGCATCTCACGGCTATCTGTACCACCCTCTTGGTCGTGACCAAACCCCGATGTTTTGCAACCCTTCAGGCAAGCCCAGTGCATCATTGGCTGCCGCAATCCTTTTGTTTCGGGCAAAACGTGTCTAATACGGGGAGGTCACTTCTCATTATGCCATGGATGTACTGACAGCATATGATTCTCCGGACAAACGAATATATTTCTTCGTTGCTATGTAAATTGTTATATATTTCGTAAAACATTTGTCACTATTTATAATTTCATTGTATTGAAGTAATTGTACAACTATTGTTATGATTAATCACTTAAAAGTTCAATCTCTTTTAAATTAAAGACCCCCCCCCGACCCAAAAAAAGAAAAGAAATGAACAGGTGATGGATCGGGAGCAAGAGGATTTTCTGGTCGAATATTTCTAGATATTTCATATTAATTTTGATTCTCAATTCTATTTGTAATAGAAGAAATAATGACGCACTAGCCGGTATTGCCTGCATTATAGAAAATATAGAAAAGACTCAGCTTGACGTTTGCTTTACTTTGGCAAAGGCTCTGACGACACTACTAGTAGGCCTACAAATCGGTAGTTTTGCAATTGAAAGTTATTAAGAGTTCAATAACCTTGCTCACCGTACTTTGAGTGCATCAAGCCGCAATCACCTTAATGAAAGCTGACTGTAACTTGAGGCCGAATCACTGAAATCTAGACTAAATTTATCTAAATCGAATGGTTGTGAAAGAGAAAAACAACCAATCATAATAATTTTTATTCAAAGTATACCCCAATTGACAGAATACATTGCACCTTTTCCGTCGGACCCGTGTTGTCGTATAATGGCAGAACTGTTGGAAGTTATCTTGGTGTTTGAGGGGATGTATGTATCGGTATATACAGGTATTTTATCAAGCAAAGACAAAAGTGCATCCACACTGTTTTTGGAAAGTGGTATTTGCGAAGGGAATCCATAATGTTCAAGGGAAAACTCAAGTTTGTTTATTTTCGATTCCACTTGGTTTCCTTTCAAAATAAATCCCATGAAATATTTGATCTGACCCATATACAAGATCCATTTTTTTCCTCTGTTTTATCCACAACAAGGCCCCTGCCCTGTAATACATACAAGTCCACTCCATACACACTCGGTTTCCTATTCCCCTCCGCGCTGTCGTTTGACAGGCAGTTGGAAATAGTCTATAGCAAATATAACTAGAAAAGAAGATTTGCTTCAAAGCAAATCTGTCGTGTGTGCCTTCAAAAGTTGTAAATATTAAATGTTACAACTTTTATCCTTTGGTACTTCATATTACATTAAGCTTATGGCTGGATACAAATTTCAAAGTCCAAATGACCTTGACCTTTGACCTTTACAGGTCACATGTAAATTGCACAGTGTTGCAATACCAACAATTTAAGCCCAATATGAACCAGACCGGATGAAAATTGACCAAGTTATGGCAAGATGAAACTTTCAAAGGGACAAATGACCTTGACCTTTGCCCTTTTGATGTTATAGTTCTTATAAAAATGTGCAGTGTTGCAATACCTACAATTTGAGTCCAACATGATTAAAATTGGATGGAAATTGGCCACGTTATGACTGGATGAAACTTTCAAAGGTCCAAATGATCTTGATCTTTGACCTTTTAGAGGTCACATGTAGTTTCAAAAATTTGCAGTGTCACAATAGGTACAGTTTGAGCCCAACATGATCAAAATCGGATAAAAATAGGCCAAGTTATGGCTAGAAGAAAGTCACCATCGAAAGTGGCATTTGACCTTGAAATGACCTTTGACCTTGAGATGACCTCTACCTGAAGTGAACCTTGACATCAAAAATGACACTTTGGCCTAAAATTGACCTTTGACCTTGACATTTGAGATGACCTTTGCCTTGCTATGATCGAACTCCTGTACACTCAGAACCACATCTACTATACTATATAAGATAGTGAAGATTTAAAACTTTAATTAGCCCTCATTTCCATAATTTTGAAAAGCATGACCTTTCATTATAAAAAAAGGCGAGACTTCATCTATAGAAGTATAATTGTGCCAAGTTTGGCGTTTCTACGTGTAATACTTTTCAAATGAAATGTCGGACAAATTTGCCTGTAAAGAAAGAAAAACAATATATCTGTCTTGGCACACAGACATAATGATAAAAGCTCTGATATGCATTGATGAAGATGGGTATTGCTGTTGGAATTTTGAGAGCAATTCTTTAATGAACAATTCATCTCGACCATTAAAGCAAACGTTCAGCAATACCGTAAAATAAAATAAAATATATGCATGTATGTATGTATGTATGTATGTATGGAGATAGAGAGAGAGAAAGAAAGAAAAAGAAAGAAATATTGTTACACATCAGAAACAAGGTAATTGCAATTTCAGGGCATTATCCATTCTTTATGTCCATATATTTTGTTATCCGCTGGATTTGCAGCGTCATATCATTCCAGTGTATTTATTCAGTTCATATGTCGCAATAGACTACCATTATTTGAAAAGTTGAAATGTGCGGTGCATATTCCGTCCAAAGCCATATTCGTTAGATTCCAAGAATACAAGGGAAAACACAATCATGGCTATATGCATGATTCATTGCCTCATGTCATGTTCTCAGATTCTCGGAACATATGCTGCTCCGTAAATTACGATTCCGTTATAAAATACTGTTAGATAAATAGTATTGGGATGTATTTTGAAATGACTGCATGAATGTTCCTTAACTCATCAATATGAACGTATGGTATCCATCGTGCGCGTTGTGACGAGCGAGATCCCCTGGCCTGCCAGTCATGTGGTTCAGAGGGCATAGGTACACAAACACGCGGATCCAATAGGAGCAGCTCGCGAACAAAAGGTTTTTGGTCACGACTTACAGGGCAGCACCAAGAGCCTTGAGATGCATGGTACCAAAGTTAATTTAGCAAACCATCACGTGGAAAACAAATCCGCGAATTGATATGGCTTTGTCAGGAGAGATATAAGAAGATTGAGTGTGGACTTGTGTTGACAAAAAGTGCTTAAAAATATATGTTTTCTTTTTTTTTTGTGGAACAAGACGATGCATGTACAGGGCCGAGAAAGCCTGCACACCTTTCTATTTGGCGATTCATACCTAGTTTTCAAGGAGCTCCCTAGGAGGCGCCCTAGCAATGATGATTGCAAAGCGGTGCACGAAAACCACTTCACAAAGCGCCTTGTCTTTCATACATGAAGCCGTTCATACCTGTCCAGTTAAAGAACTGAAATTCAGGCAATAGTTGAACTAACAATAAACGTGTATTTACATTTCCTTTTATTTGGTATCATGACTTAATGAGTTTGAGAAACCAGTGAAGCCATTCTGACAAAGCTTATGGCTACTATTATTCAGTTTCTGTCTGGTAAACTACACATCATACTCTGCACACGAAAATTTTATATTGAAAGGACGAAGCACATTCACTGTACATGTGTTCACAAGATCTTTTTGTTATTTCATAATCTATCTTTAATGAGCTGGTTACCATAATCTTAACTACATTATCCAATATACCAGGAACTAATCGCTTCCCTAAGTTTTATAGTTATCGGTTCAAGTTTAAATGAGGTGCATTGCCTACCATGTGAGAGAACATTTGTGTCCCTAAGACAGATTTTATTTAAAAAAACAAACGAATAAGAACATCAATTTAACTCTTTCAGTGCCACCTTTTGGACTACAGCAAGAGCTTTCCTTGGAGCGTACTTTGGGCCAATGATTCCAAAGCGTGCCGAGGAAAGCTGTTGACCTGAACCATTGCATAATCTAATCTGGAATTATGCCTGGAACTATAGGCATGCTGGTACTTGAATTATATGTCTTTTTTTTACAAAGAATATGAATCTAGCATCCCTATAGTTTAGAGCAGTTCCACACCTCACACCTCTATCTATTATACTTTTGAAGATATTAAAGATTTAAAATTCCAAATGCCCTTAATTTGCATAATTTTAAACATCTTCATTCCTCTGTAAAAAGGCCCAACTATGGAGGTACAATCATGCCAAGTTTGGAGTTCCTATGTATAATAATGTCGGAGAAAAGTGTAGGACAAATTCACTGAGAAAGAAAGAAAGAAACAAAGAAAGAAAGAAAGAGAGAGAGAGAGAGAGAGAGAGAAAGAAACAAAGAAAGAAAGAAAGACAGTAAGAAAGAATTTTAGGAAAAACAGTAAAGTGTGTGTTGACACACAGACTTTAATTAACTCTATCAGTGCATGGTGTTAATAGATAAATTAGCTTTTTTGTTTGTTTGTTTGTTTTGTAACCAGTGCCCTTTGAAAATAGCATTTGCGGCAACACACCTTATAAGCATTCATAAAGTGTTACCAACAACATCGAAATATTTACATTATTTAATGGTAGCAACAAATATTCCCAAGGGCTTCTAGCACCATTCAAATAACTGTGTGCATGAGGCTCGTTGAAAGTAAATATTTGTATCCTAAATATAACCGAAAACATAGGTAGATGGACAGACAGACAGATAGACAGACGGACAGACAGACAGAGAGACAGACAGACAGACAGACAGACAGACAGACAGACAGATAGACAGATAGATAGATAGATAGATAGATAGATAGATAGATAGATAGATAGATAGATAGATAGATAGATAGATAGATGCCAAGGTACTCGCGTACTTAGCATATGGAGGTATTATAATCCAGTGCAGGTGATTTCGCAGTTAAATATGAATGTCTCGTATTGCAGCTTTGTTTCTTTGTTTTAATATTCCGGGACAATTTGAACGAACCGTGACAGGCAGGACAAAATAACGATGCTAAGCATGGGGGCGCACATTTAAGCGCAGATATTGGCCAGTATGTCATGATTTACGCTTAATGCGCAGTTACTATCTGTACATTTCATACATGATTTTACCACACATATATTATTTGCATATATTTACCAGGCTACATCTTTTTCCCCATGGGTAAAGGTCTATATATTTTATGTCTTGGGTTAGTTTACATGTAGGTTGTTTTGCATGTGACGTGCAAATGTTAATCTCTGAAGCAGTATCAAATGTATTATTAATGTGGAACAAATGTGAACATGTCCAGGTGTCAACTTCAAGTAGAGCTCGTAACGCATAGTAAATTACCAAAATAAACCTTTGTTTTGAGATATTAAAATTGTTTGGTCATTCGTTTTGTGTAAGTGAGAAAAAGTCTACTGTGCTTTTTTTTCAATTTATTATTGTTATACTTTGCAGTTTTTTAAACGTCAACAGGTGAGGATCCTCCCGCCACCCCTAGCGTCAAATACTGTTGAATAACAAGTGATATGTCCGCTCGGGTGTCCCATCTTGTGGCTGAATCGAAAGTTATCATACAAGATTATTCACAGCCCAAATGTGCGTGTGCAAAGTGATTCCTCTATCATCCTTGCTCAAAAGCAACGTCTCAGAATCTGCCATATTACTGCCTCCTCTACCCCTGCACATCAGTATATCTGTAAACTTTTTGCGTGGTCGCCTCAAATGTGGGAAATTGGAAGAGGTTTGCCTCGCCTAGTGTAGTGTCGAGCAGAAGGATCACCTTCTAGAGGTCGCTTCAGTCGAGTAAGTAGGTAGTTAGTTCGCTGCAAAAAGTGCAAAATTTCACTTCATGATAAAAACGTCCAGAAATGTAACAACATCCAATTTGACCTCAGCATGATATACTATGCTGTTTTTTATTGCAAATAGAAATACAGCTTTTAATAAATAGTCTGTTCAACAAACCTGGGGTGAACATTTGTCTGTGTCTTGGTTGGTGTGACGAGCAAGCTTGAAAACCTTGCATTTGATAAAGTCTTGGTGTAGCTTAGTTGCAGCAGAACAAAGAAACAATGAACTCTGGTCCAGTGGTTCTTCTGGATCAACATAAGTTATATTCTTAACTTAAATTTTGATTCAAGATAATTATATCGGTTGCAAGGAAATTATATTTTGTGCCCGCCAAACAAGTCAAACATTTCCTGAATTTGTGGTTTTAATGCGATCATTGACGTACGTGAGGATTTGAAACTGGTTCGTCATGCAAGCTTTTCAAATTTAAAAATTAAGAAAGTAAATTTCTTTTCGTTTTGATGGCATTACAGATAGAAATAAAAGATGTAAATTTCAGTGCGGTGGTATTATAAATAGAAATATTCTTCAGTTTAACAGTAGCATAGAAAATTTTGTCATGCTGATCCCATCTTTGATATAGATAGCTCTATATGGAGCTTTAACACCATTTTTTTTAATCTGAGCATGCGTAATGCCAGTATTTGCGTCACAAGATTAAGCACAACTGCGCATTTGCATTCGCACAACATTCATACGTTATGAATACAACAGTGTCATTTTTAATCTAGTTTTTAGAAGACATCGTCAACATGACTATGTTCATGTCCATTAAAAGTAGTACTTAATACACAATTGCGATCCTATCACAGGCAAAGCACACTACAATTTACAAATGATTCAACTATGTACACATATATATAGACAAACGCTTGCAAACAAAATAAACACCTTTATCAAGATTGCCCATACTATAATTGTAATAATCTCTTCTACATGTAGGTCTTCCGATAAAATCAAAGTTATCAATTAACAATGTAAATGGGACAGAAAAAGTTCTGATTTCCTGCACAAAACTCTATCAAGTACACACTTTTGAAGCTGACTAACTTGAAGTTTGCCTTCTTGTACTGTTACAATGACGTTTTGCCTCATCATTGATCCTAACTTAACCAGCATGATACACTATGAGATTTATCTGTTGCCTTAGATAAGCGTCTGCTGTGAGTTCTCATCTTTGGTAGTATTTAACAACACGTGGAGACGTAAAAATACCAATGCTGTGAACAAGAAAGCACATGCGTTTCGACCACACCCGCGATGGATGTTTCACACACCTGTTTTGGCTCACCAAACATGTTCCACATGTGAAGAGACAAATTAATAAGTGAATCTGTACACTGCACGCGTGTGTTGACGTCATGTTACATATAATGGTGCCTTTTTGTTTTTGGGTTTTGTTTTTTTTTTTTTTTCAACTTCATTTATCTTTAAGTACATTTACATCAGCTGCCCATGCACCCTTTCATTGATTTTCAAATGACAAAATACCAGGAACTTAAGACATAGAAGAACCGTTTTTATTTGCATCTTACCGTAGGATTCATTACTTATTTGGTTTTGATAGTTAAGGTTTTGCATAAATATATTGGTGTGTTTGTAAATTTTAGAAGTTGTTTTAAAGGTAAGGCTTCTCAGACAAATTTAAAGTACTTTATGTCAGAATTCAAAGATTTTTTTTTTCACAAAAGACCTATTTCTATCCTTACATTTATATGATAATTTATGGGCTATCATAGGATTGATTACTGATTTGGTTTTGATAGTTTTCGTTCTGTATAAATATATTAGTGTGTTTGTAAATTATAGAATTTGTTTTAAAGGTAAGGCTTCTCAGACAAATTTAAAGTACTTTATGTCAGAATTCAAAGATTTTTTCTTTTAACAAAGACCCATTTCTGTCCTTACAATTATATGATCATTTATGGGCTATATCCTTTTCTTTTGCATTGATATATTGTTAAAACGTTGGTATCGATGGTTATGCTAACGGATTAACTGTTAAAGACATTGCAAAACATAATGAAAATGACATATAATGACTATGTCATCTATTGCTCAAACCGCAAACAAGGAAAATGGGTATCTTGCACCGGTAATATCAGCTTATTTCAACTTGTTCAAATGTTATATAAATATAAATATTATGATTGTGATTCTCACAATGCTGTGGTGGTTCATACTCTTGCTTTGTTTATATTTTATTTATTTATTTATTTTGCACCATATTTTTTATTTCTATTTTATGACTGAAATAATTCTCAGCAAAGGGCGAGGAAGCATTAGAGAGAATTCGAACTCAATAAAATCTCTCAAAAAGTACATGAACTAAGTCTTGTAATCATGCAAATAGTACAAACTATTGGTTGGGAGCACATCTTCCCATATTCAATCGTAAGTAATGACCCTTGACCCGTAGCGTAACGCACCAGCTGTCTTTTATGTGGATTTTTACATTCACTTCTTATCTGGTGTACTTAACATTCGGGTAGATCTCCTCGACAATTCCCATTCAAAATATATTTCATTAACGATAAAATTCTCGAGAAAAAAAAAAAGAACTTCGAAGCTGACTACACTTAACATTCAGTCCGGTTTAGTCGGTTTTAGCGGAAAGGGTTTTTGTGAGCTCAGTCGACTGTTCCATCAACAAGTTATTTCAAACCGATACGAGGCAAAGCGTTGAAAATCTATATAAAATTATGTCCAATTTATGACAAAACATAAAACTAGTTCCGTGTGAATTGATCAGCAGACGTAATGTCTTGTTCCGACTGATGTCGACCTTTATACAGTTCCACGAAAGATTGTCCATCTATGTATGTTGTTTCAGACGGCGTAATTCCATGCGACGAGACTAACCAGTTTTGTGATCCTGCTTTTATCTTCTAGTTTGGCATGAAAGGTAGGAACGCATTCTTTTTGAGAATTATTTTTTAACATAAGACTAGGATTATAAAGCAAATATGTACACGATCATGAAAATAAACGACAAAATCGTTTGACCCCATGATCGGGCAGATAATGCGACAAAGAAGTTTGCATGTGACGCAAGACTTTTCTCACGGGACTAATGTCACTTGAATTTTCGCCCACATGAAACGGTCTTTTTTAAACATTCGATTGCCTCGAAACAGCAGCAACAAACTCTTTGTCAATACAGCTGTATCCACAGAAGTGATAAGCAGTGACTAATCTACAGACATAATCCTTTTTGTAATATTCGTTTCCTGTAGACACAAACACTGCATGCACCGATAGCGTCTGACAGCGTGGCTTATTCCCTTGCTTGGTTGCTTAATTTTGCCGAGACCACTGCTTTACACCTATCCAGAAACAACAAGCGGAGCACACTGGTTTGCAAGAATCCTGCATCGTTTCATGTATCCTTTCTTCCACATGCGTTATACAGTGCGATGGAACGACTTTTTTTTAACTTTTGCGCAGCTGAAGCGTTGTAGCTCAAATATTTATGATGCAAGAAAAACAGCACGCTGGAAGGTGCCTTGTCTTAATAACATTTGCAGTAATCTGTGGACCTTTGAGCACGCTTGTTCAAAATTATTTTTAAATAGTGAAAAATAAGTATAGCCGCTGTTGCGTCTCTGACACAAAACCATCGTTACCTGTGCATATAATCGTGGTATGGACCAACGTTCCGCATTTGAGTGGCGTGAAGCTTCTTGAGCCGCAGTGCTCAATACGACACGGTAAATGGTATCTTGATCAGCATCTATGTTCACATTTCAATTGTGATATTTCAGACCAGATGGCTGTTTTTCTCCTTTCATGCTTGTCAATCAAAATGAAAAATCTGCAATAACTTGGAAAGTGCCAGGCCCAATACAGAGTCTGACAGTCCACTTACCAAACTGTGCACCAGTGACCCTTGATAATTCTACCAGAGCCACTGAATTTCAGCGGACAAAACTTCTGCTAGAAATTGTAATGCCTGGTGAATTAGCATGGCGTATTCCCTGGGAAACGCATGTGCAAAAATTCTCACGATCTAAATTAGTGACAAAGTGCCACCAAATGTGACATCCAAAACCTGCTACAGTAGTGTAGTTTGTTCTAATGTCACAAAGATTAGTGACAGCCACAACTGGCTGCCACCATGTCATCATACTGCTTTAAAATTACATTTTCTTCGTCATCAAAATAAAGCAAACTTATAGAATAAAGTTTGTTTGGAACACAACATGGCGTTTCTATTGCCTTTCCTATTCGTAGCGCATGCACAATGCTCTGTACTGTGGCATGGTTGGTGGGTTTCTGGTTTTGACCCAATGGAAAAGGGCAGTCTCCTTTACAATGATACGCATTATATCCCTTAGGTGAAATAATCCAGCCAGACCAGCCTATTTCGTCGAAATCTACGTATAATTCATGACGTGCGCACGTTGGTTTACGAGAACGCGGAAATTTGTAATAATCCAAGGATCGTTTCGTCCTTGTATTTCTGGTTTTGTGAATAGTTCTGTCAATGTATGCGCGAGGTCGCTGTCTTCTCTGTAAGCCTTTCCCCGCCCTGTGTCTTTCGTTCAGGAACAGTACAGATGGGAAATTTCGCCTCTTCTTAGCCTTGCGTTTTTTACTGAGTGCGTAATCTTCTAGGATATCTGTAAAAACAAGGAAAGGAAAAGTTACCAACCACGCAACACTGCCTTTAATGGACTGCCTTTAATCATATATATTTGACGGCCAGCTATATATATATTAATCAAGGAAGCTACAACATTTTAATATAACACAGAAAACCTATCCCCGCAAAGTAACCGGTTCATTGAACAAAGGCAATGATGATGTTTCAGAGCTTGATCATCAGAGTGTATATATTAACGTGATTCATGACATACAGAAGAGAGTGATTTGTGCAATTTTACGCCAAGGTATCTGGCACGCATCATTTTACCGGGCAGGTACACGAGATTCACCTCGTGATTGGTGTGCTCTATGACAGCCATCAGAAGTCAATATTTGTGTCAGGTTTCTTTCAACTATACTATGCGTATTATCCTGCAAGCCATTAGAACAGAACTGACAGGTAATAAACACGTCTAGCCATGATAGAAATTTAATAGAAAACATGATGCTTCGCACTTCTAGAAAATATCAAGGAGGATCTATGGAGGCAGTCGATTATGCGAGGGTAGTTTTGTACGCCTAACTGCCACAAGGCTCCAACAACAGAAATTTTGTGTAGGAGGCTTCTGCCTTTTCAAAGGCCGCGTTACACTGCAAAAAGATATTTGTTTCAGATCTCTCATACAGGAATAAAAACGGATGCACACTTGAGATAATAATAGAGGTGTTTTACAGATATCAGCCAGATTCCTAATGTCAAGTGGTAGAGACCATAAAGCTGTAATCAGCAGACCAAGCTCCGAGTTTGCACGCCATATTCAGCAGAAAAGCAATGGAGCTTGGTGTACTGTTCATGCTAAACACATATGAAACATCTGCAAACGTGATCCTTATATCAGGTGAAGCAGTAGAATACTATCCCAAAGGTATAGTCATTTTCAATATAGGTGCACAACTTAGATAAAACACGCAAAAAGACACACGTTGCTCACTCTTATTGATAGGTAAGTTTACGGACATGATCCACATATGTACCTCGTCTACACGTCACACTTATATGACGGCAAAGTAGATGATCGTGACACGTCCAATGAGGAGACCGTGCACTTATGTTGTCCTCAATGATTTATTCTGCAATTTTTCGGAAAATTAAGTTAACAACTGCTTCCAAGATTGCAAAGGCTAAGTTGAGTATGCATGCTATGTACCCGTGGAAATATGATTTTTCCATAGGATAAGTATGTCAATTTTTTTTTTTTTTTTAAAGAAAAAACAAACAGTTTTGGTCGTTTCCTGGTTTCAGTAAAGTTTGAGTCAAGAAGCTGATGATAATTTACATCAGGGTGCCTTTGGGGATTCAAGTGGGAAAATGTTTTCGAGGTTCTAAAACGGTGAAAAAGCAAATCCCTGTGGTTCGCTCCTTATTTCTACAGCATCCTATCTTAAGACACCACACCCACTCCAGATATGAAGGCATTGTTTTGTACGTTCATATGAGCCACAATTTCAATCTCCTATTTCTCTTTACTATGTATTTGTCACAATGAAACGACGTGCTGCCGAATCATTATTCTTTCTGTGCGCAAACACAGGCTGTCAGACATTCTCTTTGGTCAAAATTCTTTCTTTCCGTCTAAATTTTGTCCAGAACTTTCTTCGGAGACCACTGTAGCAAGCCCGTGGTTTTATATATTAGATGGGGTGAAACAAGGATGTATTCTCGTGATTTGATCGCATCCCTATTAAATGTATCAATGGTGTTCCATATACTTCTTATTCCTCTGTCATGTGCTTAACATCATATTGGAAACGTTATAGGAATTTGGAAAGGGACTGTCTGAATCTACAATGTGAACGTGTATTGCGTCGTTATGGCGCCTCCTCATCCAATAATATATTATGCTGGTTCCATGATGAACACGTTCATGATTTTAGACAAGATATTGGGGATCTATATGACTACAAGTGTGGAAATGATTGTTGAGGTTTGACATTACATTAAGCAGTTACTTGATGACTACCCGACACGACACTTTTTGTTGCTTTTTTTTTCCATTGTACGTTTTGATTATCTAAATACACGGAGTGTAAATGCCACGACGAGGATTATAAATGCGATTTTGTTGCATGATGTTTGAAACGTGTGTAATATACAGGTGCTGGTACGCGTTCCAGAGTTTTCCCAGTGAGTGGGCGTATCTCTAGTTTTAGCGCAGAGAACTTGAAATGTGAAAGACATTTAACTGATGTTCTAACATATACTATTAAGTAATGAATACAATAAAGGTTTGTTCTTACGTACGGCTTCGAGCTGAACGTTTAACTCACTCCAACTGCGTTGATAAATGTCATCGTCTAATATTGTGTCACGTAAAGCTAGTGTAACTATGTAAATATGTTGGACGCACCACAGACTTAACCCCGTTCCATCAGTGCCCCCGTTATAAAGCGGTAGTTTTGTGAATTAATTATTACCATGGCCATGGTTCTATTATAAAAAATTAGTCCTCCAATTTAAAATAATTAATATTTTCAAAATTATGCAAATTACAGGTAATCTAAATTTTAAATCTTCACAATCTTTTATATGGAGGTGCCAATCCAACTTTAATTCATAGGTTTGTGCTACAGGCGTATCCAATGAATCGAAAGTGAAAGTTGTAAAACTTGTAAGTCATGCTAATTAAGCACACTTGGAAAATGTATATATTGAATATCTTCAAAACTAGTGCAGATAGACGTGTCTCTCCGACTTCAGTTCATAGATATGTGCTACACACACATCCTATGAACTTAACAATAGTCGTAAAATCTCAGTTTATGCTAATTAGTAACACTTGGGAAAATTTAAAAGTTTGACAGTTTCAAAACTATTGTAAATAACGGGACCAATCAATTTTAAATTCCGCCAGCCAAGGTTCCTAGGCAACGCAACTAAGCCTCCACCATGATAAGGGCATGTAAGCAGGGAACCATCTGGGAATAATACTTTTTTTTCTCAGAAACAGATGACAATATCTAAATATTTTAATCATCCTGTATGTTTTGAGAATAAGTGAATAGCTTCTCTAACGTTTATTATCTTCTCAGTGGTCACCTTTTATTTGAGAAACACATTTGGCCCTCCAAAATACATGGATCTGCCCTTCATTCGCTGAAGTTCGTCATTGTGGGATAGGGGCAACACAAGGCTGAAGTCAATCTGAAGACATTTGTACCTTCTGTTATCGCTAAAGGCTAGATTTAACGTTCCATACTGATGATAATTATACTATTTTTTTTCAAGGCATACAGAAATAGTCGCTACCAAGCAAATGTCGTGTGTCTCGTTTGTGTTGATTTTCATATCGTAACAGGCACCTTGTAAATCGAAATGTTTGTAAACAACTTGAAAAGACTCCAGCACCTGCTGCACATTGTGCTTTGTTTTCGCTAGACTGATTTAAGTACTTTATTGTTTTATTTTCAGTTCAGCATCCACAAACGATACACAAGTGAGACCATTTAACATTATTTTTGTGAAAAATTAAGGTTGCAAACATGATATAGTGTGATTGTTGCCAATGTAATGGTATCAAATTGATACTATAACGCAGACCTCGTACGTGTTGACCACTGACAAACATAGCCATCATACCTCCATGCATGCATGCATGCATGCATACATACATACATACATACATACATACATACATACATACATACATACATACATACATACATGTATTGACGGCATTTGACGGTGCGGCCGAGCCCAACAGGTATAATGCACGCTGAAGACTCTCTGCACGCTATATCAAAGCATGCAATTTGACCGCACTTACTTGTCTTAGGAATAAATGAGATGTCAGATTGTAAGGTCAAGTAGTACAAAATGCAACTGCAAAAACTTTCAGTTTGTTTCACCTATGGTAAAAAGGAACGGGTTTGTTCACAATTCGTTAGATATGAAAAGGCCAAAAACATATAGTCCTCCGAGCCCGATTTATGTTGTTTTAGACCGAGTCTATTTCTAATGTAGTTCGCCTGGTCTGGAGTATATTTGAAATATTTGGTATATTTGAATTTGAAGTCCGGAGCAGATATATTTCAAATGGACTTCGGATCGGAACACGTTTTTCATACACTTGGTTCCGGGGAGATTAATTCTGACATAAACGTGAGAATGACATTTTTATCCACTGTAAATCGCTTAAATTTCACAGTATTCTTATTTTCGCTTATTTCGCTGAGGGCATTGAAAATAAAAACACAGTTAAATAGTACTTTAACATTGTTTGAATGGGAACTATGTCCAAAATAGTGAAATTAAAACTACAGCAAAATGTTGAAAATACAAAAACCGTAAAAATTTAAGAACAAAAATAAAGCAATTTACAGTTTAGTACTTTTCATGACATTGATTTAAATCCCTATCATGAAGATAATCTACAATATCATTAATATTTTTTTAATATTGATCAAATGCATGGTGATCAATGACATATGCGTGGAAGTTCCAAAGGCATCTTCATCTATCATACCTCTTTAAATCAAGATTTAAAATTTAAAATGCCAATAAATTTTAAAATTCGAATGCAGCAAATTCTGTTCAATAGTCATTGGGTGCAAAATGGTCAATACAATATGTATGAAAATTATCGAGAAAATCGCGATTTGAAGATATATAGAATATCCCTTATTAGCATAATTTGAAATGCTTTTTAGCTCTGCTGACTTGTCAGTCAGCAGAGCTTATAGAATCCGTTTGCGTCCGTCGTCCGTCTGTCTTTAGACTTTTTATATTTTCGACTTCTTCTCAAAAACTGCTTCATAGAATGTTTTGATTTTGCACAAGGATGATCCCGAGGTGGATCTCTACCAATTTGGCGAAGGAGATGATGATGCAATAATTTTTCGATTTTTTATGAATTTTTTAATTTATTTTTTGAAAAAAATTAAAATTTCTTCATCTTAAGAACTACGAAGCCAATTGCTTTGATATTGCACATAAAGTCATCTGGGGTCAACTAGTTCTTATTTTGGCCACCAGGTGGCGCTGTGATTTTTTCCTATTTTTTTATGAATTATTGCCTGTT
>OZ026613.1:68635391-68930869 GCA_964020975.1 Hermodice carunculata
GTGTTTGTTGGTAAAAAAAAAAAAAAAGGTGACCAGACGCTTGACATTCCAAAAAGCATAAAAAAATTTAGGTTGTAAATTGAAATAAAAATTGCACAGAATTATACCTCATGTAATTTCTGACCGACTTTGTGTTGATCACTAGGATTGAATCGCAAAACTCACAGAGCCCAGGCACGCTCAATCCAGGATGTCCTCTCTTGTGCAAGTGATGAGAAAACTGCCTGGTGGCACACTGTGTGTGCGATACCTAGATACTGGCAGAGTGCTAGGAGTTAAGGTAGTTACGTTGTGATATAAGTGCAAAGAGCCACAGATTAAACAAAACTAATTCCAACCAAAAAAGCCAATATATTCCTTTGAATTTCAAATGTTGGGTGTAAGTCCCGGTACTGATCCTTAGGCTGTGTGTGGTGGTGGCGCGGGGGGGGGGGGGGGGGGGGGGGGGGGGGGGGGGTGGGGGGGGGGGGGAATCTTTGGCGTGATGTGTATTAAAAAATTATGTGTGATGAGAATTGAGAAGAATAAATTTGTGTGATGTCACTGATGTGTGATTGCCTGGTTGGGCATTTTGATTTTATGTGACATTATGACATAGCCACGAAATGGATGGATATCCCCTGTTGTCACTCCTTTCATGTGAATGTGATTGAAAACATTTAATTGTGTGTGATGTGTGGTTGCAGCATTTAATTTTGTGTGATGGGTACCCTCCCTCTCTCCTCTGTAGTGTATGACTAGTAGTACATATTAACTGATTTCTTTTAATAAAGTCATATAAATTGTGACTTAAATATGCTTTGTAGTACTAGTTAGTATAGTAGTAGCAGTTGTGTAGAAATAGTGCTTCTTTACTTTTGCAGGTAACACATGCATGTCACATCATAAAGCAATAAAGCACTAGAAAGCACAAGTAAATGCAGGAAGAGCAAGCCAATAGGGTGGTATCTCTGGTGAGTACCTTCATATTTTGTTTTAAAAAAGAACTTGAAACTGGTTCATTAAGCTCCATCAATGAGTTGTTTGAGAATACACTGTACTCCCAAAACCGATTATAATCGATCATCGGTCACTTCTGAAAACCAATCATCGAGACTTGAAATTCGGCCCAATTCCCAACCCTAGTGGTCATGTGTCTTTGATCTGCCCACTTGCTGACTTTTAGCCCAATTTGGCACCTACTTACAGTATTTCTTTTAGCCTTTGATCTATGGTAAGTATACTCAGCTTGTACTTTTATCCGTTATAACTGGAAATAACAACTAAACTTAGTTTTGTCTTGACAACAATTAAACTCAAATTTCAGTTTGGGATTATTTTGAGTAATTTTGACATCTTTGCTATATCACAAAGTTTGAGAAGATGTTCACTATACCATAGCACCTTCTCATTCAGATTGAAGATGAAGGTTGAAGAAAAAGTACCAGGCCAATACTTGGAATTCTGATACATTTTTATGGCAGACGATGTGCAAAAACCCAGAAGTTGAAGGCCAAGGCTTAGCAAGTTATATGCCATTTGAGCCTTCTGCTAACAGATTCAGAAGACTGCCACAGCTGTAATCTTCGCACAATCTGAAAATGGACCTTCTCATATGCAGTAGTTTGTTGTGGATGATCTTTTTGAATCGAATAAATCTACGCTTCATCCTGTCTTACATGGGGAATTGAAAAGTTGCATGTTCAGAAAAATCCTTTGGTCTCCAATGGCAAACATTTTATTATAATTGTGTAGAATGAAACAGCTTCTGTCATTGCTGTTCTAGCTGCTTCAGTAAACAGTGGGTAATAAGTATTATCTATCAGATCCTTCAAATCTGAGCCACAGCAATGGAGATGTGGGACAACCTCTTGGTTGATTTTGTGGTTCTACCTTTTTAAATTAATAAATTATTTGATTCTTTTTTTATTTAGTTAGTTGTTAAATGTTTATCTATTGGTGGTGGCATAATAAAGGTCAAACGTTTAAACATGAATATCATGATCATCTCACCTACAAAAATAACTCGCATCCTGTGTCTGCATTTATTGAAAGTCTCTCCCCATTCTGTACTGCTAGGCAAAGAAGTTTACATAAAATCCCAATATACTCACCAACATGAGGCTGTTGATGTAACAATGCTAGATCAAACTTCAGTCGTTCATTGCATCAGATACTTCCAGGATTTAAAGCAGGGTGCAAGGCTACATGACCAGGTATTCAATTCCTACATCACTGAACCGAGAGTTCATATTGTATCTATATCTAACTCCATGAGACAGAACATCAACCATTCACATTATTCTCCCCCCCCAAAAGTTTTTTTTTTTGTTTCCCTTACATTTAAATAAATTTAATATTTTACATCTGAATTATTATCTCACATACCTTTCTTTTTAAACGAGCAACTATTAATGCATTATACGGACTACTTAACCTTAAAGCGCTGATTTGAGACTGAATCAACAGCTTTCCTAGCAACACTTAACGTGCAATGCGCACAAAGTGTCCAAGCAAAGCTGTTGACTGAGACTACTTTTCGCTTAGACTAGGTTTGCTGGTTTTTGAATGAAAGGTATCTTCATGATGAATTTGAATCTTATGCCATCATATGTTACCGGTAACGAAATAACGACTATTGCCAGATTAGCACTTTAAGGGTTAAGCATATGATCACTATGCTTTCTCACAAACATATAGAAGTCAAAAAGAAGACAACAAGAGGCCCATGGCCTAATGCTCTGCTGACTACCATCACCAAATTTCATTTTCTGAAATAGTATTCAATCCATGAACTTAAACAATAAATCAAGGTTAGCCATATCATGCAATATCAAACTTCTACATGACACACATTTGTGGTTCATTTGGGCATTACTCGCCTTTTTCTTTATCAAGATATTGAATTAATGGCCTTTTTCTAAATCAAGGTTTGCATATCATGCAATATATCAACTTCTACATGACACACATGTGTGGTTCATTTAGCATCACTCACTTTATCTCTATCAAGATATTGAATTAATGGCTTATTTCTATGTGCTTAATGACCTTAAAATCAGGTCAAGGTCACACATCATTGGGCCATGGTGACCAATAACATGGGTCACCAAGTAGAGCTTAAATATGATGTACTCAAGTGCAATTTTGATCTAAAGCTCCATTCTCCTTGCCCTGATGTCCAAACTGCACTCTACCATTACAAAGTCTCCTCTTCCAATTAAGAGGCCTGTGACCTTACAAAACAGGCTGTGTGAACAGCCTGCCTCAGCTGATCTTGACATTCATCACACTTGCAGCTCTATGAACTTGGAAAGGATCAAGGACATCTTGTTCTGAGTAAGTCTGACTTATAGAAGACACTTACAGTACAACATCAAAGTTCAAGTAGTTCTCAAGTTATAATGAAGAGTAAATTCTTGTATGTTGCACTGTGACCCACAAACGAGTCAAGGTCATTCATGTACTGTCTCAGCATGACCTTCATACAGAATAATTAACATGTGTAGCTAACTCAAACAGATCTCAAGTTATCAAATAAACAGTAAATTTCGTGTCAGTTTCCTGTGAATTAGCATTAGAATGCCATTGACTACATAGTAATCATAGAAAGCTCCACTGATGTAAGTACCGTAATTGAAAATCCTTAAAAATCAGGAATCCAAAGCAGTGCCACCTACTAAACAACTGTTTGACCCTTCACAACAACATTATCCATCACATTTCACCTTAATCTGAGGGACAGTTTAAAAACAAGTGAAAATAGCAAAACATGCAAATAATTCATTAAAAAAAAGGCAGCGCCACCTGTTGAACAAATTGGGAACTAGGTGTCGGGAGTGTCTATGAACGATATCAAAGCAATTGGGTGAGCGGTTTCAGAGGAGAAGAATTTTGAAGGTTTGCCCCAAAAAAGAACAAACAAATTCATAAAAAATCCAAAATCAATAGAGCGTGACCATTTGAACACATTTGATAGGGATCCACCCAAGGCACATCCCACCAAGTTTGAAGTAAATCTGGTTAATATTATTAAAGTTATGACCATTACAAGAATTCCATTTAACTTTCCTATTAAAACTTTTGTAGAGGTTTCTTTGAAAAAAAATCATAAAAAAATCCAAATTCATGGAACATGACCATTGGAACAACCTGGTAGACACCACCCAAGGTACATTGACACCAAGTTTGAAGCAAATCTGGACATGGTTTGGAGAAGAAGTCGAAAATGTAAATTAGCATTAGAATGCCCATTGACTTACATGGTAATCAATAGTAAAGGTGCATTAAAAAAAAATATAAAAATCAATGGAGCGTGACCATTTGAACAACTTGGTAGAGATCCACTCAAGGTGTATCCGCACAAGTTTGAAGTCAATCTGGATGACGGTTTTGGAGAAGAAGTCGAAAATGTGAATTAGCATTAGAATGCCATTGACTTTCATGGTAATCAAAAGTAAGGTGCATTAAAAAAAATTTAAAATCAATGAGTGTGACCATTTGAACACTTGGTAAGATCCACTCAAGGTGTATCCGCACCAAGTTTGAAGTCAATCTGATGACGGTTTTGAGAAGAAGTCGAAAATGTGAATTGCATTAGAATGCCCATTGACTTCCATAGTAATCAAGGAAAGCTGCATTGACCGACGAGTACCCGAATTGAAAAAATCGTTAAAATCAGAATCTGCAGCATTCCACATAGTGAACAACTTTGTTTGACCTGTACAAGGAACATATCCACCATGTTTCAGCTTAATCTGAGTGACGGTTCTGGAGAAGAAGTCGAAAATAGCTATAACACACAAAAATTCATAAAAATTAGGAAAAAATTGCAGCGCCACCTGTGAACAAATTAAGAACTAGAGTCCCAGGAGTCTTCCTGTGTTTTATCAAAGCAATTGGGTGAGCGGTTTCGGAGAAGATTTTTTAAGATTTACCCAAAAAAGAACAAAAAAATTCATTAAAAATCCAAAAATCACTGGACCATGACCAATTGAACAAACTTGGTAGAGACCCACCCAAGGCACATCTCCACCAAGTTTAAAACGAATCTGGCTGACGGTTTTTGAGAAGAAGTCGAAAATGTGAATTGTGGACGACGGACGGAAGGACGGCGGACGACAGACCCTCAAAAAACCTCAGCTGACTGACAAGTCAGCTGAGGTAAAAAATAGGTCAAGGTTACTTGAAATTCCCATGTTAAACTTTCCTATTAAAACTTTTGTAGAGGTTTTTGAAAAAAAATCATAAAAAAATCCAAATTCATTGAACATGACCATTGAACAAACCTGGTAGACACCCACCCAAGGTACATTGACACCAAGTTTGAAGCAAATCTGGACGATGGTTTTGGAGAAGAAGTCGAAAATGTAAATTAGCATTAGAATGCCCATTGACTTACATGGTAATCATAGTAAGTGCATTAAAAAAAAATATAAAAATCAATGGAGCGTGACCATTTGAACAACTTGGTAAGATCCACTCAAGGTGTATCCGCACCAAGTTTGAAGTCAATCTGGATGACGGTTTTGGAGAAGAAGTCGAAAATGTGAATTAGCATTAGAATGCCCATTGACTTACATGGTAATCAATAGTAAAGGTGCATTAAAAAAAAATATAAAAATCAATGAGTGTGACCATTGAAACAACTTGGTAGAGATCCACTCAAGGTGTATCCGCACCAAGTTTGAAGTCAATCTGATGACGGTTTTGGAGAAGAAGTCCGAAAATGTGAATTAGCATTAGAATGCCCATTGACTTCATAGTAATCAATAGAAAGCTGCATGACCGACGAGTACCCGAATTGAAAAAATCGTTAAAAATCAGGAATCTGCAGCATTCCCACATAGTGAACAACTTTGTTTGACCCTTGTACAAGGACATATCCACATGTTTCAGCTTAATCTGAGTGACGGTTCTGGAGAAGAAGTCGAAAATAGCTATAACACACAAAAATTCATAAAAAATTAGGAAAAATTGCAGCGCCACCTGGTGAACAAATAAGACTAGGAGTCCAGGGAGTCTTCCTGTTTTATCAAAGCAATTGGGTGAGCGGTTTCGGAGAAGATTTTTTAAGATTTACCCAAAAAAAGAACAAAAAAATTCATTAAAAATCCAAAAATCACTGACCATGACCAATTGAACAAACTTGGTAGAGACCCACCCAAGGCACATCTCCACCAAGTTTAAAACGAATCTGGCTGACGGTTTTTGAAGAAGTCGAAAATGTGAATTGTGGACGACGGACGGAAGGACGGCGGACGACAGACCCTCAAAAAACCTCAGCTGACTGACAAGTCAGCTGAGGTAAAAATAGGTCAAGTACTTGATCTTATACAATATATTGACATGACCTATATATTCTATAAATTTGGCTTGTCTAATTCAATAATTTTCCGACATATGAAATTTTGTATCTTTCATGACATTTCACTCATAATTCCTGTCAAACTATATGTGGCGCCATTGGTATCATAGCCAAACGACATCATGACCTCTTCTACAATCCCACTACATTTCATAAAGATGCATAAAAATTAAGGATGCTGGACTGGTCACAAGATTTTCACATTTGACCTGCATATTACAGAAGACTATCAGTGGTGACAGCACCATTGATGTCAACAAAGATTCTATATACTTCATGACTCTAAATGTTGTATGGGCCTAATAATATTCTGTGGCACTCTGTTTCTCTGCCGCTGTACTGACCAGCTTAGTAGCTAGTCAGGTGACCTTGGTACAAAACAAAAACAAAAAAACCAAAAAAAAAAGAAAACAAAAACCCAACTCAGCCCTATCTCGATAATGTGAGGTGCAGAGCATTCACAAGATGACCCCTATATTCAAACTGGCTATTGACCTTGACCTTCAACTCAGATAAAAAAATTGTTGACGTTCAAAATATATAGTCTGTTTGTTCAAATCGGGTAACAACTTTTCGAGTTATTGAAGAAAAACGATAAACTTGGACAAGCGCCAAACTCCACAATTACTGGGTCACAGTAACCCAGAAACAGGTCAACAAGTACAGTTAGATGTACATATATTATGTAATCAAGTGCAGTTTTGATCTGGAGGCTCAATTCTCTTTGCCATTGAGGTCTAAGCTGCACCCTGCAACTACACAATCACCTTTTCAACTTACAGGCATGGTGACCTCACTAAATATGTCAAGGTCACTGATATATCATGACATTCTACCTTTGGCCATGGACCATATATCCTATAAATTTGGCAAGTCTCATCCAATTACTTTTTCAAATACAGAATTTTACATCTTAAACATATTTTGGCTCATAATTTGTCAAATTAAGGTGGTGCCACTAGTATCATAAGCAACTTAGACTTTGACCTCTGCCACAATCCCACCAAAGTTCGCAAAGATCCACCAAAAATTAAAGATGCTAACGTGTTCACAAGATTTTCACATTTTGCATATCATTGCAGATTTTCATACACCCTTAAGTCTTGAAAGTTATCTTGGCCCTACTTGAAAACTATGGACGGTATCGCGTTAACAAGCAAACCTTAGGTCAGCAGAGCTAAAAAAACACATACACAAATACATGTCACATCAACTTACAGGTTATCTCGAAGGGTTTCCAATGTATATGTTATATGCTCTCTGGATGTTGTACATCTACAAAGCAAAAAAAATAAATATACTGAATAACATATGAACATATGTATATATATATTATATACACACAAACACGTGTACTGGCAGATTGAGTATAACACATCTTGACAAATTTGTAGAAACTCTGATGCTTACAACTATACATTGGCAGACAACATTGTACCAACTGAGTGTACAATACTGCCCAAGATTTACAAAAGACAGTTCAGCAAGCTGTTACAAGAACAGTCTATCAGCATTATTAATAAACTGTTTTTTTTACCACCTTGCTGATCTGTCTATTGAAATACATGTGTAAGCATACAATAGAAATCAATTTGTTTCGCAACAAATCAGGAACAATGTGGAATGGAATGACCTGTCTACTTTACATTGGAGGTTATTCAAAAATTAAAATTTACTACGTCATAAAAATGCAACAATTTTTGTTCAATATCCCAATGAAGTGAAAAGGCCAACAGCACATACAAAGATGTCAGGAAAACATTTCCTTTAAACCTTTAATGATAATGAAGATATGAAATTAAAAAATCCATAAGAAATTTGCATTGTCCAACAACCTTTTGTTCAATATCCACAAGATGGCCAATGGTCAAAATCATGTATAGATATGTAACAATGGCATCTCTGTCCAGTATACTTATAATGACAATACGCAATTAAATTTTGAAATGCCCCTGATTGGCATAAATTAAAATATTACTTTTATTTCATATTTATTAGATGCAGTCATCATTCATATGTGCGTGAATGACAGAATGGCATCTCCAGCTGCAATATTGTTACAGATAAAGACTGAAAATTTGAACCGCACTAAATTAATCTAACTCAAACATGTTCCACTATGTGCACAATGGTCAATAATATACACTTATAAGTTGGAATCATATCTCTATGTAGTTCCCTTTATAAGATATTCAAGCTTTAAAATTTGAGATCACGTAATCAGCATTAATTTAAATGTTATTACTTATGTTCAATTATATCGTGCACAATGACCAATAACATTAGATGGAATTTGACCTGAAATTTCTATATTACATTGCTTAAATCTTAAAATACCTTTATTAGCACAATTAAAAATACTGCTTTTTTATTCAGCTGACCAATTAACATTGAGTGCAACATTGCACATCATGGGTAATCATAGATGACAGCACCAACTAAATTAGTAATTTTAAAAAAATAATAATAAATTAATATCCGATTAATACTTATCCATTCCATTGAATTCTAGGATTTTTTGGAGAGAGAGAGAGAAGTAAACAACAAAACCAACACAAGATTGCAGAGAAAAACACAATGCCTGGAGGGAGCATTTATCAAAATGTTCTGGCCAGTGTGATGGAACTGCACTTAATATGAGAAAGTTGAGAAACTGAACAAAAAATGAGAAAGTACAGGAATAAAATACAAAATTTATTTCATACAGTTTCCTGTCAACTGAAATACTTCAAACTGCATATATTTACGTATATGGGGCCCAAAATGCACAATATATACCAGCACTTAATATGTCATCTTGAATTTTCTAATTTGCACCATTTAAGTGTTAAATGAAACAGAATTTAAAAATACAACATGATACATCAGGTAGGTCTTATGGTTCAAACACACATGTTTTTGCGTACTTACGTTAAGCTGCCTCCAATCTGTTGTATACTCCTTGTAACACCAAAAGATGTAGATTTGGCAGTACTCTGCATAATAAATGAAATGTTAATTACATATTGTTTTCAAGTACATATAAACCAAGGTGTAATTAATGCTTACTAATGCTTATTCCAGGCTGCTTATTCATCTTCATCAATGTTCCTACACTCTAAAGACAAAAACTTACTTTTCCAAACTTGATAAGCAATATTGTTACCAGAGCAAATTAATTAGTTACCTTCTTGTTTTCATTAGCAACTTCCCAATGCACTTTGTTCCTTGAAACTATGTATATCTGTGATGTAAATTGAATTCAATGGACATATTCCTGTAATCATTTCTCCTGCAGTCTTTCATGTTTCTACACTTGCAAAAGATCACCCTCATTTTACAATTTGCTGTAACCATTCCAATCCAATTAATCCACATATCCGCTATATATATATATATATATATATATATATATATATATATATATATATATATATATATGTATATATATGTATATGTATATGTATATATATATATATATATATATATATATATATATATATATATATATATATATATATATATATATATATATATATATATATATATATATATATATATATATATATATATATATATATGTATACATGCAGTAAAACCTCCCTGACCGAACACCTCCATATGCTGAACACCCCTTTCTACTGAACACTTTTTCCTCAGTCCCAACTTTTTCCCATACACTTCCATTATTAGCAAACTTCGCTATGCTGAACATGAACACCCTAAATGAACACCATTTTTCATAAAGAAAAAAAAAAAAAAAAAAAAAAAAAACCTCCCCATACTGAACACACATTCAGCAATTTTTTGTGTATTTGAACCGTTTGATTTACCGGTAAGCCAGCTACCAGATTTGGTAGGTATGGTCTTTGTTGTATATACTTTTTCCAGATCTACAATTGTCCCAAATTGATAGCAAAAGGGTATATATGCTTCACCTCATGACAAATATGCTTTTACACATTCCTTCTTAAAATGTGCATCATGATACACCCTTCAGTGAAGCAAAGTATCTATATGAATTAATACTTTGATGAATCCATGGCAACCCGTCCCTAGACTACAGACACCCTGCCTGTAGATCTTGTTGAGAACAATTTTGCCATCTTGTAGATTTCCTTCTAAATTTCCAAGAAAGCAATAATTATTAACATAATTAAATTTAATTTTTACCAAGTTTGAGGCAATGCGTATGGAATGAGTGACTCCCTTGTTGCCACCTGTCTCAAAGCGGGACCCAGCATTGACGACAACTGCCACTCTTGCTATTGGGGTGTAGTTTTCTACTGACGCAACCAACATACCACTGGACAGCCTGCTGATCTGAAAGCAAGTATGTACCACACGGATTTTATAGATATATAAACGACAAGCAAGATTTTCTTTTGTGACCATAAAGAGTAGAAGACTGGCATGTAATTCAAAACATACCGTCAAAACGTCACGCGGCTGACTGTTTCACTAGAGTACACTAGTTTGCATACATAAATTTCTGGCTTCATTACTCTTGAGGATATAACAGCAAATCCAACTTGGGACGCATCCGAAATTTTGTACCTTTTTTCATCAATTCTTTTAAAACTGAATTTTGTATTACAGTAAAACCTCTCTTACCAAACACCTCCGTATACTGAACACCTTTCTATACTGAACACCATTTCTCGGTCCCAAATATATACTTTCAATGCTATCAAATCTCCCTATGCCGAACAACTCACTATACTGAACACTTTTTTCTGATCCCAAGGGTGTTCGGTATAGGGAGGTTTCACTGTATATCCAAATTACCTGTAAATAATGTTAGCGTATGCATCAACAAAATTAGAACATCGACAGTATTTTTCAGGATACATGTGATGCATTTGATTGCTACTGTATGAAATGGGCAAAGAAAGAAAAAATGGAATTTCAGAAATTTGAAGGATGGTTATCAAACTTGATCATCTGCAAAAAATATTATCTGGATGTATAGAAAAATGAACTTGGTTTAAACAATATTTCAGACATAAAAGGAAATGACATGTAAAAATTACAAACAATCCATTGATAATTTGACAGATACACATAAAGATGAGATGAAAAGGAATTTTAATATCAAAATTTCCTAAGAGGACCCATCCACTCCACTTTTGTTCTGGATACCCAAATTACATAAAACCCCTTTTAAATCTAGATTCATAGCTGGTGCTTCAAAATGTACAACAAAACAATTATAAAAGGAAGTAACATTGTGTTTGACTGCAATTAGGAATCATTTCCGTAAATACTGTAATGCAATTTCTAGAAACTGTGAAATAAATTGTTTTTGGAGTATTAACAATTCTTCCAAGTTTGTATCTAAAATCAAAGATTTAAAAGCAAAAAATATCAAATGTTTTGATTTTTCTATGCTTTATACAAATCTACCGATAGATGATGTCAACAGTTCTCTTTCAGAATTAAAAAGCAAAATGTTTGAACATAATGGCAAACCATAATTCAGATACAAACAAAGTGCATTGGTCACACAATAAATATTCAAAAAGTAACATTAAATCTTGCACTGTTGAAATTTTAATAGATGCTATAAAATTTCTTTTGAATAATACTTTTGTTCAATGTGGACCATTGGTTTTTCAACAAATAAAAGACATTCCAATGGGTAGCAACTGCTCCCCCTTACAGGCAGATTTATATTTAACCTGCCTTGAATTTAAGTATACGGATAAACTGATGAAAAAGGACTTTTAAATGGCTACAAAATTATGAAACAATGCAAGATATATTGTTGGCATTGCTTGTGTAAATGTACAAAATTTCAGTGAAACTGCTCAAGAAATTTCAGATATCCCTTTGGAGGGTAACAATTCAGATGGTTTCCGAGATGTGTTTCTGGACTTGGATATTCAGGTCACTAATGACAGGTTTTGTATTTAAGTCTATCACAAAATAGATGAGTTTAACTTTGAAGTAGTTAACTATCCTTTCTCGGACAGTAATATTTCAGAAACTACTGTAAATTGCTTTATTTTCACATGTTTAAATTTTCACGGTTTTTGTATTTTTGACATTTCACTGTAGTTTTAATTTCACTGTTTTGGACACAATTTCCATTCAAACAATGGTAAAATACTATTTCAATGTGTTTTTATTTTCACGGTTTTGTGCCATCAGCGAAATAAGCGAAAATAAGAATACAGCGAAATTAAAGCAATTTACAGTATTGGATTATATAATATGTTTTTGTCACAAATTTTGAGATTTGGTACTATTTGTTCTGAATTTCAGGACTTTGAATCTAGAACCAATTTTATTTACAATAAACTTGAGTCAAGAAGATTCAAAGATGTACTTTTGATCAAATATTTCTACAAATTTTGCTGTAAATATCCAGAGATGGTTAGAAAGTTTGGCTTCAATAATTTTAGAGATTTTAAGACTTGGCCATTTTGCTACTTAATTTTATTTTTTTGGCATCAGCCTGTTTTAATATTCACCTCTGAGACATTTTAGGCTAGCTTGTTTTCTGTTCGGTTAAACCCCCAGGGGCTATTGGTAGCAAGCAGTGGCCTACGACAGTTACAATCTTGCCTAATTGTACTGGATATCCGGTTAAGAAATAATTTTGATTGCATTCTCTTGACTTCAATACTAAGGAATTTCATTCTTTTTTGACTTGCCCTACAAAAAAAATTTGCATGTCCAATTGTCCTGGACAAGTAAAATTGATGGAGGACAAGTCAAATTTGTGAAAATTAACATGTAAAAGATAGAAGCATTTGTCCCTGGACAAAAAGACCTTGGAGAGAATTGTCTTACTGTGTGTCACAAACCTGACACATGACGTTGAAACTCTGACTCAGGGTCGGCAGTGAAATAGAGGTTAATTGTTTGGAGACTTTAAAAGTGAGGAGTAGGTGTCATCATGGAGTTTTTTTTACATTTCTGGTGCAGGGTGTCCATTGTTGCAGTACTTGTCAGGATTTCCCTTGGTTAGTACATGTGGTCCAGCTGCAACTGTTTATTTTACAATCACTGGAACTGAATATAATGCCCAGTTTTTTTTCTACTTCAGTTATACACTGGCAGGTGTTTTAACTAGGATAAGCTATCCAGTGAAAAAGGAAGCATACTGGTTCAGGCGTAAGTAAAATTGTTCTTACCTGAACTTGTACTATGCAAATTTAGTAATTGTGTTTTGTTTGACAGGTATTCATTCTTCTTTCATAATAAAGCTCTGCATTTATAAGCATAACTTCGTGTATCAAGCTAATTCATCATTTGCCACGTTCATATTTATGCAGTATTATGTGGGTTGTTTTTGCTGAATATTTAGCTTAGACAAGGAGCCACTACTCAGAGACATGTACGGGTACAGGCTCTGAAACATGTTCTGAGTAGTTACCCACTGAAGACCCTTTAATTTATTTGGGCTAATACAGCCTATGTCAAAATTCTACAGAAGAAGGTGTGCAATATGGACAACTGTACTTTTATATCTACTTAGGTTAGACAGTGACAGGTTAGCTTATGGAGAGTAAAGAGTTTAGACTACGGAATAGGGTAATGACTACTGGGAAGTGGTTCTGGACAAAAAGACACAAATACTATACAGTCACAAAGGATGCATAAGTCAGTGACAACAACACTGCAGTCTATGTGTGCATCAAATAAACACCAGTCCCACATTTACTTAACTAATAATCAATTTTCGCATGGCCAATATCCCAATAATTCACAACGTACACGGAAAACTGTCATCAAAGAACACCCCAAGGAAGATCAAACTAATATTTTCACACAAGGGAGCTTACATGTAAAAAGTATACATAACACAAAAAGTATAAAGTAAAGTGTATTGCACTGCTGGACCATTAAGGAAGTTTGACTTTCATGGACCAGAGCTTGGTCTCTCAATGCCCATCTAAATTATAATGTCATACTAGGGATAATTCATTTCCCCAAATAATGGCAACAGTCTCCATACATTCCTATAGGCCAATTGCTTAACCTGTCAACCATGGCACTGTGTAACCTCATAATACTGGGTTGTTAACCCAACCTGCCCTGATGATGGAATAGTTATACATGTATATCAGACACATCTGACCAGCCTATCACAACAAAGTGAAGTTAATACTGTACAGGGCAAATACATTTTTCTAGTTTGGTACTTTTTCAATTTTGTTAAAATTATCCATCTTTTCCTCACTCCTTTATTCTACTGGTGTAACTTTTTGTTCACAATTTATCTACAAACTTACCTTTGGGTCCTGTTTGTGCAAAACCAGTTTTTGATCAACATGTTCTGCTTGGGCTGCCTGTGTTGCGTAAAACCGGCGCTGTGAACAGTGAAACAAGAAAGCAAAATAAGCCATTTTCATGGATTCTTGGATCAAACACTGCAGTAAAACACCCCCTCATTTTGGTGACTCCATTAAAAAAAAAAAAAAAAAAAAAAAAAAAAAAAAAAAGGTGGTCCCCTATGTAATACATTCCATCATGTGTTTCTATTGATATACACTCATTTTACTTACAACTTGTGAATCCTTTGTCCTGTCATGTCACAGGATTCTCACTCTTTTGATTGACAAATGTTGGAAAATTATATACATATATATATGACACAGCAGCTAGATCTCATTCTGAAACAACAACACTACTAGACAAGATTTTCGTCATATTTGAAGTGTAGGCAAAAAAACCCCAAGTCATTTCACTTCTGCTAATCCAATGCTTGGTTGCAATCCATGATTATTGTGATTTAGTCCCTGTGCAGTCAAACAGGAGTTCCAGACACGTTTATAATAACAGATTGTGTGTCTGAACAACTATGTCACATATTAGGTTCCAATTTTGCAAACCATTTCAAATTGTTGACAAAACATCGAATCAAAGCATGGCAGAGTTTTTTGTCTTATTTCTTCATAGGACATAAAACTGGCCGATATTAGAAAATGACTCTGCAGAAATACCCAGTTCATGACCCAAATATCCCAAGTACTTCACACTTTGGGTGATCAGATCATGAACTGTGCACTTTTGGCAGGCCATATTCTTACCAAGCTGGTTTTATTATCATTGAGTAATTTTCTGCATAGAGTGGTTTAAAAAAGTATTAAGACTAAAAGTATTAAAACTCTGTATATAAAAAAAACATATCATGTGCACAACAAATATGTATGCATTTACGTACCTGACTGAATAAATACTTGTCTTAAAGTTATGACATCTATCTTTTGTCTTGTGTTTGGTTTAAACATATTTTATCCAATAAAACACAACATGGGATATTCATGGTAAGTATTTACAACAATTGGGAAAAAGGGCTGTGTTTTGTCTAGCCCTCTGAAACAAATAATTTAAGTAGTTCCGAAGTGACTTTGTCCTGAAGTCACTTGGTCTGTCTGGTACCGAAGTGTCTGCACCCCATCCGTATTGTGCAATATCAGCTTCTAAATTTGACATATATTTGGTATGATTATCCTTATTTTTGGGGATATAGAGATTTTGGGTACAGTAGTTAAATTTGTGAAACAGTCTCTAACAAAAAGAAAGGTTATACAACAGATGGTTCATTCAAGGTACTACAGCCTTGCTCTTCTAGACTGGTTTAGTAAAGGGCCGCTAGAGGGACCTAGCGACAAGGTGCTACTGCCTGATCCCCAGACGTTATTATCAAAACTCTGTAATGCTGACGTTCGTATCTTAGGCTCTGCCTAAAACATATTACGCATTATAATGACAATGTTATTTGCTGCTAATGATGTGTAGTCACGATGGATACAGCACACCATAATATGTTGTAGGCATAGCCTAAGATGCGAGCGTCAGCATGACAAAGTGGTGATAATAACGTCGGTGGATCAGGCAGTACATAACACCTGGTCGTTAGGTCCCTCTAGCGGCCGCTTACTAAACCAGTCTAGAGGGGCAAGGCCGTACTACCTTGAGCAAATGAACATAATTATCTGCCGTATAACCTTTCTTTTTGTTAGACGCTGTTTCACAAATTTAAGTATTGTTCGCAATAATTTTATATCACCATTGAACTAGAGGCATATCCTGTGGCAGAGACGTAGCGCGTACGGAGAGTGATTGTTGGATTGTCGCGCGACAACACCAAAATCGGAGCAGGCTTTGGCAACATGGCATTTTGGGGCCCCTAGGGGGAAAAGTGTGACTAGAACTTAGTGGAAGTTGCGATCTGGAAGGCCCAGAGAAGCAACCTGGCAACAGCACTGTGTGCAGATAATAGTCACAAGGTGAGACGCAACATGTGCAACAAATACTACATACTTTGGGATGATTATTTTGGTTACCCTCACACCTGTCAAGTTTTTCTATTCCGTGGAAACCTACTTCCAGCCCCAGAAGCGTGTTTGCCAGGTCCACGTTCCATCGAGGTGTAACAATGCAAGTCGGTGAATTGTTACCATTCATTACACTCTGCCAACAACGTTTCTGAAGCCCGGTTATGAATTATTGACATGATTTCCATAAAGGCCGGTAAGTGTGAGACTTTGGTGTAAATAAAAACTGCAAAATTTACCCGTGGTGCCTAAAAAACGCAATGGCCACGCCCTTGTGCACATGCGCAGTCGGGGGCGACGAAGAAAATCAAATTCGTTGCATAGATACAGAGTACTCTTCTGATTGGATAATTTACCGTTCTGTTATATCCCATATTCACACGTGTTATTGGTAAGAGCTCGCTTTTATACCAAAAGAGATGCAGTCCCCTTTGATAATGCCAGTGACAAGGAGCTGATGTGGGATCATGTGCATACACCTCAATTCAAAGCTAAACCTTGTTTTGAGCATAATGCACGATTCCTGAGAACTAAATACTAAACGATCAGACGTGACTATCGGCGGGCTGGGGCTTTCTCTGCTTCACACAAGATACGAATATGCCATCTATTAACAGAAGACTGACTAATAGAACCATTTTTTCCTTTATATGTCAGGTTGGCCTTCAGTTTCAAACCCGAGGTTGCTGATTTTGAAGCAACCACCATACTGAACTTGGACAAGGGAAGTCAAGGTCATTCCGGAGCTTTCATGATGAGCGAACTGCATGTTTACGAAAACATCACTACAAATTTAAATAATTTTCTTTGGAAATCAATCAAGATTCCTAAAATGTATCGTCTGTTACGCGTGCCAATCACATCTTTAGTGATCTTACCCGCAGGGCGGCCCAAATCGGTCTACCAGTCGCCCTCATAACTTTGACCGGTTCGCCCCAAGTTGGCCGCAACAGCAAAATGGCCGATAGCGGAAGTCAGTTTTGGTTGGCAAACACGCGTGCGCATTGTAGTAAAAAATGTTGGCTTTACAAAAAATTAAACACGCTCATAAAGCTGGCAGGAACAAGTCAGAGGCACAAATATTCTAGGCCCAGCTCATGATGACAAATCAATGATGTGAACCTTATCTATCTTACTGTTTATCTTCTTTAAATGATCATCTAGTACTCTGAAGTTTTCATCTGGGTTCTGAAACACGGGTATTGCGGGGAGGCAGGGCCAGGGGGGAGGGGAGCAGGGGGCAGGATGCCAGCGCCTATCTTTGGAAGTTTGGGCGTTTTGCATCCATTTGCTCTGCATGCACGCCCCGTGGTCGAGATGGAATTTTCTCTAGTGTGAGTAAATGCAGGTTGTCTTGAGGAATAAGTAATTAAGTATCATATAATAGCCTATGTAGGCTAGGCCTATAGTAAGAATGTTCAATTTGGGACAGCCCCTCTGACTGCGTGTCTGTCCTTATTTCCTGTGGGTGTTCTCTTCTGTTTACCGTCGCATGTTCGGGCACACATCATCCTGAACTGCCCGCTCAAGCAGCTAAAGTGTGCCTGCTGAAAAGTCCTGTTTACACGTTGTCCTATTCTTCGCAGAGAGGTTAATATAGGGCCTGGCTCTCCTTCCCAATTGCCACTCACAATATGTAGGCCTACTCATGAATTAATAGAAGAAAATTTTTCCAAAAAAAATGTTTGATGGGCTTATCCACCCCCACCCACCCCCACCCCCGCCTAAGTCGCAGCGAGGGCCAAGGGACTAAGTTCCTTATGGAACAGTGGAGCTTTTTTTCTTTCTGTTTCTTTACTTACTTATTTTATTGACATGATCGCACATGATCCAATTCAATAAAAGGCCTAGTCTCCTATATGGCATGGCATTGTATGTGCGTGACAATGTGTTCTTTCAAACTTTAAAATTCTTGAAAGATAAAATGTCAACTTTTCCACAATGTCAATGATCACAACTTAACACAAGTTTGAGCCAGGTACCCACTGCGCTTTTGTTTCTTTTGAAATCAAAACAGACCATCTTGAGACCTTTCACATATTCGGGGTGACCTCTGCACCTGAATATTTTTACCCCCACAGCATACGCTGACCAGGCCGGGTTGCGCCGGTTAATAGTAAAACGCCACCAAGGTCCATCTGGGAGTAATGACAGCGAGTGTGCCCATAGCAGTAGCATATATATATATATATATATAATATATATATATATATATATATATATATATATATATATATATATAATATATATATATATATATATATTATATATATATATATATATATAATACACATGTATATATATACGTACGCACGTACATACATACAAACATACATGCTGATCCACACGACTAAAGCTCAGTACAGGGAAACCTCCATTGCCGAACACCTCTGACAATTTAACACGTCACATTTGAACACTTTTTTTCTCATACCAAATTTGTTATATGTTTTCTAATAGGAGCCTGGGTACTCAAACTTAACACCTGAACACAAATCTCAAATAAATGTAGTTTCTATATACGTTCAGTGTCTTGTATGTTTGATAACTTACAGAATGACATTTTCTTAATCTTTTAATGCTTTCCGCGTCGTTACTTCTATCATAATATACGCCTAGGAGCTCATTTGGACCTGGTTTTGATACATGAGTCTGCCCTCCTTTCTGTCGAAGTGCCTAGCTGCATCCTTGGTGGCAGCAAAGGATCCAAAATAATTTAAATACGTCCTATTCTCGGATCCGCAAACTTACACTGGCTATAATCACAGGTCATCTTCATAGCCCAAGGGGTTGTACATGCAGCAATGCCGCCACAAACAAAAACAAACAAAAACCAAAAAAAAAATAGTGACCAAACAGCATAACAACCTGCATATTCTTTGTTAAATAGCCAAATAAAAATCTCTTTCGAAAAGTCCATCTTTTTACATTTTTTTGTTTTTGTTTTTGTTTTTGTTTTTTGTTTTTTTTTTTTTTTTTTTGTTTTTTGTTTTTTTTTTTTTGTTTTTGTTTTTTTTTTGTTTTTGGTTTTTTTTTTTGTTTTTGTTTTGTTTTTTGTTTTTTTTTGAGTGAAACTGAGAAGATGATTTTTAACTTCTTCAGTTCCGTGAGCATGATCCATCAAATCTCATCAAAGGACACCAGGTTCTGTGAAATTTGAGATATAAAGCAGGCCATTTTAGCATGCAATTAAGTGAATTAGAAACTGGGGCACCTCAATGCTACTTATAGCAAGTAGGCTACACGAAACCTCGTTGCTTATAGGTACATTAAATGACCTGTTAGAAGTAATTCTGGCCATGCTCGGCAAATGAAGCTAAATGGCTTGATCTCCTTTAGACTGTTAATGTTTACTTACAAAATTGTGTATGAATCTTCTAAAAAATTGTATTGTTACTCCATAATCTGTCACAGGACCCCATTTTCACATGATGGATGCATGTCCTACGGTCACTGCTTGGAGCAGCTTCCTCCATTACCCCCCTCCGCCCCCACCCTCTCCCGGCTGGCTGCCTTGAGTATTCGTCATTGTGCGTGTATATTAGTGGCAGACCCTCAGTGAGTGTATCTGTTGTTTTCCTTTAAAATAAATGCCGACCAAAGTTTCAAACTTGGCATGGATCCTTGTACCTAACGTGAACATCTACGTGCAGGTCTAGCATACATGGATACGTACGGCACTACACATCATTGGGCTGACTTGAGCCCTAGGCCTATTTAACATTTTCAATTTTTTTTCTTTGTTTGTTTGTTTTGTTGTTTTTTTTTTTGGTACACCAATCTTCACAAAAATTGCTATAAAGCCCATATTGTATTATTAAAATACAGAAGCTGATTCTGGTCACCAGAATTGCACGATACGCTCAAAGTATACTTTGGGACTATCAGTTATTACCACAGTATGAATGTACAAGTCAGTTACAAAATTTTCAAGTCACCACTATTACATACTCCTGGAGATGTGGGCTTGTACATGGGGAAGGGGAGCGCGCGCAGACATAACAAGTACGCCGCAGCGTACCACGGCTCTGCTGGTTTGACTCCATCTGTCCGTCTAGAGAGCACCGTCACGTGTTACTTTGTGGCGTTACCGAACTTCCCTACAGTATATACATTGGAGGACGTCTAGTTACAAGAGGTACACGTAGAACGATCATATAATTTATCATTCCAAGACGTCATTAAGTGACTGTCTCCTGTAATGCCAAGCCTCAACCAAATATGTTTTACATAATTATGCGTACTCGCCAAGGAACCAACATAACTTATTTTTCAGTGAGGAGGCGGAAAAAACGCTGCCATGCCTGTTTACAATTCTCATTCAGAGAGTTGATTTTCCAAATTTCTACATGCCTCTGACCTGATATAATTTGGGTGCAGGGCAGACAAATAGAAAATGTGCTAAATCTTCTGTACTATCTTCCCCTACACCCAGTGCCGACCAAAAATTTTAATCGTGGACCGACAATATATATTAGCAGGTAACGGTCACAAATACATATTTTCCTGGAAATATTTGTCACTGGCTCATTTTTTTCTTTAATTCATTTTATGTGAATTGAATCAGATATATAGCGGAATTTGATTTGTGGAGTCCTGTTTAGTGAAGTTTGCATCCCTGATAATCCTCATGAAAATGCGGGTCGCAAATTGCCAGGAAAACGCATCTGAGATCATCTTTAAAAAAAAAGAAAAAAAAGTCGTGGGGGAGGCCCTCTGGACCCCCCCCCCCCCCCCCGCAAAACTTTGTTCCTTTGGCACTCGCATTCGGTCTTCGCCCTCAAGTCGCTGCCGCCCCCCCCCCCCCCCGAAAAATCCTGGATCTGCCCCTGCTTGCAAAAGTTACAATTTTATACTGTTTACAGTAAAAAAAGTACTATTCGATTAGCAATATGAAAACTCTTGGTAGCTAACATTACCCTTTAGATATTCCGTATAAATTAGCTAGAACTCTGATATATTGTTTGTTGTTTCAATGCAAGTACTTTGGTGCCAGGCTCACATTTTCTGTCCACTTATATTACTTTCTTGCAACATATGCACACTGCTTGAATGTACTTTACATGTACTTTTCACTTCTCATTGCTGAATTAAAGCTTGAGTCAAGTTTTCCTCAGTAAACTCGACGCAATGCACGCAGAGGGCTCCTAGGAAAGCTGCAGATTTTGATTATAAAACCATAATATTGATGGTGATGATATCAACGATGGTTACCTTTAGCGCTGAAAGGGGTAAAAGTACATGAATTCGATTTTTGTAGTCATAATTTACATTCATTAAATACAAGCACGGTAATACTTAATACTTGAATGAGATAAATGATGGTTAGGCCTACTTTAGTGCTGAAAGAGATAACACAAACACGAAGTGGAATTCCGTTATCATATTTTTCTGTTATTAAATACAAGCATGGGAATACTCTCTCTCTCTCTCTCTTCTCTCTCTCTCTCTCTCTTCTCTCTCCTCATTCTCTCCTTTCTCTCTCTCTCTCTCTCTCTCTCCTCTCTCCTCTCTCTCTCTCTCTCTCTCATCTCTCTCTCTCTCTCCTCTCTCCTCTCTCTCTCTCTCTCTCTCTTGCTCTCTCTCTCTCTCTCTCTCTCTCTCTCTCTCTCTCTCTCTCTCTCTCTCTCTCGGCACTGCCGGTAACTAATTGTGTATATAATTCAGCCATGATAAAATACTGTAAGTACATGTGCATATACATGCAGAATACTCACAGTTATGATGATGATGTGGCAATATGGTCTTACAAAAAAAGGAGTGCACACATGGGATGCCAATGGCTCACGAGAGTTCCTTGACAACTTAGGTTTTAGTATTTTTCAAGGCATTTTGAAGGCATAATTAAATTGTATGCAGGTAGGATTTTCGTTGAACCCTTGAAGTGCTTTATTTGAAACGGAGACAACAGGTTTCCTCTCAGCACTACTTCGTGCTGTGACTCAAGAAGTGCTGAGAAAAACTGTTGATCTGGGTCAAATTTTCTGATGAAACTTCGAATTAAACCCAGACTTGCAGGTACTTGGATGAAAAGGTCGTTTCATCAGGAACTTGACTCTGAAGTCAGTTTTACAGTGCAGGTTCAAACAGATATATATATAATAAATATATAAATATATATAATATATATATATATATATATATATATATATATATATATATATATATATATATATTATATATGTATATATATATATACTATATATATATAGTATATATATATATATATATATATACTATATATCTGTTTGAACCTGCACTGTAAAACTGACTTCAGATATATATATATATATATTATATATAATATATATATATATATATATATATATATATATATATATATATATATATCTGGTTCCAGTAGTCTATTAGGGTTCATCGTGTCACAAACACTTTACAAATTGTAATTGGGTGTACTTTTTTCCACTGGTATGCATCTATGGTAGTTTTTTAGAATTATGATTTTTTTAAGTGGCATGTAGAATCTTGTGTTTTTAGTTTTATTTATCTTCAGTACACTAAATCATGCTTCTTAGGCAGGAGATCATCCAAAGGACTTCCAAACTTGCAAAGGTCTGATTTTATTTTTTCTTTATGTTTTCATTTTTATTTACAAAACCAAGATTTTTTTTTTTCAACTTCAAGTGATAAATGTTATATGCTTGTATGTACAGTATATAAAGGAAGAATATTAATATTGACAATGTGATGCTTGTAAGAACATTGTCCTTACATTAACATATCAATCTTTAATACTGGAGTAGAAGTGTGCAATAGATATTCTAGTACATATAAAACGAGTATAACATATGTTGTCTTAATCATCAGGGAAATTGTCATTCAAATATCCAGAATTAAAAGCCAAAACCACCTCGGTCATGAATACACTTTTAATGCAGCGTGTAATACCGTGTATTCATAGCACTTTGATACTTCAGTTAAGTGAGTCAAAAAGAATATAAAAAGTGTGCTTATATGAATGGTGTAAAATAATGTACCTTACGTGATTACAGTGGGGTAAGTCATGGCTGAAGATGTTATCCCATTTTTATACAGATGCCTGCATTGAACTACGCTGTGCAACATAAATAAAACTGGTGCTCGTAGAATATTTTCGGTTTTCTTTCTTCTCCCATGCTTACCCCAGAATAGCCAGTCATAAACTTGGGTCTTTTTTGCAGGGTTTCTAGGGTACGAACATTAGATTTTTAGTGACAAAATAGGTTTCCAAATGGAACGTTATTTTGTCATAACCTCTGGGCATCCGGGGGCTTTGCCCCATTGACCCTCAAATGAAATCTTTTTGGAACCTCTGTGTTATCATAATTTTCAAATGGACCAGACATACTTAAGGCTTCTAAAATGCTTCTCTCGACGTTGTTTCTTACATACTGGTAGCAATAATATATGCATCCATGGGTTTCAGTATTAAAAAAAAAAAAAAAAGTGGCCATAGTCAGCAACTGGGCTTCATGGGTGCTATCAGTATCATCATGTTAAGATGGCCAAGGTCCGCAACAGGGCTTCATGGGTGCGATCATCATGCCAAGGTGACCAGGGTCGGCAACTAGACCTCAAAGTAAAGTTTCGCTTCAAAATCACACAAGAACATACACGGGGACCCTACAGTGTCACCAAGGGATATTGTACATGTAGTTTGTTTGTTTGTTTTTTTGTTTTTTTTTAACTGTTTGTTCAATGAATTTGTGCATCCTTTTTCTCCCAAAAAAACTGCTGGCTGATCCTGTTCAAATTTTGAATTGGATAAGATTAATAGTTTCTTAAAAATTTGTTGGCTAAATAGGAAGGATCTTCTTTTTGTCAATTTCTTTAGCCGGTGAAATGATCTGGAAAAGGTGAACATCAACTGGAATGATTGCACAAATGCATATAGATCTGCAGTTTAAAAAAAATAGTAATAATAATTAGCATCAAATTTGATGGAGATATGCATCTTTGGTGGGTCGTCACCATATTCACTAATCAAAAAATTTACTTTTATAAAACTTTAATTTAACTTTGTTTGCAAGAATACATATTTCATCCTGGCTTTTCAGGTCAGATTATGTCAGAATAATATACCGTCTGCATACCAGCTCCAATTAAGTTTGAATGATCACCCATCATTTCAAACAACAAGTACAATATAGCAGTCAGTATAGCCCTGTTAGTTGTCATGCTTCACTGATTTTCAGGTCTCTGCCACTCCGGTGTGCAAGCATAGCACTGTCACAGTCCTCTCATTCCAGCAGAAGTGTAAATCGCTTTTTTAAGTTGCCGACAAAAGCATCCATTTTTGACATGGACTGTTTGTGTACCACATGTTTCTTTTCATCACAAACACAAACCTGACAAAGATGTCTTACATAATGAGCATACAACAAGAGATTGCTGAATCCATGCCCCCCCCCCCCCCTCACAACCTTGGTAATCACAGGTCTCATTTGGAATAACTATTGTCACGAACAGTAACAAAAGGCCCATGGGTTTAGTGTCCTGCTGATGACCATCACCAAAAAATCATTTCCTGAACTGTTTTCCCTCTGTGACCTTGAAAAATTACTGAAGGTCATCCATATTAAGGAATATCAAACTTCCACATGATACACATTTATGGTAAATTTGGCATAATTTCCCTTTTTTGTCAACAAGATATTGAATTAAATGTTCTTTTCTGAAGTGCTTAATGACCTTGACAAATAGGTCAAGGTCACACATCATTGGGTCAAGGTGACCCAAAAAGTAAGTCACCAAGTAGTGTTTACAGACAATGTACTCAAGTGCACTTTTGATCTGGAGGTTCAGTTCTCTTTGCTTTTGATGTCCAAGCTACACCCTAGCTGCCATTACAAAATCACCTCTTTCAACTTAACAGGTCTAGTGACCTGACAAAAATAGGTCAAGGTCACTTATCTTATATAAAATTGTAGCATTGGGCATGATCTATATATTGTATAAAATTGGCATGTCTTATTCGATTATTTGTCAAATTTAACTCATAATTTCCATCTATTTATAGGTGGCACAACTAGTATCATAAGCAACCCAGATTTTGACCTTTTCCACAATCCCACTTAATTTTATCAAGATCCACAAAAATCAAAGATGATGCTGAACTAGTCACAAGATTTTTACATACTGACCCATATATTACATAATACTGTAGAGTATGCCACCAACATTGACGTCAACATAGATTTTTATACACTGTATAAGTCCTAAAAATTATTTGGGCATAACTAAAAACCTGTGGGGTGCAGGGCGTTCACAAGAGGACCCTTACATTCCAAACTGCCATTGACTTTGACCTTCAACTCAGATTAAAACATACTGTTCAAAATGCGCATGCACACACACGCACACACACACACACACACACACAGCTTGCCATACATGGTCTGTTTGTTCAAATCAGGTAAGAACTTTTCAAGTTATTGAAGAAAAACAGTTAACTTGGACAAGCACCATAATCATTAGGTCAAAATGTAGCTCACCAAGTACAGTTTTATGTACAATATAATCAAGTGCAATTATGATCTGGTGGCTTAATTCTCTTTGCTTTTGATATCCAAGCTACACCCTGCCATTTAATCACCTTTTTCAATGTTACAGGCCCAGTGACCTCATAAAAATAGGTCAAGGTTACTGATATTAAATAACATACTAGCATTGGACACAGTCTATATACATGTATATCATAAATCTGGCAAGTCTTAGTTCTTTTATTACTTTTTGATATATGGAATTTTATATCATTGAACAAATTTTGGTTAATAATTTCCATCAAATTAAAGGTGGTGACAATAGTTTCATACACTACTGAGATTTAGACCTCCCTCACAATCTCACCAAATTTCATGATTGATCAAATATTAAGGATGCTAGAGTGGTCACAAGGTTTTCACATTTTGACCCATATATTACATTATACTGTAGGTGGCACCACCAATAAATTAAACTTATGATTTATTACCTAGATTTCCCTACACTTGACAAATCCTCAAAGTTATATATTGGACTATCTTGAAAACTGTGGTATCGTGCTTACAAGCAAGAAGTTTATGGATAGACAGATGGACATGTGTGATTGCATAAGCTCTGCAACCTGTGGTCAGCAGAGCTAAAAAAAACTAAAGGCTACTCTACTCATGCAATATTTTGATATTATAACACCATGTGACCATGAAAAACAGGTCAAGATCACTGGACTATGAAGTTAACTTAGGCATTACAGTGGTATATACTTGAACTTGACCTAGGCATTACAGTGGTGTACAAGCATGTGCAAGTTGGAAGTCATAATTCAGAAAGCTTCCAGTTATCACCTGCAAGGTGCCTGGAGAGACGGACGAATGGAATGACAAACAGACAGACAGACATACAGACAGACCCTGTGCACTACGAAATCTTTGAACTTAAGCTAGCCCTTATAGAGGACAATAATCCTGTGCAATACAAAAGACCTAGCTCAAAAAGGTCTCAACTTATTATGCGGAAATGAAACTTCTTTAATGTGGCTCTGGGGCCTTGGGTAAAGGTCACCCCAACTTCAAACTTGACATAGCCCTTATTAAAGGACTATAATGCTGTACAATGTGAAAGCCTAGCTCAAAAAATGCTGAAGTTACAGTGCAGAAATGTGGACAGATGAACTTGACCTTGCCCTTACATGAAACTATAGTCCTGTGCAAAATGAAAGCCCTAGCTCAACCATTTCTCAAATTATCAAGTGGAAACCAAATTCACAATGTGGCTCTGCGACGTTGAGAATTTGGTCAAGGTCACCTATCTTTGAACTTGACCTAGCCCCTTTAACAACAATAAACCTGTGCAATATAAAAGCCGTAGCTCAAAAAGTTCTCAAGTTATCATACAGAAACCAAATACTTAAAGAGGCTCTCTGACCTTGGCAGCCGAGTCAAGGGCACCCAACTTCAAACTTGACCCAGCCCTTCTAGAGGACTATAATCTTGTGCAATATCAATGGGTCAAAAAATACTGAAGTTATAGTGCAGAAATGTGGACACAGGAATGGAGGTCAACCATCTTCAAACTTGACCTAGGCGTTCTAGATAACTATAATCCAGTGCAATATGAAAGCCCTACCTAAAAAACTTATCAAGTTATTGTTCAGAAACCAAATTAACTGTGGCTCTGTGACCTTGGGAATTGGGTCAAGGTCAGCCATCTTGGGACTTGACCTAGAACTTGTAGAGAACTATAATCCTGGGCTATATGAAAGCCTTAGCTCCAAATGTGCTGAATTTTAATTGTGAGGAAACATTGTGGACGGACAGATCAAGTAATAGCTACATGCCTCCTCTTAAGGGAGTGTGGGTGTGTGCGGCGGGGAGGGGGGGCGGGGCATAACTATTGCTCTTTGAGCTTGCTTCAGTAATGCAAATACCAATAGTTAGAACAAAGTATATGAACTTTTGTTGCCAGAGACATTGTAGTTTGGTCAACTAGTGGGTGGGGTCCACAATTAGGCAGCTTGCTATAAATATGGACTATAATGTATATATGAAAGACAGTTTTTGTATATTGCGATATATTATTTAACAAATACAAAGCAGTGATATCATGTTGTAGAACATATACACACACATGCCATTATTACCCAATGGGGAGTTTTTCCTATGTGGAGACAATTTTGTAAAATTCTTCCTTATACAGAAGCATATTAAAAGAAGGCAGCATAGGATGGATGAGAGATTTTGGAGAGTGTGTGTACACACCAATGAAATGCATACACATTTTACAAGTCTGTTGCATGTCAAGGTGTTCAATGTTGTACGAAAGTCTTTGTTGGGCCCATTAGTGATTTTCAGACCCCTTTTTTTGCATAAGGAAACTTCTCCACTTAAGTATGTCATGTAGCACAATTTTCTCTGCTTTTCAGACCCCTTTTCTTGCATAAGGAAACTTCTCCACTTAAGTATGTCATGTAGCACAATTTTCTCTGCACACACACACACACACACACACACACACACACACACACACAGAGGAATGTGTGTGTTCATGCAGGAACCGCAACTTGTATTTGAAAGATTACAAATCAGTGAAAATTCATTTAATAAATCTCTTCATTTATGTACCAATACATGTACACCATAATCCAGTGAGATATAATTTGTGAAAATAAAAGTAAGATATAATTTGTGAAAATAAAATGCAAAAATTATAACTTGTATAAACTTCATATAAAAATAAGCCATGTCTTATTTTCCTTTACACTAACATTCATAAGATCAATAAGAGCACTCAATGTAGATCAAGTATAAAACATATTTGACATTATTGTTAAGACTATATGGAAGCTTTTTCTTGCATAAGTGATATTTTATTATAAATTATACAATTTAGCCATAACTATTCATATACCATCAAAATTCTATTTGTCATGTGCATAACAGGATCCATGAAAAAATGGCAGAAACGAAAGGGGCAAAAGTAAATACCAGGCAGGGGTCAACATGATGAACTTAACATTTAGGCAAAGTGCCATTTACCTGGAATGTAAATATGGTGATGTGACATAATGGTGAAACTATAGGTAACAAATAAGTGATTTTTATGGTTTCCTTTTTTGGTTTGTTTGTTTTTTTGTTTTGTTTTGTTTTTTTTTTTTGTTGTTTTTGCTGTTGTCTTCTGTTGAAACTCAATTTCAGCAATAAAAATGTCAAAACAACTCAAGTTTGTTTAATTGTTGCTTACTTTCATTACTTTTCCTTATCTTTAACTTTCATGGTGGCCCAAGGTAACCTAAAGGACTCACTTTTCAAAAACTTTCTCATGGCTGCTTACCTTACACAACTGACAGCAAATCTGTCAACACATCTGGCTAGACTGTAGTTTACTGACAATTTTCACTCAATAATAGTTGGCACGATTATGCACTCATGATCAGGGAACAGAGTTCTGATTTTGATCCTTTCATCACGTCCCCCTCGGCAAAAAAATCACCTGATTGACCCAGGCCATTCACCATTTCATTGTATGCAATGCTGCCTACATCATGATCGTTTTTTGGGGTTTGTTTTTTTTTTCCCCTTCAAATAAAATTTGCTGGATTAAGCAACATTTGTGCTGTTTACTATTAGCTATTATGCCAATCTGTTATTTTGAGGTACTGTCTATTTGCCCTGGCATCCATTCATCAAAATGATCTGTCTCCACTAAGTCATTTCGCCATTTCACCATTTTCATTTTTACTTTGGCTGTTCTGTCATACTTTGGTCTTAAAAAACACTGGTGTATGAAAACAATGTTCTTCAGTAGCTTTGTATTTTCTCTACATGCAGTTCATCATGTAGTTTGAAAAAGAATATATATATATATATATAATAGTGTTCATTACCACACAAAATGTGACATGTCATAGACAGACAAGAAGGGAGTGCAATACACTTCTGGAATGTGCTGTAATATTGATTATATGGTTTCTCCCACCAGCTAGTTTATACGGGAAAGGAAACCTGCACATAATTCACACCGAAAGAGTAAAAGAGTAATAGCTTCCTTTGCCAAAAAACAAACAAACAAACAAACAAAAAAATAAATACAAACTCGACATATCTTCAATGCAAGCATTGACTGAAGTGTCCGCCATTTGCTCAAATAAGGTCATGGTGACACAAAAATCTAACCAGTTCATCTTGGCATGCTAGATAAGCACACTGCCAAATTTGAGCAAAATGCATTGGAGCATTCTGGAGATGTTGTGATAACGAGCATGTAATTAGGCTGCCATTTGCTCAAATTATGTCATGGTGACACCAAAATCTAATCCGTTCATCTTGCCAGGTAAGGTGCACATATTGCCAAATTTGAGGAAAATGCATGGTGGCATTCTGTAGATATTGCGGTAATGAGGATGTGCACGTCCGTACAGACGGACAACCCAAAAAACAGAAAGGGTCTCCCCCTATGAGGCAGACCCTTAAAAAAAACAAACAAACAAACAAAAACACAATGCTAAAAGACATGTTTCACCAGGCTATGATGTTCATCCCATTTGCAGTAATGTTGTAGATCCACAGAGGCATCTTACATGGCACCAATTCCATTTTAAAATCCACTACTTCCACAGATGAAGCCCACAATACTTAATTAACTATCATTGATCTTACACAGTGTTAATCAACACAATTATACCTGAGTAGATCAGGTCTCAACTGTAAGACATTTTTATCATTACAATGTATATGTTAGGGCCCATAAGGATAGGGCCACAAGCGGTCAAGCAATAATTCAGTAATATTGAGCTGTGGTTGGCAATTTGATTGTGGGTTTGTTTTTTGTTTTTGTTTTTTTTTTTTTTTTGGTGTATATGTTTCTCACTGGTTGTTTGTACAAATTAAATTTCTCAACAGTCATTTCCAGTATTGATGGTATTTATTTGAAATCCAACTTGTTTTCAGCACTGTATCATTTTAACTGCACTCTCTGTATAATAAACAAGAGCTCAGTCCATTTTATAAGCTAGTCTAATACACATATTTATTTCTCCTATGTCTGAATCTTATCCTGCATGGGTTATCCTACATGGGTATGAAGGACAAGATTTTAATTGTAATCTTTTATCACTCATTGGTTTCAAGTAGTAGACAAACCAATGAGAGGCCATGGTGCATTTAATAACATACAGACTTCTCCCACTTTCAAAATGGCATCATTTTCAAACTCATTTCTTCAATAGAACTTCAATTTGGTGCGTATTTGCCCTTTTTAGACATACAAGAAAGAAAATCCAGTATGGGTGGACCATTGGGGATAATGTTGGGATCACTCACTGTTGGATTTTCATATTTTCACTCGGCACAGCCTCACAAACACATGAAAATCCAACAACTGGTGATCCTGATGTTATCCTCAATGGTCTACCCATACTGGATTCTCTAAATCATATTTCACTTCACAAGGTTGTCCGGGTTGGTGGTAATGCATCAGTAGCAGGGAGGTGGAAATGCATGAGAGGACAAAGTTTTGAAGTCTTGTAAAACTGCTTTGTTTGGTGCTGAAATATGCCAAGCTGAATCATGTGTCTTGTCTATTTATGTACAAGATGAAGAATATGTTCTCGGTAGTGTTCTAAATGTGGTTCTGTGCCAAAATTGTGACATTTTTCTTCAGACGAATATTGTATAAATTTTTATCTTTTCCTAAAACCGACAGTTTCTTAGCTTATTTTGACATGTAAATTATATTTTCTGCCTGCTGTCTTGCCATTTTTGATCCTGTTATAATAGTTGGGCCCTTCAGGTCCATAATTTTCAGTTTTCAGTCCACATGGTTACAGACAAGACTGGCCTGTGGACAAAACACAACAGCAGACATCATTCCATGTGGACAGCCACGATGAATACATTCTGCTATTTGTACATGTATATGTGTATGTTCTGTTCAACTACATGTATGAGCCATACATGAAAAGTCTCTGCTGTTTGTTCATAGTTTTTTGCCAGTAATATTTAAATATTCTTTTCTCTTTGCTGATTTAACCAGTTGAGCTTACAGAATGGGCATAGAGTGTTAAAAATGATAACAATAGCACCAATCCATTCTCAATCATTTACCTTAAGCTACCGAGTATGCAATTACTGTGCTATTTTGTGCATCAGTCTGCTCTTCAATAACATTCTACCTCTGTATTTCATGAAAAACCTATCTCTGAAGATACAATATATTTTATAGTCATTTCAATCGATGAAATCTACAATAATAAATTGACTAAGATCGAGCTTGCATAGCACCATTCCATTTTCAATCATTCACCTTAAGCTTATAGGTATGCATTGACTGTGTTATTACATGCACTAAGTCTGTCCTTCATATTTCATTGAAAACCTCTCTTTGAAGATAGTTTTTGGCCAGTTCACGGGAGAAAGGGTTAATCAAACATGACACAACTGTATCAATGTTAGCAGTCATGAAAGACAAAGAACAATACTACTTGTGTAAAGCATTTTCAGTAGATCTCCAAATACAATGTCTGCTCACAACTGGCTGTGAATCCTATGGGAAGTCCACTGCTTCATTGGCACATCTGCCTGGCTCAAACGCGCCAGAAGAACACTTGGCTGCCAGTGTTTACTTGTGGCTGAAATTAAAATATTACATCAATTATGTTGAGATGGGATCATTTCTTTTAAATGTTCCTCAATTAACTTTTGACGTCAGAGGTTCTAAGTAGTCAGGGATGATCCTCAAATCATACAAGTACATATCTAGATCAGTGGGCATCATGGAAGTATATCTGGAGCATTATCCCATTTTTGATAGAATCCTTAGCTTCTGATTGGTTAATAGCTATGGTACACTCTTTGTATTACCCTTATTTGTGCATTAATTACTGCAAAGGTGAAATACAGCGCGATTCCTGAAACTGACCGGGGAATACAGCAGTATTCTGGTAACTGGCCGGGGAATACAGCGATATTCTCGCTGTATCTCCCTATCTGGTTAGTGCATCGATCAGCCACCAGAAGTCTCTGTCATGCGATACAAGCCTTGACGCACTGCAGACGACAACGTGATGGCGGACTGTGAAGTGAACTGCATCAGCAGCGGGTCGAACATGTGTATTTTTTGGGCACGAAATTACATCATCAAAAATGGGATAAAATCGTCATTCTTTTAGTGTGAAATACAGGAAGTATCTCCCCCAAGACAGCTGTATTACCCTCGGCTTCGCCTCAGGTAATACAGCTGTCTTTGGGGGAGATACTTCCTGTATTTCACACTAAAACAGTGAACAACTAATAGTGGGCATCATGGAGGTACATATTCTCGCTGTACATATAGAGCAGTGGGCATCATGGCGTACATATAGAGCAGCGGGCATCATGGAGGTACATATAGAGCAGTGGGCATCATGGAGGTACATATAGAGCAGTATTCATCATGGTGGGAGAAGGGCCACTCACCTCCTGGAGATTTGAGAAAATGTTCAAACATTTGAGTTAAAATAGTGCACTCTGGTGCATTTGAATTGAACCTAGTATATGTACCTGAAAAATTCAGGAAATATTAATTATACCGTATAGGTACATAATAACTGGTGGTATATTTGAATTTTGGGAGTTACTTTACAGGATCTATGAGACGGCAACTTTGAGAGACAGACCATATTTTTGGCCCAATATTGCCAAAATATGAGCGTTCTGTAAACTCTAAAATGTATTACAAGACAAGGCTGGAGTGGCATAATCTTGCCCAGTATAGAAACATGGAGTTCCAAGAGTTTGAACATGCAAAGATGTTACTTTTTGCTGTAAAAAGTTAATGCTATCTGTCAAACTTATCACTTTGCAATCTTTGCTACTTGGGTTATACAAAATCTACACGTCATCTTTTGTCACATTTTTTTTTTTCCAAATCCACTCATTTTCCTTACGGAGTTCTAACAACACAAAACAATATGCACATAGATTTTCTCTTGATGTTTTAACCATTGCATGGACAAAAAAACTCTGTATGAAAGTGCATGGACTTTGAATCAGCCAGGCAATGATCTCAAAGAAGATCCCCTGACAGTAAAACATGGTACAGGTAGAGTTATGCAGAACTTACGGTGTTGCTGGAAGTAGTAGCAGATCCTGTCATAGATCCTCTTCAGTCCCACCTGACTGGCATAGAACATCGGCCCTCCTGTATGCCTAGGCCACCCATACCCCATCAACCTGCATGCAGAAATTAATATTGCATCCCCCTATCAAACATATGTTTAAACCTGGGAAGAGCTTGACAGCTTTGGAGCAAAATGGTAAAAAGCAAAAAAAAAAAAAAAGGGGTTTTTCATTGTGCCAAGGAAAGTTGTTGACTAAGGCATGCCATTTCTGTACAACTCCTCTACAATTCTCATTCAAATTGTTTTTCATCAATGTTGAAATTAGACCCCCCCCCCCCAAAATTAAAATGAGGCAGACGACATTTCATTGGACTACTGGCCAGTTTAGGTAGGAAAGAGAAGAGCATCCAAGAGCTCATAAATCATTTCCTAGAAGATTGACTATTGATCAATAGTAAAATCCAGTTACAAATGCTTGTATCCTTCCTTGGTACACATCCTGAGCATTATAACTTTACATCTTTTTTGTTCAGCTCAGTAAAACTATATATTGGAGAATTGTCTCGTTTTTGGTCTATGAATTGGTGCAAAGATCAAAGAATTCAATTATCTTTACCAGCCCATGAAAATGTTGAAAATTAGGTTACTTTGTACAAAACACTATGGCCTTTAACAGCCTACTAGTACTATACCTTTTCTCTGTATGTCTGATATTAGCAAATATATGTCTTTTACAAAATATTTTTGAAAGTTTCACTTTAGCATCCCACATTCTCCAAATAAAACAATGAATAACAAATTACAGAGCTTTTTTGAGATTCAGTGTCTTCTGAACAAAGAAGCATAGTTCTCCCTTGTTTTTGTAGGCACTTGTTTTCACTTCAACTAAAACAAATTAATGAGTATTGCAGAGCAATACATAGTCCCCCGCTTGTCGCCCACGAGGTTGAATGGACTACTATATAGGGGTGTGACCTAGATGAAAAAAAAAATTGAAAGTATGGCACATTCTTAGATTAAGCTTCACATTTGTGTAAAATTTCATTAATCTAAGTAAAAGGACAAAAAAGTTATGGCCCGGACAAGATTTTGAATGGATTTCACAGTGACCTAGATATTTGACCTAGTGACCTACTTTTGCCATGTGACACAACAACTCCCCAGGTAGTATTAAAATGATAAATTTGGTACGTATTATAGTAAGGGAAATATGGCATGGACAAGGTTTTACATGGAGTTTACACTGTGACCTAGATATTTGACCTAGTGACCTAGTTTTGTGTCGTGACACACTTTTAGGTCACAATACATTATCAGTAAACTTTTATAACAAGAAGTCAAAATTTTTAAAGAATTACAGTAAGGACATGAAAATACTGTACATTTATGTATTACTGTGACCCAAATATTTGACGGATGGACAGACACACAGACGGTGCCCATTACCATATCCCCTCTAAGGTCTACCCACCATAAAAAAAATCAAAGGGCTGGCATCAATAATTTAGAAGATATGGCCCGAACAAAATTTGTATTGTATCTTGAGCTTGCTTAATGAACTTCGTTAATTTAGTTAATGGAAGTAATTAGCCACAGAAAACAATGCGTATGCACACCTACTACCTAAGGTCTACACACCATAAAAAATTCAAAGGGCTAGCATTAATAGTTTAAAAGATATGGCCCGGACAAAATTTGTCTTGCTTAACGAACTTTGTTAAATAATTAATTAATGCAAGTAATTAGCCACACAAAACAATGCCTATGCACACCTACTACCTATGGTCTATCCACCACAAAAAATTCAAAGGGCTAGCATTAATAGTTTAGAAGATATGGCCCAGACAAAATTTGTCTTGCTTAACGAACTTTGTTAAATAATTAATTAATGCAAGTAATTAGCCACACAAAACAATGCCTATGCACAGCTACTACCTAAGGTCTACCCACCATAAAAAAATTGAAGAGGTAGCATTAATATAGGGAAGATATGTGCCGGACAAAATTTGTGTCTGTATATTTACATATCGATCGGTGACCCAAATATTTGACCTAGTGACCTAGTTTTGCTTTAAGACACTTTCTTAGACTAAGCTTCACATTTGTGTAACATTTCATGACTCTAAGTAAAAGGACAAAAAAATTATGGCCCGGACAAGATTTTTCATACATATGTATTCTGTGACCCAGATATTTGACCTAGTGACCTACTTTTGGCACACCATACACCTCTATCCTAGGAAGTACAAACAAATTAAATTTGGTAGCTGTGGGTGTTATGGTGTTGGAAATATGGCCCGGAGAAGCTTCGGACGGACGGAAGGACGGACGGACGGACGGAAGGACGGACGAGGTGCAAACCTATAGTCCCCCACCAAGTGGGCGGGGGACTAATAAGAAGCACCCTATGTGATCAGTGCTTTGCTGTCATGTCAGTTTACAAACTTAAGTACATGTGAAGGAATCTGCTTATGTGACCATCTGATAATGGGACCTCACTAGTATCATAATCAATCAAGACTAACTTTTCCAACAATCCCATTTAACTTTACGAATATCCATCCAAATACTGATGTTACAGATTTCACAATTTTCACATACCATAACACTGTAGATGGCACCACCAATATCAAATTTGACCTAGATTTTCATACACTTGATAAATCCCGAAAGTTGTATGAGCCTAACTTGAAAATTGTAGACTGTATTGTGTTTACAAGCAAAAGCTTTGCTCAAGGATGGCTGAAAGGACAGATGTCTTTTGTTCATATTTTCTTTATTCATCTTACTGGTATTTTAGTAGTCCTTTTTACAGAGCTTGTAACAATCATCACAGTAAGCTGTAATCATCATGGACCCCAGCTTGCAAAGACTCAACTTGAATCGGGGCTGGATTAAATGTATTTTATGAGCTAAATGCTCCCCACAACCAGGGAAATAAATCCAGACAGATGGCCCAGGGGTGGGAAAATTCTTAAGTACAGTTCTCCAGGACGAATAAAATTTGATGCAGCTCAAGTGAAAATGCAGAAAAAAAGCATCTGAAACATCGGGGTACTTGTCCTGGGACAAGTAAACCCATGATGGAATTTTCTTGCCCTGTGGCCTGACACGAGCAATTGCATGAGCTCCGTGACCTTCTACAGAGCTAAAACAAAATGTAACATCAAAATTAGGGAGCTCTATGGTTGAACCAAGGCTGGCTCACTAGGTCAAATATGAAGTATTCATATTAATTGAGATCCTGTGTTGCCACCTAGACTGCAGCAAGGAACCTGACAGGAAGGAGGGCAGATTCATGCATTAAGCATGGCTAAATAAGCTTCTTTAATAAAAGTAACAGCTCTAGAAGGCCAAAAGCTTAACAAAAGTTATTCACTAAGTTTAAAAACATACAAGATGCTAAACACATTCAGGAAATATCAGCTTGTGTGGTAGAATTTTTAGATGGTTAAGTCACATAATTGGTACATGAGCCCTGATCATAGCTAAAGCATAGTTCCACTGCCTAGCAACCGAGGCAACCAGAGCAGGTCTGCAGATATTGTTACCAGCAAATATGAATACCTCCTATTGTGTCTGGAGTTGCCAAGAATAAACAAGGGAGTCACTTTTATGACAAGCATACCAGATTGTGTCAATGTCCTCTGGCTTCTCAGCTATTCCTTCCTCCAGTACTTTAAATCCCTCATTAATTAGTGGGTATAAACATCGCTCATGAATTTCCTGCAAATATGCACAAGTTTATTAACATATATATAAAATGCTTAACATAAATACTTGCTTTCCTCTCAGACATATCAAAGGTATGATTATCTGACTCAATCAAGATAAACGTGTACACTTGAAATTATGTGATGTGAAATCGAAATCACAAAGTAAAATTTACGAGTTTTTCACACTCTGCCTGCATATTTGGATATAACAAGTATGTGTCCTTCAAATGAATAAACAATCCTTAGGTATTTCTTCAGCCATTCCTGATCAGAGTATGACTGAGTCAACAACTTTCCTTGATGCAGGTTGGATGCATTGCACCCAACATGTGCTTAGGAAAGCCATTGACCTTGGATTTCGCACAACAGATCTTACCTACAATTCACAACAAAAATGTTTTTCTATTTCCATGAATTTTGCATGAAAAACTTTGAAGCAGAACATTATTTACACCATGGCACTTTCTGGGCCCTTTGAGCAGCTAAGGGTTAAAAGTTCAGACTTAGAAAATAGTACAAGTAAAATAAGCCATCCTTAATTAAAAAAGCCTAACTTAATGACAAACCTGACCCCTAACATAGATAAAAATGAAAACAGAAGAAGAAAGAAAAAGAAAAACCTTATGACTGAAACAAAAGAAGTAGGGTCAGGATAAGCATAGCAAATCATCTCTCAATCAGAAAGGCTCTTCACAATCGAACATCAAAATGCAGTCTCCTGCCAAGGTCAAAGAACTTGGAATACTGGTGTGTGCTGCCCCCTATAGGCATCTCATTACCTTACACTTTCAAAACAAAACTCCTTTGAATTCTAATTTCATTTTATATAAAAATCTCTAAATGTTAAACACACTAAAGCATGTGGATTTTTTTTTAAATTTAAGCCCCTTATCCAAAAACTTGAAGAAGTCCCTTTTTTATTTCCTACTACAGTGGTCCCCCCTCTTATAAGGCACCTCTCACCAGAGGCCAACCCTCTTGAAAGGCCAGCATTCTTGTGTAGAAAGTATGGTACATGTATTTCCATTGTGTTCTCCCCCTTAAGAGGCCACCCCTCTTATAAGGCCACTTTTTAGCTGCATTTAGGGTGGCCTTATAAGAGGGGGACCACTGTATTCAAATAACCAGACAACAATGCAGAGGTCAGTATCTCTGATTTCTACACTCCTTTTCAAACAAAGCTATTCATGGCAAAAACATGTCACTTGAATATCCTCACCCACATTATACAGTTTTCCCTCCTGAAGAAAATAATGGTAATACTCACACAGACATTTTGCTTCTAACAAGCCTATTATCACACACATAGACCAAGACACTTCAGTGTAACTCCAAAAAGTAGGTACAATATTACCATAAAACTACATGTAACCTCACAACGGGGGGCAGCTACAGGTACAGCAATGTTAACAAAGTCTTCCCAGCACTAGCAAGCAAACTGCAAACAACTGAAAGTATGCAGTGCTCACCTGCGGAGAAATCTGCCTGCGTTCAATTCCATGTTTCTTACTGTACTCAATTATGGTATCAGTCACCCAGGGGTCTTCCATGGCCTCCTTGGCACCCGGTTTAGCATAGCGATACCAACCGCAACCTGAAACAAATAAAATCATGCCTTAACCCCACCCACTTCAACATCACTTTCTCGCTGGTGTTTTCTTCTTGTAATTTTCCACCTATTCTACCTCAAAGAGCCAGTGCAAACAACACACATTTTGAATAAAATAATTTACAAAATGCCCTTTGTACCCTTTACATTAGTTTTATTTCCAATGGTGTCTGTAATCAAATTAACACTTAAAACAGTAAAACTAATCAACTTTAATTATCAATTATTTAATTTGTCACTGATGCTTAAAACACACAGACTTTATATTCTGCTATGACAAATAATATGTAAATATTAGGTATATATCCTCTGACTGCACCATGTTTATTAGCTTGTCAAGTATACCCAGTGAACTGACAGTTCTGGCTGCCATTTTTTTTCACATTATTTACTTTTCAGTGTGTGCCACAGTATACTCTACATCTTAATCATAGTTAAAGAGTGTCAAACATAACACAAAACAAAAATAAAAAAAAAAAACAAGAGGGCTGTGGGAACAGCCCATGCTCAGCTGATCACACTTGTGGTTCTGTGAACTTGGGATAGGATCAAGGTCACCTATGTACTGAGTAAGTCTGACCTCTATGGAAGAACCCTAACATGTGCAACATCAAGGTCCATCATGAAAAATAAAAAAATCACAGGAGCATGACCACTTGCACAAAATAGGTAGATCCTTACCAAGTTTGACCCTAAAAATCTGGCTAAAACCATATACGTTAAAACCATTACAAGAAATTCTCATCTTTACCTTTCCTATTCAAACCTTTTTGAAAATTAAAAAAAAAAAAATTACGTAAATTCCCAAAATAACTGGAGCGTGACCATTCAACTATACTTGGTAGAGACCCACTTAGGGTCTGTTGCTGCTAAGTTTGAAGTAATTCTGATGGACAGTTTCTTTGGCAAAGCCCAAAATGTGAATTAATGTTAGAATGCCCATTGACTAACAGTGATCAATAGCCAAGGTGCATTTATCAATAAGTACCTGAATTGAAAAAAAATCATTTAAAATAAAAAATCTACAGCAGTGCCAACCAGTGAACAATTTTGTTTGACCCTTTCACAAGGAACATATCCACTAAGTTTCAGCTTAATCTGAGTAATGGTTCTGGAAAGAAATAAAAAATACTGAAAAAACACATAAATTCATAAAAAATATACAATAACATTGCAGAGCCACCTGATGAACAAATTAAGAATCAGGAGTCTCTAGGGGTGTCCCTGTGTGATATCAAAGCAATCAGGTGAGCCATTTTGGAGAAGAAGATTTTTTAAGATTTGCCCCAAAAAAGAACAACAAAAAATCACTGAAGCATGACTACTTGAACAAAACTGGTAGGGACGCACCCAAGGTACATTGCCACCAAGTTCGAATTTAATCTGGATGAAGGTTTTGGAGAATATGTTGAAAATGTGAATTAGCATTAGAATGCCCATTGACTTACATAGTGATCCATGGGAAAGGTGCACTTACCCATAAGTACCCAAATTGAAAAAAAATTGTTAAAAATCAGGAATCTCCAGCAGTGCCACCTAGTGAACAACTTTCCTTGACCCTTTCACAAAGAACATATCCACCAAGTTTCAGCTTAATCTGAGAGACGGTTCTGGAGACGAAGTCAAAAAATAGCAACGAAAAACACACACACACACACACACACAAATCTTTTTTCTTTTTTAAATTGCAGTGCCACCTGATGAACAAAATTGAGAATCCTGTAAGCTCAGCTGACTGACAAGTCAGCTCAGCTCAAAAACAAAAATTGCAAACCAAATTTCACAGCCTCACCACACAGATTTAACATTCCCATGAAAAAGGCAGATTTCTTTTTCATAAACTTTATCTGTTCGACAATTCAAAATTGAATCTCACCAGTCTTACGTCCATACCGATTGTTGTCCACAAGAATGTCGCCCAGTCTGCTTATGCGCTGTCCTTGTATATAACGCGTGCTGTCATCCTGACTCAGACCTGCTGCTTTCATCCTTTCCTTTGTGATTTGCCTTCCAATGTCTAAACCTGCCATCAGGTCACATTTGAGAATTAGTTATCATCATGATGACCAATTTACAATGGTTAAAATTCTATGCAGAACAAGATTAGTGTGTTGTTGTTATTTACACATTATGTATCATCAATACCTGCACATCATGTAGCCATATGACACCTGTATATTTATTTCCCTCTAGAATCACTTGTCCTGTCACCAGGCAAATCGATAAACATCGCCATGGTACGCCATGGTACAGGAGTAGTGATGGATACACCAGGGGGCACTAGCATCTCTGGAAATCAAGAGTATTCATTTTAAACATGATTATGATTTCAAGCTCAGTGTTTTTTTTTGTTTTTTGTTTTTTTTTACAGAATATGACCACATATTACTTTTCTGAAACACAAAAATATTTCTCAGTTGTTATATCTGCATGAGAAATAGCTTTTGCCCAGTTTGATACAGGAATCTGCCCGTGCATAGAAATACTTCCTACAGTAACTAGAGTTACATATGCTAGCTGAGCCATTCAGCTACCATGAATGTGTTGTATTACATTCTGGGATACAGGAATGAGACAAGTCTCAAAGTCTCTGGAAAAATGAATGAAAGTACATGAATATGGACTGCCAGAACCATGCCCTCACCCTTTGCTGCAACAGACTCTCAAGTATCAGCTTTAGTTTTGGAATCAATTTGCAGGATTGCTGTCACCCATTTATGATCCAAACTTCCAAATCACTGAGGGGTATTACAGAACTTTATTTTAAAGCCCCAGCTCAACAGGTTCTCATGTTACAATTTGGAATGACACAGAACAACTTGTGTATTGTACGCAGCCTTGTCTAAACAGCAGGTATTAGTCTGGAAATTTAAATTTTGCATCCAAATTTACCAAATTTTGCCAAAGCCACGTTCATTATTTAGCCATCCTGAGGAACAGACTAAACCTTATTAGCCGCTTTAATTTTTGGTAGCATGAGTGGCAACAGAAATGTAAGAGTAGCACCTAGGATATCACCTTACGGTATATGTTGAAAAAAGCATATAAACTTGCCTGACAGATCATTCACTTTGAGTGGCCCAATGGGTATACCAAAATCTTCAATCACCTGGTCCACTTGTTGGGGTAGAGCCCCTTCTTCCAGCAGGAATAAAGCCTGTTGCACACAACATGAACCAGTCTTGCATTTTAATAGCATCCATGCAGAATACGCACAGAAATTAGGGTGGTGATGATGTATTTCAATACAGTCAGCGTGACCTCATTTGTGATCCCCTTAAGCCAAACACTGTATCTTTGATCATCATGTTCCCATTTACACCACAAAAGCTCTTGTGCACAAAAGAAACTTGTTTTAGACATTGAAATGATGAAAAAGGAAACAAGTTTTGGAACATAAATCAGTGCTATCTTCACAAACTGATGCTTAGGGAACAAAAACTCTAAAACTAGCAAGAGGGATTTATATAGGGCCTTGCCCTGTTTCCCAATTGTATCCTTACGGAAATGAAAATATGTTTAAATCAAATACTCTAAATAAATACACATGCAATATACATATATACATGAATGTTGTAATTAATCATGACATGCTGACAGTTTCATTACTACAAATACCTTATCATTCTGGAAAAATGCCAAGGTACAAAAGCCCTATTGTATTCAGTTAATTAAAAATCATCATGTGACCATCTGTATTCGTTATTCCCCAATACACTGAAACAAATATGAAAGCGATATGAAAAATACAAAACTTGAAAGAGTCAGACCAACTTCATAAAGTAACACATTTCTTGCTTTCAAAAAAAATTTAATTACTTCCCTTCATCATTAACCCTTACCCCCTTGAATTAAGACCAAGTCAAAAGCCTTCTTCCATGTGAGTTGGGTAGTGCCCAACTTATACTGAGGAAATCTGTTTACCTGTGGTATGTTGCCTTGATAGGTCTTATCTGCAATTCTAACTCAAATTGTTTTCCATTACATTTTACATTTGAAATTAAAATGCAATCAGAGATTGCTGGATCTATGCTTCCTCCCCCCATATACCATGCTTGAGATCAATACAAAACATGCATTTACTGTTTTTCCTTTCTTTTTTGTGCCAGACATACAATGTGGCCTTTTATGGCTAAGTATTGATCAAGGAAGGCTTAGTTTTCTATGCTTGCAAGCAGCTGTATTGTTTTCAAAGTCTATTTTCCACTTTTCCTGAATGCCTTTTCTCCAAAAATTGCCTGGAAGGTAAAAAATTTGGAAAAAGCTGAGCGTTCTGAGTATTCAGTCACATAACAGTGTTATGGCTGTCCCTGGCTTTGTAGCTTACCCATACTGCCACAGATATATATATATATATATATATATATTTATATGTGTGAATACCGATGTAGCATCCTGTTTCCAACAAACCCATCACAGTTGCTCACAAGCACGGCAACCTACATTGTATACAAGCAGTGGTACATAAAAGCAGGGACAGATCTACAAATTTGTTGGGGATGGGGAGAGCGAGAGTGTGCTCAAAGTGTGTGGAGTCTCTGTGGGATCCAGGGGGCAGAGCCCCTAGAAGCTCCTGAATTTTAGCAATTTCATTTTATATGCCCATTTCTAACCCTTTCATGCCAACAGAAAGCCCAAACATCTTATTGCCCATTGAGAAAAAAAAAAAAAAAAAAAAAAAACTTTTCCAGGAAATTTGGGTGGGCACATCCACAGCTCACCCCCACCCTGATCCATGCTTGTAATACCAAATTAGCGTGAGGCAGCACCACACAAGTCTAACTTACTTCATCATCGTAACATTTCTTCATCCTGTTGCCCACAAATCCATCACAGTTGCGCACAAGCACTGGCAACTACATGTACATCGTGGCACAAAATCAACAGCCAAGAACCCAAGCTTGCTTGCTACATAAACATACTTGAAACATGTCTTTTGTTAATGTACACAGCTTTCCACCTGGACATGCTTGAAATATGTGTATGACAAATGCACTAAGCTTGCTACAATGTACATGCTTCAAACACTTACTTCAAGACTGTATCGACTTAACATTCTGTTGCCCACAAATCCATCGCAGTTCCCCACTAAGACTGGAACCTGGCAAGTAATATTAAATTGTGGAGGGATATGATCTGGGCTGGTGCGAGCTGTTAGCCACAGGCTAATATATGTGGAGCTTGGCACAAGATATTTGCCATAGTTTAGCCAAATTTGCTTAAGACATTTCAGATTTCTCTAGTTTCTCTGAGCCCATGTGCAAGGCTCCAAGAGAGCAGGCCCAATGGTACATGAAATTAGAGTGGGCCACCATGCCTACTAAACTGTAAAACCTGTCTTTTGTAAACACCTTGTCACTGGCAAATAATTTTCTCAGTCCTTGCACCTGTACAACGCTTAATTTCTGCAGACGAAAGTCATGAACATTCTACCAAATAATCAGTGAGGTATGTTTCATGATTTGGACAGATTATGATGGAATAACAAGTTCCATAATTTTTTAAAAACAATGTTAAGATATTTATGCAGAAATTAAACATAGCATAAGGTTATTTTGGGAGGATTAATATTTTCTCAGGATTCTACTGGCCATTGGGATACAGTGGTACCTGCTGTTTGTGGCCACTCTCTATGCCACCAAAAAGTGGCCACATACAGCAGTGGACTTGTCATCCTTGGTATATTAACAAAGAAACTGACTCTTGTAGTAAAAAGTGTGGCCACACAGGGCAGGAGACCTCTCATGGCAGCACCTGTATACAGCAGCTTATCACTGCACATACAGATGGATTTTTTTTATATTCATGAAGGGCATTCCAATGATCTGAAGAGACTTCTGTTTTATTCATATTACCTTACCATGACTACATGTACTACTTTTTTCATTTGAATGTCTTCAAAGAAAAAAGAAGTTCTGATTGACTTAAAAAAGAAAAAAGTGAAAAGTCTAACTGTTGAAAGAGGAATTGACCATCATAAACAGCATATGAAAGGTACAAACAAGACACAGATTTAAGCCTGTCTGTGCTCAAACAAGACAAAAGCTTCCACAGGCACCTGTTGGGCACAATTTCAAGGAAAGCTATTGACCTAGAGCATACCAGAATAATAGGAATTCTCTACAGTCCTCGGTAATTTTTTTCTCTATCAGCATATTTAGGTAAAAACACTAAAGCAGATGAAAATTTACATCTGGGTATTTTGGGCCAAGTTGAGAGGAAAAAGGTTAAACCTTTGATTGATACATATAAATATATATATATATATATATATATATATACCATATTCATTTCAATAGTAGCAATGTCTTGCTAATGCAAAGAAATATCTTGATCAAGCTCAGTAATTGCAAGACTATACAAATTAATACATTCTTCTCACTTTGACATAATAATAGCCTTTCCAGGGCATATTAAGCCTGGGAAGCTAAAACTACTGGAAGTATGGTCTGCCTTTTCAAAAGAGGTCATTACTTTTGAAAAAATAAGATAAAAAAATTGATATACATGTTTGTACGCAGAGTCCACAAAAGAAAAAGTTGGGTGTGTGCTTCCATTAGGGTGTGCGCTACCATTGGAATGATAACAATATGTATATATACTATCATCTACTAGACAAAATCCCAGCCTCACCTTTCCAAGAGTGGTTCCAAATTTTGTGGCAGTTGCTATGGTTTCTGCCGAAGTCTTCTTGCCACGGACATTTTCCAGCAGTTTCATGTGGTAGGCAGGCACAAAGAAGTGAGTTCCAATGACAGACTCTGGCCGACTGGTGGCTGAGGCAATCTGTAAGACACTCAAGCTTTTGTTTCTAATTTTTTTTTCTAACCTCTTTCTTCTTGAATTAAGATTGAGTTTTATACTGAGCCACCAGCTTCCTGTGGCTCAGGCAATGTTATCTTCATAGGTTTCATCTATTTATCATTCAAATTGTTTTTCATCTCTGTTTAAATTAGTTAAAAACCATGAAACAGAGGACATTTGACCACCAGCTGGTTTTGATTCGTTTAAGGGAGAAAGGTCTGACACTTACTTTTTATGAGTACATCAACACAACAAAATAGAAATGAATTAAACATGGAAATAAACCAGGATGATTCAACTATGTCAAATAAACATAACATTTACTTTTACTTACTTTGAATATTTTTTTTAAACAAATGATAATTTCAAGACAGATAAAATATTCCATTTTTAATCAATGAAAACAAAAATTGAGTTTACAATATCAATCAAAATTGCATGGCAGTACTTTCAAAACACGTAAACTTTAGGTCTTTAAGAAGGGTGCAACCTGATGTACCTTATCTATATTCAGTGTGGATGTATTAGAACACAGCAGTGCTCCTGGCTTGCACACTTTATCCAGTTCTGCAAACACCTTTTGTTTCAGACCAAGGTTTTCATACACTGCTTCCACAACCTGGACAAGAACAGATTAAAACATAAAGGACAAAATTACAAGCAAGGTGGTACATTTGTAACAAAATTTCAATCACTAGACACAAAATCTGTATAACTAGGTTGTTCAGAAAGCCTTACAATTGCTAGGCACACATCTGTATATAACAAGTTTACTCGGATAACATTATATCTGATATTATTTCCATTTCTTAATTGAGTGAAACCATCTCATTGTGCATTGCTATAATTATTCTGCATGATCACACTCAAGAATAATAACACATTCCTTTTCCAGTACAGAAAAACAAAATTCATAATACAAGTTTCCTCCTTCCCCAACAAGATAAAATGTTGAAAAAAAATTAAACTAAACATGTTTAAACTTACTATGTCTACATCCCTGAGGTCAGGATACTTGAGGGTAGACTTAAGACGAGACATGCACTCCTGTGCTTTGTCTTGTGACATTCGTCCTAACTGGACGCTACCCATATACAGCTGTTTCACTGCTTCAAGCCCTCGCTGCAAGAACTGAAAAGGCATAAGCACCAATTCATGTTATATGTGTAGATGTACATGTATACTATGTATCCCAGACTACTATGCAATACATACTATTTTGTTGTCTTAAAATACAATAAGAAAGCCCCAAAATATCATGGCAGGTATTTAAGGTAGTAAGATATAAATGTGGCGCAAATCAGCATGGACAACTTTACGACCCTGTAACTTTTAAGCTGTTCACATGAACACAGTAAAAGTATACATTTTTGGATTTACCTAGCTCTGAACTATATGTCAGGAGAAAAAATTGGGACAACACTGCGTGTAATTGTTGAAAAAACAAACCATGAAGAAGAGCATGTCGTTTATGTCAGACCCCGGCGCTCCTGGCTAATAACTTTTTTGATATATACAACAAACTTGTGACAGGTATGCCATTTCATTGGCAATATATCAAAATTCAGAAGTGTCCTTTTATTTGGCAGCATGTATTTCATTGGCATAAGTGCAGGCATTCAAACACGGGGGCACCACTCATTTACCTGAATGCATTGTGCATTAACATTCAATACAAGATTAAAAACCGACTAGCAGGCACTGAGAAAAATAAAAGGACACTTTTAAACTCCACACAATTACCTTTCCAACCCCGTTTATTTGAAGGAAATTGGCCAGTAAGTTTTTGAGAAATAAAATTAGCGAGTTCAAGTAGACGGCCTTTCTTTTATGTTCAGGAATGGCAATAAAAGGTTCACTCGTCATCTTTGAACCAGGTCTGAGAACAATAACACGCAATTTTACTGAAACTCTCATGGATTTTTGCATAGTAAGAGTTCAGAGTATATTTAAACAAACATAATAACTGTCACTCATGTTTCTTACTTCTGAAGAGCTTAATAGCGTTGTTTATTTGCTATTTGCAATTAAATCACAGAACATGGTTTCCCTGTCAAGCATTGCCGCTTTGCTATGCTTCATTTTGATTGGCCAATTGCGGTGACGCGAGATGCCACTCATCGTCGTGTGGCCTCTGCTTGACGACCACGCACTACATTTCAAGACCATTGATATCACAGCTTGCTTGCCGTAGTTTTGAAGGCTTTGTAAAAAAAAAAAAAAAAAAAAAATCAGAACTTCTCTTCAAAGCATAGCAAGTGTTTTGTATGATTGTACATTCTGTGAGCATATGACAGTTGAGTACACGTGTAAGACAAATTGGCAGTCACAATGGGGAGAAAATTTATTTTTCAAAGTTGTCCCATGGACCCAGCAAAAAGGCAAAGGCTAGGCTCAGAGTACAACCAAGGGCATTGGAGCAATAACAAGGGACCAATAGAGTTATCCAGTAATTGAAAGTAATTTCTAGACAACTGGCCTGTAGGCCTCTATGCTTATGCTCTATGTAAATATACCGTTCAACATGGTAACGTTTCATCTTCATCCTACTATAATATCTGAATTGTACATACCAAAGCTCAGTCATTCTATTCACCAGAATCTTTTCTTGTGTCATAGCATCAATTGCTGACCACATTGCCAATTTTTCCTTCCTAATTTAGAGCATTTTGAGAATGATTGTGCTAGTTTTGTAGTACAACTCCTGATGAATGTACTAAGATAAGACCAACAATGCAATGACCAAGTCGCAAGTGCAGGTTCTGAGCTCGCAAGAACTTCAGATACAATTTATACAAAGGTTTTAATTTTTCTGTTGAATTTAAACATAAGGAGAACTTGTGGGTGAATAGTTAAATCTGATAAGAACTATTGGTTTCTTTTGGTGAGAAAACAATCACTGCCATGTCGGTAATGAAAGACGGCATTGAAACAGCAATGCCTCTGAAGTCGGATTAGGTTGTGCAGTCATATGTCATGATTTCAGCTGACTGTACAGCCTTTCTTCACCACTTTTCTAGGGATTAAATGTGAAAAACTCAAGTTATCATAAAGAAAACAACAAAGTACACGTAAAAAGAGCTACCTAATGAATAAATGTATGACCATATGGTTTGGGAACCACTGCGTTAATGCATCAGCATCATCAGATACAGCAGACAATGAGCTGTTGCCACGGCCGACCATGTGACCACTTTCTCATCCCCTTCACACCAATAAACACATGACTGTCAAAGCACACCAAGAAACTCTACTAAATGCCCCATTTTTCTCTGTTTTGCAATTTCGGCAAAATTTTGATTTTTACATTACAGATACAGAAGATATTAATCCATACAAAGATGAAAAAACATTTTTGGCCGAAATTTCGGGTGATTTGTATCTTGCTACCTTAAGCACGCAAAATGCACCAACGGCCAGTCACTTTCAAAATGTCACAATAGGAACATACTATTATGACTTGAGCTAAAAATAAACCAAGAGATTATCATGAGCCTTAAGTACAAACCTCTTTTTACAGACCACCCACAGGAAAAATAAAACTGTGGCGTCTCAACACATGGAAGGTACAAATACAGCTTTCATAGAAGGAATAAATACAGTGCTACCTGCTCTAAAGACCACCTCTCGTGAAAGACTGCACTAGTTTTTAAGACCACCATTTCAAGATAATGGCCTTTAATTTCTTTGTAAGCTTACCTGCAGTGAAAGACCACCTGCCATATGTGACCACTTTTGTCTGGCTTTAAGGGTGGTCTTAAATAGCAGGCACCACTGTAACAGGGTTCATACAGCTTGGCAGCTTTCAAATTCAAGGACTTTTCCAGGATCCTTTAACCAAAATTCAAGGACTTTCCAGCTTAATCAATGTGTCTTGCTGTCCATTTTTGGGGGGTTTCGATAGTGAGAGGGGAGCAAGTGATAGAGCTAACCTAACTTTTCCTGGAAGGTGCATTAATGAATATTCAAAATTCAAGGACTTTTCAAGGACTTTATTGCAAAAACATTGAGTTTTAAGGTTTTCAAGGCCTTGAAAAAGCAGGCAGTAAATTCAAGTACTTTCAAAGATTTCAAGGACCTGTATGAACCCTGTAAATAAAAAGAAAAGTAATGAACCATGTATTCTGAAAAGGTCTTTGAAGGTAGGTGTTCTCTCAAAACAAGGACCACTGTAGTCTTAAGACACATATCTCTAGTTTATTGTCACTGAATATCTTTATATATGTATGTCAACCTTTTGATTTTGCTCCAGCAGTGTCACTTTGAACCCAGCATTTAGCATTGCCATGGTGATACCAGACCCCATCGTCCCTCCACCAATCACAGCTCCTGTCTTTAGTTTCTTTGGTTTTACAGTCCTGTAGTTCAAGTCCTTGCTTAGTTGCCACTGAAAAATTTTTAAAAAATCCACATACATGTGCATGTGTTGTACTTCATAGCACACACACACACATATATATACATATATATATATACATATTACATGTGTGTGTTTGTGTATGTATGTATATATATATATATATATATATATATATATATATATATATATATATATATATATATATATATAAACCATAGATAAAATGAATTGTATGATGTTCAGAAAACTGTAGACTGAATAACATCCCCTTAGATTTAGAGAGCTAATGGTATGCGACAAAGTTAAAAAAAAAAAAAAATTAAAAATACATTGTTTGGTCCAAATAATTTGAATTTCCTTAGTCACTACACAATATGAAAAAGAACATGTCTCTATTATACAACTGGAGTGACAATCAAACTCTGCACAGAACATGATGATGATGATGACGACGACGACGACGACCACCACCACCACCACCACCTCCACCACCACCACCACACTGCCATCAAACGAAAAAAAAAAATACAAAAGGATAGGGCAGGAAGGAAATCCTGAACAGTCTGTATCATTTCAAAATCAAGGTTTATATGATTACACAAGAAACAAGTGGTCGGAATAATAAGCAGAAAAACAAGAATCACAAATTTAATCCCCAGGAACAGAATCATGATGGGAAACTCCCCATTTATTGTCCACTTCATCCAATCAGAAATTTTGATGGAGCAAAATATGACAATTTCCAATGCTCAGAATTTAGTTGAATGTATATACTTATTGAAGTGCTGAGGGTTTATTCAACAGTAACAACAGTGTGGTGGGAGTGAGAGGGTTAAATTGTAGTGTATGCTTTTAATGATGCAGTACAAGTGATGATAAAGTCACATGCAAAATTAATTTTGAGTTTTGCTGTGTTTTCTGGAATGTGTGTGTATTAATCCATACCTTACTGTCAGACGATACAGTAAAAAATCATACATCATAAACGATGGATACATAATGCTTCCTTTCTTGTCATCAATATATGTACAAGAAAGTCTGATTTTCCTCCATGCCATCATGTAACTGCACATTCAGCTGTGATAAATTAACCAATCACTATGTACAATCAGATGTGATAAATCACAGTCCGCAAAGAAAAAGAAAAACACAAAACAGCACGAACAAAAGCATCTTTTGTATCATGATTACATACTAGTAATTCCAGACAGAGAAAAGATTTTGCTGGAAAAATTTAACACAAATAGACATTAGAACAGAAGAACTCACAAGAATGCTGACCAGTCACATGACAAGTGACACAGCAGCAGTGATGAACCATATTTACACTAGACTTGTTTCAGTATGTAGGAGCAATTATAAAGCAGCAGTACTCAATATTTAAACTTTTCCTTTCAAAAATTATTATCTTATTATCTTACCAATGTTCAAACAAAAATTTCCTTTGGGAGGGGGGGGGGCACTAGTAAAACAAAATTACATACTCCATTTGAAGGATGATCCCAGGTACGACAGTTACTCATAAATTATCCCATGATGGTTTTTATAGGCAGTTTAAAAAAAAAAAAAAAAAAAAACATGGTCAAATGTGGTGCAATAATACAGTATTCACCTGGGCATATATTAGGAAAGGGACAGTTTGCTTAGCAAAATCAGAATACATCAACACTCTAACCAAAAAAGAACATCTACAAATACATCACTTAGCTCCACAGCTGCCCTTTCAGAAAAGAATGCACAAAAAGGTTAATATATACAAACAAGACAATTTACCTTTACAGCTACCTTTTTAGGAAAAAATGCATTAAAATGGTCAATATATAAAAACAGACAAGACAATTTACCTTGACAGCTGCCCTTTCAGCGAAGAATGCATACTGCAATGCTGCTGCTTGATTTGATGTCATTAAAAGTGCCGCGTATTCCTGCTCTTTCTCAAGTCCATCTCTGATGTCTGGATAGTCTAGTGCAGCACGAATGGACTTGATACAGAACTGTAACAAAAGATGTCTGAGAGTGATGCACACAAAATTAACCCTGGTCTTATCAATTTTATCCTTTGTTTTATAAATGATCCTGATTCCAGATATCCATTGAACATACAAAATTTTGCCATTCAGTTTTCATGTGTCACAGATAGTTTGGACTATCTACACACATATACTGTGCACTGCATTGCAAATACAAACTATCACAGCTCAAGTTTTTGTTATACATGTACCCCTACTCCCACTAACACCAAATATACAGTAAATTACATATAACTGACCAACTAATAAAGGCACAATAGGAAAACCCAATCATGAATTTTAAAATGTGCTGTTAATTACGATTTTGAAACAAATTTGTTCAGTAACACAAAAACTAAGGGGGGAAAAATAGTAAGTATGAATACTGTATAAAATCACTTTCTTGCATTTCTTTTCTTACTGAGTGTAGGAGTAAGAGGCTGCCAGCCATGACATACCACTGGTGATAACATGCTTCGTGCTGATTGTTTCATTTTGGCCATGGCTCCTGAAAAGTACATTTGATGCATTTTATTTACTTCTTACTTTGACGATACAAATATTTTTTTTGTATGTAATAATTTGTAACTTATAAAGTAGCTCTAAATTACTTGCAATTTGTCATTACAAATATTGTCAATCAAGCAATTTGAAATTATAATATTCAACTAAGGTTTGACTTGCCTCATTTCAGAGCTCACACAGATTTATTTTACACCTCATTTTTTTCCTTCCAAGGGTACATCTCTGGTATGCATTACATGTACCTCTGAAAATTCAGAATTCTTCCTTATCAACATTTAAATCAAAATTACATGACTATCTCGGGAAGCCAAAAAAAGTGTCCAGATTATTATAATTTTTGTTATTGATATATCTCTATTTTACATAGTTGCCTTCACTTAGCATTCAGTTGAATTCACACCTGTATAAGGTTGGCATTAAAATTAATGCTACCTGCCAATGCAGCAGTTATGAGGATGCTGATGACTTCTTTTTTTCCTGCCTCCTGTACACCACTTTGCAATCCCAGTTAAACAACACTGTTTCCATGTTTGCTCCTTTTACATTGCAAACCTGACATTATGGTTTACCTGACCATACAACTACAGAGAATACTCAAATCTTCTCCCCCATTCAAGATTTTATTGCCTTTCTAATTGCTTCTTGTGATCAGGCATCGAATGACTGACACATAGTTTATTTATATATATCATGTACCATGTAATCATTATTTAAAAGAATATTATGCCCCTCTGTCTATCTCTTGTCCAGCTGTGATTGCCTTTTTAATCTCATTTTGCTGCTAGGTCAACCAGGCAAGGAATGAGCCTGCATGACTTTGCAGCAGTTGTGTGTCTGTTGATGTCCTGTTTACTTGTTTTCTTGTCTTTCACACGAGGGATTACTACAGTGCCGTGCCCATTTCCCATTTTTGAACTGGTTGACTATACCTACTTTGTATATTGATGAAAAGTAAAACAGGCTTAAACTACAGCTTTTTCTCCAATGAAAGTCATCTTAAATTTTACGAAATGGTACTTTCCAACAATGCTGAGTGGAACAGAACCCACTGTCAAATGACAATGACTTCCTGCATAATGGTGTACAAATTTAACCACAAAGACTCTGGTAGGAACATCTATATACTGCTCCAGGATGGTGACAGAAAACAAGACAACAATCACATTACTAAGAGGCATTGCATCCTTGTTAATGTACCTTCCAACAACTCCCTCCCAATGTCAGCATCTTTCACAGGCAATTCACTAGCTCTACGTCCCTGTAGTGACTTTCCGCTAACTGTTTCTGCAAACTTGAGGGCCTCATCTACCACATTTCCATTCACCACCTGAAACATCATACAAAATTGGCAGAAGCCAACAATGCATCAGTAATGCCAATTCATTCACACAAACTGTACATGTGTTCTCAGGGAAGCAGACCACATTAACTCGTTTCTTTAATAAAGCCTCAGGCTTTGCCATGTTATTCATGGCAACATGACTCATCCACAAGGTAAGACTTTCAGCTAGTATCTGCCATAATTTAACACTGCATGGTATCAAATGCAGACGAACTGCTTTGGTTGTAAATATCTTATTGAACAAACAAGAGGACTGTGACAGTCCTGTGCTCAGCTGACCTTACATTCACATACAAACCAAAGTGGTCCTTTGAATTTCAGAACAATATCAAGGTCACCTTTGTTTAAGACCATCAGCATATATCCCATTACAGATTTTTCCTTATTTTGATTTGTTTAAAAAGCAGAAAATAAAAGCACCACCACATAGTGGCCAGTTTGGTGGAGATCAAGTCCAGGTACATTCCTAATAAGTTTGAAGAGGATCCAACTGCCAGTTTAGGACAAGAAGTCAGGGAAAACAAAACAAAGCATTGAAATTCTTAAAAAATGAAAAAGCATTACAGCACCACCTTTTGGTTTAAACATATTTTAGTCGTAGAATATGTTTAAACCAAAAGGTGGTGCTGTAATGCTTTTTCATTTCATTTTTCAGCACCACCTTTTAAGGTCTCGGGGTTCTAGAAATGTCTCTTAGCAGCTTCAAATGAATTAGTCAAGTGGGTTTGGAGGATTTTTTTAAAAGATTTTACCAAAAACTGAACAAAAAAATTATAGAATTAAAAATTATTGAAAAGCAAGACCATTTGAACAAAGTTGGTATGGTCCTGGGCATACAAAATCCTCTTTGCAGACAATTTAACATACCTTATCCACTAAACCTATCTCCGTGGCTTTCTTAGCTGTAAAGTGGCGGCCTGTGGGGATTATTTCCAATGAAGCCTTTACGCCACACAACCTGGGGAAGAGTTGTGTGCCCCTTGCTCCTGGCAGGATACCGATATTCACCTCAGGAAAGCCAAACCTACACACATGCACAGACAACAAGGAAAACAAATAAAGATATACCTCTGCTAAACATTACACAATGTAACACAGGATGTAATGACTAAGTTTAAATATTCTGGAGTCACCAGCAGGCACCACTATTGGTCAGGAGATATCACCCAACATCTCCTGCCATATCCAATCAGTCAGGAGACCTTTAAGGACCAGTGGGGCCCTCTAAGATGTACAGTGTTCTGGATGTATTCTATTATTTAACTCATTGTCAAGATTACAAAATGCCCTGAGCACACACTTCCTTCTTTTACCTCATGAAGTTAAACACAGCTTGTTTGCTTGCTGAGCAATGTGGCCCTCACCTGCATATACTCATGTAAAAGGCCAAACATCACTAGTTTCAGTTGATCACTGAGTTTCAAATACAGGGGAAAAAAACCATCAGACATTCTTCTGCATGGCATGTCAACTTCTAACGGCCTCATCTGTTTTTTATTACTCTGTCTCATAAAAAGTCATGTGCTGAGAGCACATTAGAGTGACTTCTGATTGCTCACCTAGCTTTAGAATCTACCACTCTGTAATGACAGCTAAGAGCCAGTTCTAGGCCTCCTCCAAGGCAAAAGCCATGTATGGCTGCCACCACTGGTTTGGTGCTTGCCTCCAGCTCCTCTCCCAAATCAACCAGCGTTGGCTCTACACAAATATAAGAAGATTTTCTGTGAACATGTATTTATATAAAGGATACAACTGAGACAGAACATTCTCTGCACATATTACTTTTAATCCAGCTGCATACACTGCTGTGCAAAGCATTGGGTGCCAACTCATTGGCATTTCCATTACATATGCACTGATTAAGACTATCAGATGATCCTATCTAGTCCTGGCATTGTGCCACAGCATTATTGACAAGGTAGCACTGGATGTTGCTGTTTGGTGCTAACTCCCAAAGATACTGGTAACAAAACGACTGAAACTGTAAGGTGCTCCCACCTGTTGATAAATATCTTAGACAAACAAAAACAAGGATCAGTCAGCTACTGTGACCTATATAACACACCTTGTGACCTTATTTTGCTACATTCCATCCTTTTAAATGTGTCACATTTATGTAAATGTGTCAGAACACAAAAGTTATGTGCATGCATGATGTATCTACTTTTTAAAATCCAATGAATATGAAAACTTAGTCTTTGACCATATGGGGTTCTTTATGTCATGCTTCAGAAAATATGCATTTTGAATTGTTTCAAATGCAAAGTTAATCATACATCAGCATGTGAAAAAATTAACCAGGAAATGACCTTTCCCTTTGATAGGCACCAAGCATTTGTGCTGTCATTTATATGCCACAGCCAATTTCTGGACTTAGCTAAAAGTATGTGTACCAACTTTTGACAAAATCTAAAGATCTGAAATAAGTACTAGAACATGTTGTGTAAATTGAGAAGTTAAAGTACCATGCAATGCAGCAGTATCTGCACGCTTAAATTCGGAAATGTCTGCACCAGCACAGAAAACCTGACCCTTTCCATGTATCACAATGACTTTGACCTTGTCATCCCTCAGAGCTTGATGAAGTCCATTTTGAATATTTTGCCGAATCAGTATCCTGCAAGTAAAGTTCAAGTTTAGTCCATCACCACAGTAACACAAGATATATGTAACAATGCAGAAAAGTCTGTATTTATTTGCATCAATTTTAACAACTGTATGTAAATTATGTTTGTGTAGTTAACTTTTTGCATCATGCAATGAACTAACTTACCTGTGATTTTCACAAAATTGGCTGTACATGCTTGTGGATTCTGTATATTCTAAGGATTACATTTGATTATAAAGACACAAAGTCAGACTACACTCCTTCTGAATTGAAATAATCCTCTGAACTTGACAGGTCTAACAGTTGTGTGTCAAATGTTGTGTGAATAATAACACTGTATAGTAAATAAACTTTTTTATGTGTATACATTTGCACTTTTTTTGCATCCAACTGAAGTCTCAATTTCACTATTTTGCCCATGGTTCATGGTAACCCTATGTTAGAATACTTTTATTGTATTCTTATTTTCATGACTTTGTGCTACCAGTCAAATAAGTGAAATGAAGTGAATTCCCAGTGATTGCACAACCTTACTCAGCAAATGAATTAATCAACAAATGAAATTTAACAAAACTGCACTATGGACGAAATGAAAAAAGAAAAAATGTGTATGTACATACCGCATAGATTAGTAAAATCCCCCAAACAAAAATAGGGATGCATGAGGCTTAAATTCTGGTAAGTACATTTAGTACTTCCGAGAAAAAACACCAATTGTCCTTTGGCTTGGACAGATCTAAATAAAACAGTTGGTGTTGTGGACTTGTGTGTTGCATGTTGACTTCTCTTTTGACTTTATCATCAGACCTAAATGATAATGTAAGCCTAGGTTTACTACTTTGTTTTGAACAGAAGCCTTCCACAAGCAATCCTGCCATTTCACGTAAAATTGAGATTCTTTGCAAGAAAACCATCATCTGTACAAAATGGTAATCTAGCTGCTCACCCTGCAGTTGATCTGCCTAAAAATTTAATAACTTCAGTATAAAGGAGTATGTTTTAATTTGTTTACCTCTCGACCAATGTTAGCAACACAATTGAGATGGGACTCAATTGTTCTGAAAAAGGCCTGGTGGTCCTTTTCTGTGCAACCTGGGGTGGGGGGACTTCCGGTGCACTCTTCTTCCTTCCTCTTTGTGATTGGTCAGTGGATGTCACCTGTGGAGTGGAGACAGGGAGGTCAGGCGGGCCTCTCTGGCGGTCAAGAGGTAAGTATACTCACTACTACTGAAATTATTAAAAATTTCAGATGTAATAGTTACATAACATTACCTCTTGACCATCACTGCCAATATACAAATGGATTGGTAGGAGGGAGTAACAAAACACACATACTGACACAATAACCACCCAGACTGACAGCCTGGGAGGACTATCAGTCCGAGTGAGGAGGCAACATCTGTTGGAAAAACCTCAGAGGTCTGTGGATGTGAGGCGGCCAACAGCAGAATCCTGGCCTAAGCCTGGAAACCCTCTTTACTGACCAGCATGGGACCGCCAATGCCTCCCCCCCCCCCCCCCCCCCGATTCCTGCCAACCCAAGATCAGTCTGTCCTAAGGGAGCTGCTATCTCCACTCTTCAGGTCTTGAAGATCTCGCAACACCAGTGAACCATGAAAAACATGACAGGCACCCGGGGGATAGTCATAAGGTTCCATAAGGCAGCAAGCATCCAGTTGAATGGGTCGGCCAGCTCTTAGCCTAGCGGAACCCGAGAACATCCGCGCAACACAAGTCCAAGACAAGATCTAGGCCTACTCTAGGTAGGCTGACCTTAAAGACTGCATCCCAGTCTAAACCCACAGGATGCTAAAAACTGGAACACTGTGGCTGCCCTGAGTGGACATGGGAAGTCCAATGGACAAGTGTCAGGACCCTACGCAAAGGAGCCTTCTGTGCCACCAAAGGTGTAAATGCCCTCTCCAATATGATCAAGTCACACAGGCAGTAGTCGGCAAACCCCTAAAGGCTGTAGATTGATCTTGAGCCACTTGATTCGTTGCGAGGAAGTTACGACTCAGGGTCGCCTGGGAGTGGTTGGGCAACCATTGGATTCCATCATATGCCCTAGCCTTGATCTTGCTTCTTCTCTAGGCCCCAGAAGCAAGTGTTAACAGAAAACAAGTTTTCCACGTGCAGTACCCAAGGTCCACCCTGCAGGGGTCCTCTACGCATTCAAAAGGCCACCCCTTCAGCATGACTAAGACCAGCGGTAGGTCCCAACATCATAGGACCTGCCTATTAGCTGGTTTGTCCATGTAGAAGGAGGCCACGAGCCCCATAGATAAGTATCTCTCCCTATGTGAATGCTTATATGTTCACTAGGGTTGAGGAGATGGTGGACAGAGACCTCTCCATGGTTGTCGTGCTGTTATGTGATGTCCGTGATAGGGAGAGACCACGGATGGATCTGCCGGCGGATGCACTAGTCAGTAAACACCCTCCATCAACATGAGTATAATGCTATAGAAGAGTCTTGAAGCCCCCCTATGGCACTTCTATCTGCAACTGATTCTGAGAAACCTCTGTCGTGGATGTGTTGTGAAACAACCACCAAGCGTGGAGGTTGAGCATTTGAGGGTTCCTGTAGAACACAATAGTTCATGGTTGCACCAGAAGTTTCACCCACACTGGTCAATGTAGCGGTGGCTTGATGCTTAATTCCAGAACATCCAGGGACCAATCCATCTTCGGCCACCAGGGAGTGAATAAGATCAGATCACAGTTATAGGACCGAACCTTCTGCAGGACCCTCGAAACAATCTGTGGAGGTGGAAGGGTGTAAGCCCACAGGAGGCTCTAGTCCAAAGCTACAGCATCCACTACTATGACTTAGGGATCCTGGACAGGAGACACATAAACCGCAAGTTTTGATTTTTCACTTGTTGCAAACAGATACACGTTCGGGGTACCCCACCTGGCCCACATGGCCTGGATGACCCGTCGGTGGAATGACCACTCCATCCATACTGGCTGACCTCTTCTGGAAAGGTTCCTCGGCCAGGACATTTTCTAGTCCTGGGACAAGCCTTGTGTGCATGCGGATGTCATGTTTGGAGCACCATCGGGTGATGTCGTCCACTCCTGGGGATGAAGAGCTGCCACCACTGACTGTGGGGTCTCCATCCCGAAGGATGGAATATCCAAGTACTCAATCAGAGTGGACAGGTCTATAACCGAACGCCAACTTCCATCCTACTTGGGGACTAGGAGCAGTATATTGTAGAGCCTGGGTGACCAGGGATCTTCCCCCTGCTCTATGGCATTCTTGCTCTGTAGCTTTAACACCTCCTTGAGGAATGCCAATACTTTGGGCTCCTTTATGGGGTGTGGGAACCACTTGGATTTGTGGCATAACAGAGGACTGTCCTCACTGATAGGTAGCGAGTAGCTGTGTCCCACGGCATTTAAGACGAACAAATCATCTGTGATTGACTCCCACTGTCAGCAAAAGGTGTAAAGAAAAACCGATGACTGGGCACCCAGAGACGTCTATAGTGATGATGAAGGACAACCCTGAGATGGCTTGGCGTGAAAGGCAAGCATCAGGAGCCCAACGGCTTCCCTGGCCGCTTGCCTTCACCAGCCTTCTTGCCCGTCCTGGATCCCTTCTCATTCTTCCTAGGCCCTTGCAATGCCTGGGGATGGGCAGTTGCGATCTGGGTGCCACATTTCAAGGCAGCAGCTGGATAGGAAAGTGACCAAACGGAGTCGGTCATTGCTTTCCTCCTGGTCTGTTCAGCAGAGCGCGCCTACAAGTTGTGAACTTGCCAAACAATATCCGCCATCTCTCCTCCAAACAACGTGTTAGAGAATAATGGCCCCATGCGTGCTCAGCAATTGACTGGATCAGACAACTTCTGACCCTTGAGATGGGTGTCCTTGTCTAGCAAACACAAGTTCTCTAGAGTACAGGTCATCCTGATCTGGTGGTCGATTGCCTGCGACAACAAAGTCATGAGTGAGACCCCCTGACCAAGACAGTCCCGGTCACCCTCCAAGATAGGTGCTGAATGCTGGAGGTCATCTCAGAGGGCCCTAACATCCAACAGTGATATGTCGCAGTAGCCTGATGCCATGAGGACAGAGCCTTTAGCATTCTTTTCTACTCTCCCGAAGGGGTCCAAGGACGGAAATGGCCTTCGGCGCCTTCGCAGCATAATCTTTCTGATCTAAATCCACTGGAAGTGACGGGGACAAGTACATCTGCTCAGGGGCAGAATACCATTTCCCCTGGATGTCTTGCTGGGGGAGAAGTCAGCCTTGCCTCAGATAGCAACACTCAGATATCTGACATATTCACTATAATGACACAAGTTTTGAATGGCAAAAGTTCCTTTTCTTTGTTGTTTGGTTCACATATCTGACACATTTCTAAGGGAACAGATGGCGTCATTATAACCAGTTTTCACTGTATTACCAAGGAGACTATCGGTAGCCTCCTTGCTACACGATAGAACCATGTCAGTTTCTCTGATCAAATATGTCACCTGCCATACCCTGCTTTTCAACCTTTATATGCCAAAAATACTTCAGCTTTAAGTAAAACTTGTCAGAAGTAATAATTTGTATGTTTGGACTTTGTTTATTGTTTTTGACACCTCCATTAAAGTTTGACAGTTGAGGCTGGATGGCTTAGAATCATCAGTCACTGGTAATTGAGACAATGCAGACATCAAGAACAAACTGAGGTAATTAAGTAACAAACAGTGTTAACAGTTATTCTAAGTCTGTCCTCCAGAAGCAGCTTTTACCAAACACCAAGCCAAAATTCTTTCAGAGAGAGAAAATAATAAATTTCACATTGCAGCCTATATTATTTATATGTACAAATGACCTTGACCTTTGACCTTTAGAGGTCACATGTAAATTACAAAAATGTGCAGTGTTACAATATCTACAACTTGGGTCCAACATTATAAAAATCAGATGAATAGTTTGGACGCTAGAAGCAATTGAATAATTTTAATTGCCCTAATTTGCATAATTTTCAAAATCTTGACTATTCAGAACAATATGCAAAACTTCACTGCAGGTGCTATAGCCATGCAAAGTTTGAAGTTTCTAGCTTGCACGGTCTCTGAGTTTAAGACGACACAAAAATCTGGCGGAAAGAAAGATAGGAAAGAAAGAAAAAAAGAATATTGTGTAAAACAATATGTCTGTGTTCACACACAGACATGACAAAACCCTTGCATTTTCAAAATTTTCACTTTTTGGGCCGAACACTACATAATACTACACGTGGTTACTGGTACAACCAATATCAAACTCAACTTACATTTTTATACCCTAAAAAAGTTTTGAAAGTTATGTGGGGCTAACATGAAAACTATTGACTGTATCCGGTTCACAAGCAAAAGTTTACGATAAGGGTGTCCAACAAATCTGGCTGCTCTTGGATTCGTATCTGTCACCATGGTGAAAAGGGCCTGATGGAAGTCATTTGTTTGGCTAAAAAACTTGATTATTGTTTATTCTATGCACTGGTTTGAATAAGTGAGTGTTGTTCTACCTGTTCAATTCATTGATAGCATCAGTACAATTCTTTTATTAAATGTTATAGTGGGCAACTTTCCAATGCCTTGATCGTGCTCAATCCACTTCAGTGTCCGCAAATCGCCATTTTGGATAGGTTCATGTCATGTGATATTTGACACTTTTTCTCACTACAAACAGGATTCTGACGTGCAATAACATTCCATGTTGTTGCAGATAACATTTTCGCCCTGAGCGATAGCATCGTTGAAGAAATTTGGGATTTCTAGTAAAAAACAACAGTTAGTAAAGGTAATACACAACTCTTTGTGTAATTTAAGAGGTGAAAAATAACTTGGGACCTCTTGGGACCATCATAATCATAAAAATCATCGAATTTTACATTCAGAATAGTTCTTCTGTAAAAGTTTTGAAGCAGCGCAAACAAGCGCGAACTTAGAACACCCGCCATGCATCTATAAATACCCCGAATATCGCTCAACATGAGAAGTTGGTGCCGGGCCGTCTGCTGCCAGTGTCACTTACTCCACTGCACTTGACCATGCGCTATTGCTTGGAATGGCATTTTGAGTTCCATATACAATTTTTTTCTTTTATATCCTTCATTCTAAATATTGTTTTAAAGGAATTCTTACTTTGAACTTTCTGAAGGTACTGATCAATCAATGCTGTCAACTTTGTAAGCAAACATGTGGGATTTTAGTTTAAGCTTTACCCACCACTACACAAAATAAAAATACTCAAACTTACCCAATTTCTTTTCTTTTTTTAGTCAGTATTCAAAATTTCAAAGCATACATTCAACAATTAACATGCATTTTCTCCTCATTGACTACTCCCTACATGCAAACACCATTCACACTGCAAGGAGTTTAAATACTTGGCATTAAGGGTATCCTGAACTTATAGTGGTACAACTATAGTACTGGCATTGTAAAATGTGATTGATTTTTTCTTCCTTGGATGCAGGTACCTCATTGAATGGTGATAATTTTCTTTTGCCAAAACATAATATGTATTCCAGTTTTTCATGCTTAAGCCAAAAAAACAAAAACAAAAAATCATGTTTCCGGTTGCCAAACAAACCTGCCCATACCCCCTACTCCATTTTTTTTGGTAGATTTGGAAAAGATACAGATAAAACTAGAACAGACTGATTTTCCAACAGAAAATCAAATGTCTCCCGGTGGAACACTTACGTCTCTGAATAAACCACAGGTGATTTCAAATTACAAATGACCAAGTTTGCTTGAAAATTACAATCCTATTTTAGCTCTCACCTAGATACATTACTCTAGCAATTTTCATCAAGTTCTTCAAGACTTATTTGCACGGAAACCAATTTCACATAAATGACCCTGTGACCTTGAAAATTAGGTCATGGTCATCCAAATACAATCCCAACCTTGGTCTTACCTAGATACATAATCCTACCAAGTTTCATCAAATTCCATCCTGTTCTTCATGACTAATCAAACGGACACCAATTTCACATAAGTGACCCTGTGACCTTGAGAATTCGCTCAAGGTCACCCAAATACAATCCCAACCTAGGTCTTGCCAAGATACATAATCCTACCAAGTTTCATCAAATTCCATCAAGTTATTCAAGACTTATTGCATGGAAACCAATTTCACATAAGTGACCTTGTGACCTTGAGAATTTGCTCAAGGTCACCCAAATACAATCCCAAGCTAGGTCTTGCAAAGATACATAATCTTAGCAAGTTTCATCAAATTCCATCAAGTTCTTCAAGACTTATTGCACAGAAACCAATTTCACATAAGTGACCCTGTGACCTTGAGAATTTGCTCAAGGTTATCCAAATACAATCCCAACCTAGGTCTTGCAAAGATACATAATCCTACCAAGTTTCATCAAATTCCATTACGTTCTTCATGACTTATCGAACGGAAACCAATTTCACATAAGTGACCGTGACCTTGAGAATTCGCTCAAGGTCATCCAAATACAATCAGAACCTAGGTCTTGCCAAGATACATAATCCTACCAAGTTTCATCAAATTCCATTACGTTATTCAAGACTAATCAAACGGACACCAATTTCACATAAGTGACCTTGTGACCTTGAGAATTCGCTCAAGGTCATCCAAATACAATCCCAACCTAAGTCTTGCCAAGACACACAATCCTACCAAGTTTCATCAAATTCCATCAAGTTCTTCATGACTTATCGAACGGAAACCAATTTCACATAAGTGACCCTGTGACCTTGAGAATTTGCTCAAGGTCATCCAATTACAATCCCAACCTAGGTCTTGCCAAGATACATAATCCTACCAAGTTTTATCAAATTCCATCAAGTTTTTCATGACTTATCGAGCGGAAACCAATTTCACATAAGTGACCCTGTGACCTTGAGAATTCGCTCCAGGTCATCCAAATACAATCCCAACCTAGGTCTTGCCAAAATACATAATCCTACCAAGTTTCATCAAATTCCATCAAGTTCTTCAAGACTAATCGAGCGGAAACCAATTTCACATAAGTGACCCTGTGACCTTGAGAATTTGCTCAAGGTCATCCAAATACAATCCCAACCTAGGTCTTGCCTAGATACATAATCCTACCAAGTTTCATTAAATTCTATCAAGTTTTTCAAGACTTATCGAGCGGAAACCAATTTCACATAAGTGACCCTGTGACCTTGAGAATTAGGTCAAGGTCACCCAAATACAATCCCAACCTAGGTCTTGCCTAGATACATACTCCTATCAAGTTTCATCAAATTCTGTCAAGTCCTTCAAGACTTATTGCACAGAAACCAATTTCACATAAGTGACCCTGTGACCTTGAGAATTCGCTCAAGGTCATCCAAATACAAACCCAACCTAAGTCTTGCCAAGACACACAATCCTACCAAGTTTCATCAAATTCCATCAAGTTCTTCATGACTTATCGAACGGAAACCAATTTCACATAAGTGACCCTGTGACCTTGAGAATTTGCTCAAGGTCATCCAAATACAATCCTAATCTAGGTCTTGCCAAGATACATAATCTTACCAAGTTTCATCAAATTCCATCAAGTTCTTCATGACTTATCGAGCGGAAACCAATTTCACATAAGTGACCCTGTGACCTTGAGAATTCGCTCAAGGTCATCCAAATACAATCCCAACCTAGGTCTTGCCAAGATACATAATCCTACCAAGTTTCATCAAATTCCATCAAGTTCTTCATGACTTATCGAGTGGAAACCAATTTCACATAAGTGACCCTGTGACCTTGAGCATTTGCTCAAGGTCATCCAAATACAATCCCAACCTAGGTCTTGCCTAGATACATAATCCTACCAAGTTTCATTAAATTCTATCAAGTTCTTCAAGACTTATCGAGCGGAAACCAATTTCACATAAGTGACCCTGTGACCTTGAGAATTAGGTCAAGGTCACCCAAATAATATCCCAACCTAGGTTTTGCCTAGATACATACTCCTACCAAGTTTCATCAAATTCTGTCAAGTCCTTCAAGACTTATCGCACGGAAACCAAGTGTTGAAGAACATGAACAACAACAAGAACAAGAACAACAACAACAACAACAAGCGGAAGAAACGGGCACTAAAACAATATGTCCCCCGGCTTCCACCGGGAGACATAACATCTACTGATTTTTTTTGATGATATAAAAAGCAGCTCTTAGGGGAAAAAAGTAAATTTTTATATTAAAGGCAAGATCATGCGTGGCCACGTGCACCATGTTTGTACCTACACCAGCAGCGAGGCATCATCGATCATCCGTCAGAGGTCATCAATGTGTCTAATATATATATTCATAATTTGAAAAATATGCACCATAATAATACTCTTATGTACTTTGCAGCTCTGGTATATATTTTTACAAATACATATACGTATTAAGTGGTTTTGGGTCCATTTTCTCTATTTCAGGAGCTGTGAAAAAAAGCAAAGATACAAAGATACAAAAACTTTATTCACATACACGCCCTCTAGGGGCCAGGTGAAAAAATACATCAAGAAGAAGTACACACATGTCCAAAAATGCGTATAATCACAGATATTAAGATAAAACACTACTCTACATAATGTACAAATCATGGTATAATGGGTGCAGGGATTGTAGTTGATTCTTCATAATCTTTTAAAGCCCTCAGCACAAAGTTGAGCTACCCCCCTTATGGTTTCTCCTTCACTGGTTAGTAGATACATGAATTTCTCTTCTTGGCTCATACTATCAAAATATTTACATCCTTTGCACATTTCTTTCCAGAGTTCAGCTCTCAGATCTGCCACCAGGGGGCATTCCATCAGGAAATGCATCTCATCCCCCACCGCCTCTTTATTTAATGTTTTGCAATGTTGACACTTTCTGTCCTTTCTTGGAATGCATGGTCTCTCATATCTACCATTCTCTATCTCAAGCTTGTGGGCACTCACCCGAAACTTTGTCAGTGCCACCCTATGATCTTTTCTGTACACAATGTCCAAATAATTTTCATATATAAAATTGAATTTTACTTTTCTGTATGTGCACATTTTACCTTCCCATTGTAAATTTCGACCTATTTGTATTTCCCAAAAATTAATAAAGTTATCTTTCAATTTGTTTCTAATGTTACTTATTGCTCCGTTGGTGAACAGATCTTGTGGATTTATTTTCAGTTTCTCACAACATGAGAAACTGAAAATAAGGATAAAATTGGCATGATAAAATTGGCGAACATAAAGTTATGACTTGAATTTAGTGAAATGCCCATAACTCCATTAGTACTGCACCTATAGAGTCCATTTATATACCAAAATGTTTGTCTCAATGCAAGCTTTCATTTGATATATAGCATGATATAATTTACTCAATAATTCCAAAAATCATTGGACACCCTATTACGATTGAATCGACGGACAGATGGACAGACAGGACTCATGAGTGATCACATAATCTGTTAGCCCCAAGGGATCTCCCCACGCTCTTAATTAACCGCAAGCTTACAGAGCGTGGGGAGGTCCCTTGGGGCTAATATTTGTCTGCGACCTATAGTCAGATTTATGAGCGAACAAAAAAAAAAAAAAAGGAGAAGAATATTTAAGATTTAATGAAAAGAACATTTGTAATTCACATACTGGGTGCATCTGAAATAAATTAGAAGTATCTTTATTTACTGATGCAATTTTTGCCGTTTATATCGTGGTTATGTTTTTTGTACCAACGTGAGTTGTTTATGGGCCTAGACCAAGTCGCGCAGGTCCGTGGTCCATGGCATGGTTCGGGTTGTCTGCAGTGTGCTGCGACACTCGGACTTTACCCAGGTTGTACCAGGGAACCGCAGTTCCCTGATTGAAGCATGGTATGGAAGATATTTTGTTAGTTTTTTTTCTTCTTCCACGGTTGCACCTGCATGGTTCACAACTTCATTTGTACTGTGGTGACTAATGAAGTTCAAGACAAAATCACATTTTCCCTTACCGCAGTGCATTGACAGGTGGATTGTTCAAACCAAGAATCGCGGCTGAACCTTGCACAGTATAGTCCACTAACTCCCCCATGGCTGCCAGTTGCCTCTCGCTGTGGGCGCTGCCGTCGTTGGACTAAGTTGGAGTTTGATCAAGTAACTGATCGACTTGCTGTCTGCTGCTGATCAAGGTGGACTTGCGTAGTCAATCAGTCAGTCAGTGACCGCGGACATGGTTCCGGTGCAAAGTAACTTCATGCCATCAGAGACACCTGTCGGACAAATTATTATTCATCCGCTAGTTGGCAGCACATTATATTGTCGAGAATAAATTTGTATCTGGATGCAATTTCGCAGGTTTTTGTCCGACAAGGATGATAACTCTCTTAGTAACTGTGAATTGCATTTAATATAACAATGAAATGCATCCCAACCTCTACTTACTTACAGTTTACCGTTAAAAATGTTGTCAATGGCCAATGTTTACCTTTGGATTTTCATATTAACAGACAAAGCGAAATCTTTATTGCATAGACCTGCCCTCTGCGGGGTATAGCAAGAATTACAGACTACAGGACCATAGCTACATCTAAGTGGATTCCATGGCCCTGGGATTAAATGAAAAAGAATAATATTCAAAAAAAAAAAAAAAAAAAAAAGGGGAAAAAAAAGAAACGAAAAGAAAAGAAAAGAAGACTAGCTTAGAATGATACCGGAAAAATAGAAATATAGTTATGATTGCAAAGTACCCTTGTCTTTTTTCCTCTCATCCGTGGCCAAATTGACAAATTTAATAAGTTGTTCAGTGACAAAATGATCCCCATTGTTGCAGTTAATTAGGAATATAAATTTTTCTGTGTCTCGTAGAGAGAGAATATTATAGTTATAAAGAGCATGGAATAAGTTATCTGTGTGTGTGGGGGGGGGGGGTATACTTGGGCCAAGTTGGGGCAATGCAGCATGGAATGTATCTCATCTTCAATCTGGCGACCAGAACACTGAGTACAGAATCTTTTGTTGGGTTCAACTTTCATGTATCTACCGGTTTTAATATTTAGGTCATGGGCACTTATCCGGAGTTTTGTGAAGGATTTTCTTTTGTGAACTGGAATGCGGCCATTTAGGTATTCTGCCCTACTGAAGACCTGTCCCTTGAATTTACAGTATGTGCAAATTTTTAGAGGGGCGGCCTTCTCCACTAACATATTTGCCCCAGTTTTTAATGTATACATTACACATGTTGTCGTAGAGTGTTTTAATACAGCTGTTGATGTTTGACCCGCCAATGTTTTCCCATGAGCTTTCTAGGTCAAATTTTGTGAGCATAATTTTATTGTGCTGAAGCCAACAATTACCATTTTCTCGTAAGATGCTGTAGTTTTTTTCTTAATGTTTTGGATATTATACTATTTTCAATAGAGAGAATGGTGGAGAAGAGTCGGTCATCTTTTAGTTTTGGAAACAGATAAATCGATGAAAACAGAATAAAGCACAGGAAATCACGCACAGAGGTAAAAGGGCAGATAAAAATGAAATAATATACAAAAATGCCATGACAGTTATCCAAGCAGGAAAATGCAGCTGTGACCAACCTGCCCACACCTTCCTGCACATACACAGCTGTGCAAACTTGCATGTCCAGTGCGTGGGGCCCAGTCAAGTGCCCCATTGGGCTCAGTCCACCACTGTGAGGCAAGCTTGCATATTTAGTGGACCCTGTCTAAAACATGATCTTCAGCCAATCAGCAGTGAGCAGAACCATTCTGTAGCCACACTGAACTCAAACATGCATTTATCAAAACAGGGTTTGCATGGTGATCATGAGCTTTTTACAGCAAAAGTATTGAGTGATGATCGTTCCATCAAGTACTGCAACATGTGAATCTGACTTGATATCATATATAATTAATGACAGCAGCCTAATTATTTTGTGTCAATGTAACATACCATTTTATATTCAACACAATGTGCCCCCATTTTCCCCGTTTCACAAGAATATAGTAAGACAACTAGAAAAGAAGATTTGCTTTAAAGCAAATCTGTCTGTGTGCCTTCAAAAGTTGTAAATATTAAATGCTACAACTTAAATCCTTTGGTACTTCACATTACATTAAGGCGGAAGCTGTGAAGCTAGTGCGCAGTGAGACTGGCAACTTTGGATCGCAATTACCCATTTAATTTTTCTACAAGTGCATTAAACCTATATATTTTCTGATTACTACATATTCATAGATTTGTATTCATATTTTTTTTTTTTTTTTTTTTTTTTGCAGGATTGGATTTTTTTGGAGATTTTATAACATTCTCTCTGACTTGGTAGGATTTTCACATTTTTCGTGCAGAAGTCGCACAATTTTTTTCTAGTTGAAATCAGAAGAAATTAAAAATATATATCCACATCTAGGATCGAATTCAATGGTTAGTGCTGAAATAGCATAAATAAAAAGTTGTAAAATTTTTAATTTAGTCCTGAGAGGTTGTTCATTTTCCTTCTATAAATTGCTCCAAAAGTCACCGAAGGGGTTGTCAGGAAAAAAATTTGGGAACCGTTCCTGGATATGATATTTTTCTTTTAATGTCCGTTGATTTTAATGTGATAGGGTAATTCCAAGGTTTGTGAGGCAAGATAAAAATTGCAGAGGTTGAGCAAAACACATTTCAGAGAAAATCGCATTGAAAGAAAAAGTTGCCAATTCTTACGCATTCATGGCTGTAATATGACACATACTTGTTTCTTCTGTCCTGTGTTTTAATGATTGTGTGAAATAAACTTGCAGCTTTACCTCTGTGATGTTGTCATTAAACAAAAGTATATTTTATGGCTTAAATTTCGACTTTTTTTAACTTTGGAACACCACACATGGCTTGTTTGGGTGTGGATTCACATGCGGCTTTCTATATTTGGGGACCAGTAAGTGGATTGTGCTTATTTATTTTTACATCAATACAAAATTTCAAAGTAATCAGAACAATGGTAGTGATTAGTTTGAAATGGCCCATTCTTATCTCCACAGCTAATGGTTTCCTGTGAGGGACCCTTGTCAATAGTTCAATTGGTTTCCAGGGGTCATGGACTACTGACTGTGCAAACAATGACATGGTTCACTATCATGCCCATGCAAACAAACCAATGTGCCCGGCATTGTTTAAACTTTTCATTGTAAACAAAAGTTTCAAGATCAATTATCTCATATAAATTTTATGTTCACACATCTGAGTTTTTGGGAGCATGGAGTTTAAGTATCAGACTATCCAAAAATATGAAAAATGATTAGAGGTTATCCAAAGGTGCCAGCTTCATATCGTCCACCTTAAGCTTATGACTGGATGCAAATTTCAAAGTCCAAATGACCTTGACCTTTGACCTTTACAGGTCACATGTAAATTGCACAGTGTTACAATACCCCAACATGAACCAAATCGGATGAAAATTGACCAAGTTATGGCAAGACGAAACTTTCAAAGGGCCAAATGACCTTAACCTTTGCCCTCTTGAGGTTACATGTTCTTATAAAAAGGTGCAGTGTTGCAATACTTATAATTGGAGTCCAACCTGATTAGAATTCGATTGAAATTGGCCAAGTTATGACTGGATGAAACTTTCAAAGGTCCAAATGACATTGACCTTTGACCTTTAGTCTGACCTACAGTTTGAGCCCAACATTATCAAAATAGGATAAAAATTGACCAAGTTATGGCTAGAAGAAAGCCACCATTGAAAGTGGCCTTTGACCTTGAAATGACCTTTGACCTTGAGATGACGTCTACCTGAAGTAAAACTTGACCTCAAAAATGACATTTGTCCTAAAATTGATCTTTGACCTTGACATTTGAGATGACCTTTGCCTTGCTATGATCGAACTCCTGCGCACTCGGAACCACATCTTCTATAGTATATTAGATATTGAAGATTTAAAACTTTAATTAGCCCTCATTTGCATAATTTTGAAAGGCATGATCTCTTATTATAAAAAGGCAAGACTTCGTCGATAGAAGTGTAGTTGTGCCAAGTTTGGAGTTTCTACGTGTAATACTTTTCAAATTAAATGTCCGACAAATTTGCCTGTAAAGAAAGAAAGAAACAGAGAAAGAAAGAAGAAAGAAAGAATTCTTAGAAAAATAACATGTCTGTGTTGGCACACAGACATAATTAACATGGCTAAAAAGCCTCAAACTTGCCACATTTAGTTGCATTTCTAGAACTTTTGTTCACTGTCCATTGAGAGATATCTTAAACCTACATGTGCTAGGTACAACTTTGTGTCTGTCTGCAATAGTTTGGATTATATGGAGCTTTTTAAATTTTAATTGCTTCTAATTTACATAATTTGAAACATAATGACTATTCCAGGCCAGCTGCTTAATTTCACCCATAGGTGAGTCACCATGGCAAGTTTGGTGACTGTCGAAATAATAGTGCCCAACAAAAACTCCAGACAAATTTGGACGTAAAGTAGACAGAAAGAAAGAACTAGAAAAAAGATTTGATTCACAGCAAATCTGTCTTAAAAATGAGAACAGTTTGAAATGCTACACTTCGCCATTGTTCAACATAATCTAAATTTATTGTATTAGCCTATTTTTTATAAAGTAAAATGCTACAACTTTTGTTCTAAGCTCATTGGATGTGGCCATGTCGCAAACTTATTAAAGGAAGTTTGAATGAAACTACTATCTATAATAGTTTTGACGTTACTCAACATTTTAATTTTGTGTATTTACCCAATTTGCATGAATTGAAAGCCTGCAACTTTGGTTTATGGTTCATTGCATGGGGCTTTGCTACAAACCCATAAATTGAAGTAAGAATGGTACCTCTAATTATAATAGCTTTGAAGCTATTCAAGATTTACATTTTGCATGTTCATCATCTTCTTCTTCTTCTTCTTCTTCTTCTTCTTCTTCTTCTTCTTTTTCTTTCTTTCTTTCTTTCTTTGTAAGCAAATTTGTCCGACATTTCATTTGAAAACTATTATACCTAGAAACTCCAAATTTGGCATGATTATACTTCCATACACGAATTCTTGAGTTTTTGTGAAGAGGTTCATTGGTTTTGAAAATTATATGAAAATGCGGGTCATTCAAAAATTTAAATCTGGAATATCGCCAAAACTATTAAAGGTGCAGGTAATCAAACCAACTTCAATTTATGAATTTGTAACAGCGCACATTTTTGTAATTTACATGTGACTTCTATAGGTCAAAAGTCAAGGTCATTTGGATCTTTGGAAGTTTCATCCGGCTAACACTTGGTCAATTTTCAACAAATTTTAATCATGTTGGATTCAAATTGTAGGAATTGCAACACAGTACATTTTTTTGTAATTTATTTGTGACCTCTAAAGGTCAAAGGTCAAGGTCACTTGGACCTTTGAATTATTCATCAGCTATAGCTGTGTCAATGTTCATCCAATTTTAACAATGCTGGACCCAAATTATTGGTATTGCAACACTGTACATTTTTGTAATTTACTTGTAACCTCTATAGGTCAAGGGTCAGAGATCAAGGTCATTTGGACCTTTGAAATTTTCATCCAGCCATCTCTTGGTCAATTTTCATCATGTTGGACTCAACTTGTAGGTATTGGAACACTGCATATTTTTCTAATTAACATGTGACCTCTAAAGGTCCATGGTCAATGTCATTTTGCCACTTGAAATTTTCTTCTAGCTATAATTTGGTCAAATTTCATCCAATTTCAGTGATATCGAGCTCAAATTGTAGGTATTGCAAAACTGCACATGCTTGTTATTTAGATGTGACTTCTAAAGGTCAAAGGCCACAGTCATTTGGCCTTTTGAAATTTTCATCTACCCATAACTTGGTCACGTTTGATCTGAATTGATTCATGTACGGCTTAAAAGGAATATTTTAACACTGTACAGATTTGTAAGTTAACCGTGACCTTTAAAGGCCAAAAATCAAGGTCATTTGGGCCTCTAAATTTTTATATGATTTGGTTCATGTTGGACTTGAATTGTAGACATTGTAACCATGTTTATTTTTGTAATTTACATGTGATCTCTAAAGGTCAAAGGTCAAGGCCATTTGGTCCTTGGAAAGTTTCATCCAGCCATAACTTGATCAATTTTTATCATGTTGGACTGAACTTGTAGGTATTGCAACACTGCACATTTTTATGATTTACATGTAACCTCTAGACGTCAAAGGTCAAGGTTAGTTGGACCTTTAAAATTTTCATCTGACCATAACTTGGTCACTTTTCATTTGATTTGGTTCATGTTGGGCTTAACTTGTAGATATTGTAGCACTGTACATTTCTGTAATTTACATTTGACCTCTAAAGGTCAAAAGTCAAGCTCATTTAGGCCTTTGAATTTTTCATCTAGCCACAACTTGGTCAATTTTCATCCAATTTCAGTCATATTGAGCTCAAATTGTAGGTATTGCAACACTGCACATTTTTGTAATTATTGAATTAATTACATCAATTATGGAAGCACGCAGACAGATTTGCTTTGAAACATTTTTTTTCTAGTCTTGAACTGCTACATGCAACAAATCTATCTAATCTCCCGTAATTTTATGTTTCAAATATACTCTACTTCCGCTGTACTTCTGTATGTTTCTTTCGAGAAATTGACATTTCTGTTTCTTTTTTCAACACTATTTACAGCAATGTATAATCTGGGGTAAAATTCCAGTTTAAAACTAATATATACTTCTTGCCCAGTCTATTAATATGGAAGATTTATATCGATGTTGTTGAAAAGCAGTTCATTTCAAGTAGACACCAGCCCAGCGTGAAATGTTTGGTTATGTAGGCCTATGGGGACAGGTTGATCAGGGCGTATTTTTATTTTAAGAATGCTAAATCACCTGAGAAAATGTACCCTTGTGAGTCATAATATTTAAGTGGCCTTGCCAACAAGCTTTTTGAAAGATGGTCAGTGATGGAGCGGTTTCATGGGAAAAGACCTAGGTCTGCATAGCGAGGCATCTATATTTCAGTGAAGTTGGTCGGCAGCTGGTTCCATGATTTCAAGACTCTTGCCTGTCCGGATAAGGTGGTTATACAAACTCCTTAGGACAGTGTTTCGATGTGGCATTCCCGGCCTTTTTGAGTTGAATAGAAATATGCTGGACTTTTTAATGAACAGTCTTGGCTGCTCTCAGATTGCGAGCGCCTTTGGTGCTAGGGTCATGGAAGCAATTAGGCTATATGTTGTTATAACCACACTTTATTTTACGTACTCGTGATTTCTTCCGGCAGACTGAAAATAAAAAATGCTCTTGTGTGCCTGTTCGAGATAATTTGCATTTCTTTCCACCAATAATGAAACAGAGCTCACAGTTTTGCATATAAAAGAGCAGAGTAACAGGTCAATTGACTGGCCTGATTTCAAGAGCAAAACTTTTGTCCTCACGAATCAGAGCAGTTCAGTATTTAGAACAGGTCATGTGGGAGATTCGTATATCTATTATACAAACAGGAGCAACAGTGCCACACCTTCGTGTAGTTCTAAAAAAAGAATCACAGTCCAACAGTCACTGTCTAAGTATAAAACTTTACCTTAATTAATCAATATTATCAGGTTCAATGCAAACATTTTGAAAATTAAAGGTCAACAGGAAAATGAATATATCACTGAATGATTCATTAGCAGCGCAACCATCAAGCATGTTTAGCAGCCTTAAATTCCGGACAAGCTTGTGTGTGTGTGTGTGTGTGTGTGTGTGTGTGTGTGGTGATGGCTAGCCCATTACAAATGTTTCTGTGAATGAGTTTCGTTTAGAATTAAATGGAAGATAGTAGTGGTCATTCGTATCCATATGCGTTTTGACAGAGGACAGGAGCTCAGGGTCAGACTGCTTGGTCTCTATCTATTTATATAGAGAGAGTCATATGTATATGTACAATTCGTGGTTGATATTTAGATTATTTTGCAGGCTACTGCTCAAATTTGCATTGGTCTTGCTTTCTCAGAAGGCTGCATTTGAACCTGGAACTTTCAAAAGTTATGTCACACAATGGAAGACTTGTACAAGATTTTTTTGTGATCAGTGACTGAAGTTTGTTTGTTTGTTTTTCGTTGATTTGTTTGTTTTTTGTTTGAAAAATTTAAAAGTTGAATATCTCCAAAACTATCATACCTAGAGGTGGGAATATTCCCACGTCATTTTCCAGGTTTGTGACACACCCGCATCCAATGAATCATGAACCAAAGTTGTAGGATTTTAATTTATGCAAATTAGGTGAATACATAAAATTTAAATATGGAATAATGTAAAAAAACAATTTTATCTATGATAGATAGATGTGCCAATCTAATTTCAATTTATAGATTTGTGACATACCCGCATCCCTGAACCAAAGTTGTAGCATTTTAATTTGTGTAAATTAGGGCCATTAGAAATTTTAAGTGTTTAATATCTTCAAAACCATTAAAGATAAATGAACCGTTCCAACTTTAAATCATAGTTTTGTACAACAGGCGCACCCAGTGAACCACGAGCAAAAGATGAAGAATTATAATTCATATAAATTAGGGGCCCTCGAAAAGTTTAAATGTTGAATATCTTAAAAACTATTAAAGCGAAGGTGCCATTCAAACTTTCATTCATAGATTTGTGATATATATGCGCATCCAATGGACCACAAACAAAAGTTGTAGAATTTTAATTGATGCTAATTATAGGGACACTTGAACAAGTTAAATGAAGTTCCTTGAATTTTTAAGTTTGTGCTACAGTAGCGTCCAATTAAGCTTTGAAAGAGCACAGGCAGAATTTGCTTTTGAAGGAAGTCTTCGTTTATCGTCATTTGCTGTTTTAAGTAGTGGCGAGCAGACACACCTTTGATCACTGAAGCAAAAAAATTTAGTGATGAAATCCGCAAGCATCCAATTATATTGTAATAACCAAACTTCTGTTTACGTGATTTCTTCCAGCATGGTCAAAAACCAGTTTTTGTGTACCTGTTTTAAAACACCTTGTATTTCTACTCGCCATTAATCAACTGGAGCTCAAAAGGTTGCATATAGAAGGGCAAGGTAACAGGTTAAGTGACCTGCTTTTAAGAGCATATTTGAACCTCAGTGTTAAGAACAGTTCACGTCTGACGTTGGGAATCTATCACAGAGGTTTCTATGAAAGTCATTTTCACTGCTATTCATACGTATCTTCTAACAGAGAAGACAGGAATACGAATAAGAAGCTCACACTGGAGCTCCCGGTCAGGTTACTTATATATAATATATATATATATATATATATATATATATATATATATATATATATATATATATATATATATATATATATATATATATATATATATATATATATATATATATATATATATATATATATCGGATGACGGTTTGTACACAAATTTGCAGTGAAGTCCAGGTCTCTCGGGAGGCTGCTTTTGCCCCTGGAATTTTGTCACAGAGTGAATGACTTCAGTATGTTTTGTGATGATCAGTGGCTGAAGAAATTATTTTGTGTGCTCAAAAGACACACCATCAAACACAGGCGCTCGTAACGTATCAAACACAGGCGCTCGTAACGTTCAGTCAGTCAAGCTTCCGTGCTAATATACGCGGTGGGTGGAGGTGGGGGTGGGGGTGGGAAGACGAGGAGTGGGTGAAGAGGTTGGACCTGGAACATCTATGCGTCCAATAACCCACATAGGGCCATATCTGCAATAAAATATTGTGTATTCATCTGTGCAGTCAATTATTTGTGCTGACAAGATTGTGGCGGATGGGCCTAAACCCACAACATCGTCACAACATCGTCACATGGAGCTCCTATATATCGTTGTGATTTTAGGCCCATTCGCTACCATCTTATTAGCACAAACAATTGACTGCACAGATTAATACACAATATTTTATTGCAGACATGGCCCTATGCGGGTCATTGAACGCATAGATGTTTCAGGTCCAACCTCTTTACTCACTCTCCTCCCCCCCCCCCCCCCCACCCCCGCGTATATTAGCACGGAAGCTTGACTGACTGAACGTTACGAGCGCCTGTGCCATCAAAAGCCCACTCAGTGATTATTAATTTCTATGTGTTTGTAAATGTGTGAGGAGTGTCCATTTTCGGGGAAATCGTTTGTTTCTTGCAAGAACAATGTAGGGCTAGTCTATGTTGCCTGCTACATAAAGAGTTAGTCATTTATAAACTTAAATCACGCACATCAGTTTAAGTGTAGCTTTTTAATTAGGCCTACAGTTTTCTGGTGCTCATGACAAGATACAAATACAATTAAATGTTGATATTCTGGTGCAACTGTGATCCAATACCGGATAAGAACTCTCAGGTCCTACAATTTTTCCTCAATTGTCATAAAATACTAGATTTGATGTTTTCTATCTATCTATCTATCTATCTATCTATCTATCTATCTATCTATCTATCTATCTATCTGTCTGTCTGTCTGTCTGTCTGTCTGTCTGTCTGTCTGTCTGTCTGTCTATCTATCTATTGAAACCTCGGTGCTCAGGAGGACATCTTTTTTTCTGGATGTTATAAAACATCATGTATAGGCCTACAACTTACAAGTGCTGGTTTGCTACATGTAATAAAAGGTTACTATCACATGTGCCGCATGCAGTCATGACTAAAAATACAGTTATAAACGTGCTGGTCAGCGGTGTAACATTGCTCCCTGTAGCTAAACTACTGAGCAAAACTGCTAGCATATGCTCAGAGCTTCACGGTTTATTGACATTTCCATCGTGTAAAACTAAAAGGTCATCTCAATATTCCCGGTCATTTCCGGGGACTTCGATGTAAACTATCTCGTTTCCTCAGCACAATCATGGGCACACTGGCCTACAGTAGCACAGAACTTCGTGGGACATTATATCTTTCTCCAAATCATATCATCCACATATCTGGATCGCTACTAAATTAGATGTATGCCAACTTTTACCTGCCAGAACAGTGCCATCCTCTTGTGACATTTGTAGGGCCTACACTTTTTCACAACATGCAAAAATCACTGTAATTTTACCAGAGTAGAGACTGAGGTAAAGGTTATACGGTTGTGCCTTTTTTTATATGTTATAAATACGTTTCATAATCTGAAATTTTCTCACAAAATATGCGGAGACATGAAAATTTTCATCATACATAAATAGTGAAACGCTTTACAAATTACATTCATGTGTTGATCAATCCTTACCCACATACACATCCATATCCAAGCAGACTTTCCCTGGCTGATGCAGCCTTGCAATTGCAGCCCTACATAGGTTTACAATTTAACATCAGTAGGAAACCACGTAGGCCTACACATGCATGGGGGCTTCTTTGGGTGACCGTCAGTTAATATTTCATTTCCACTCAGTCTATGTGCAAACAGAGACTTTTTTATTTTGATTTTATTTATTTATTCCTTTATTTTTTTATTGTCTGTGCAAACAAAGACTTTTTATTTATTTATTTATTTATTTATTTATTTATTTATTTATTTATTTGTTTGTTTGTTTGTTTGTTTGCGTTTGTTTGTTTGTTTTCCGTTTGAGTTCTGTCCTAAGTTTTTTTCTTGGACAGTATTGTTCGGAAAAGTACCAATCTTGTCATAGTGATTGACCTAACAGTAAAATCAGACACCTGGTTTGGAATAGTTACCATGTTGAAAATTAGAGGCATTTGAAATTTTAAATGTCTTCAAAACTATTAACGGTAGAGGTACCATTCTACTTTCATTCATGGGTTTGTACTATAGGCGCATTCAATTGACCACAAACAAAAGTTTATAATTTATGCCAATTAGGAGCATTTAAAAAGTTAAAATCTTGAATATCTTCAAAACTATTACAGGCAGAAGTCCCATTCCAACTTCAATTTCAAGGTTTGTGCTTTAGGTACATCCAATGAACCACAAGCTTAAGTTGTAGAATTATAACTTGTGCTATTTAGGGGCACTTAAGAAGTTTAAATGTTATTATCTTCAAAACTATTGAAGGGAGATGTACCATTCTAACTTCAGTTGATAGGTTTGGGAGATGACTGTACCCACTGAATCATAAGTTAAAGTTGTAGCAGTTTGATTTATGCAAATACACAAATTTTAACTCTAGAATAACTTCAAAACTGTCATAGATAGAGGTACCATTCCAACTTCAATTTACAGCTCAGTTGATTATGTTCCTTTTGAACAGTTCAACAAAATATCTTGTTGCAAGAGTCAAATACTGAACAGGCAATCGTGGAAAGTGTTCTAGACATACAGACTGATTTGCTGACAAGCAAACCATACTTCTCTAGTTCCAAACTGTTGTTACATTAGCTGACACTGAGATACGTATATAATGTGTACCTGTAAAGTTTAACGATCTAACGCATTTTTCTAGCCTTGGAGAGGTCCTTCCCACGGGTTCTTTTGCCCCTAAAGCGCGGTAAAAACTGAATGTGATAGGTAATTTGAATGCGCCGCAAGGGCAGCGTTCATGGCCGGGGCAAACAGATGGGTGGGCCGGGACGACTGAAGCCGTTGGTTCAGTGTCTGCCCCCCCCCCCCCCCCCCCCCCCCACGAATTCATCCATTATTACACGATCACGCACAGCGATGCTTGGACAGAATGACCTGAGGCTGAGGCAGAGGACAGGACTTGTCCAATGCTCTTTTCCTCAAACACCTTAACACCAAGAAGGTCCATCAGTATTTTCCAAGCCCCAGCAATAAAACCGTGTGTCATGTTTGGACAGAGACCTGACGCTGTTCAAAGTTGTGCAAATTAAATGGACTTGAGAATCCTTTAAATAAGCTACCCTGTCCCCACCCACCCACCCACCCACCCCCAGCATCTTCAAAAATATAATAGGGGAGATCCCATGTCAACATCCGAGATCGGAAAAGCCATCTACAGTGTTAAGATCAGGCAAGCCTATATATTGTATCGATTTGCCTTCCAATTTCCCTAGAACTCAGAAGAGCAAGTTCGAGCTCTAGGTTGGCAAACAATCAATGAACACAGGGGTTCCCATACAGCTGTTTTTATGTTTAAATGAATACGCGCGCTGATACCTAGTTAGGCCTGTCGGTCGGACCGACCAAGTGACTTCTGCACAAGCCAACGGATATGGTACTGGAAGTTCTAACGAAATGTCGTAGTGCCTACCGTGTGCAAGGTAATTTTCAAAAAAGTCCTGCGCTCACAGTGTTGCTATCTTTCAGACTCTGTGTCCGATTTTATCAGGAGACCGGAAGATACCGTGTCGTCAAAGCACTATGTGAGCAGTTCTAGGTTAGCTGAGCTTTCACTCTCCCCGTCATGTTCCTCCCTCCCCCCCCCTCCCCCGGCAGGGGTGTTTTTGGGTGTTTTTAATGGACTACTCGTATGACAATTGTTTTTCAGATATATGTACAGTTCTTATAAATATAATTATATTTGTTTGTATTGCTTTATTTATATAATTATCTTGATGTTTGCTGGGCCCCTTGTAAGAAGTTTGACTGTGAATGGACTATCCACGGTAAGCTTTTCATAAGTAAATATACAATCATTTCCGATTCTTTCGTTGTAGTTTTCAGTACCTAACCTGACTTTACAGTTGAATATTTGTGCATTTTATTGTTGCAGGTATTGTTCTCTTTACCCCTTTGTGCGAAGCACATTATAAACACGTTCACATAAATCCATCGCCAAACGGATGACATGTCCTTCTTCTTTATGTGACCACAAAGTATGGCGTTCACGTTGCAAACTGAGCCACAGCATAATCACATTTTATGTTACATCTTAACTTTAGCCCCCATATGTAAATATGGTGTCATATGGTGCCTTTTCCCTTTTTTCTTGTAATCTTGTCTTGCATTTCATGTATGAATAAATGATTTAATAAAGGGCTAGTTTACAAGGAAATACTTGTAATAGGCCTACAGCGCTCCCCCCCTTTTTTTTAATCCAGAAAAGTCATTGAAATATGAATGGTTAAAATCGGATGTTACCCATACATATGATCCTACATCTGCCCACATGTTTGAGACAATTGTACATTCAACGACTGCTGAACAAACTGACAGCATTTGGAATAACGCTAATAACACGAACAATCGAAAGCTGAAATACATTAAATGTGTACATTGAAAAAAGTATCTCCAGGCGAAACATTTCATTTTGTTTCAATGCTTCAAGAGAGACCTTGGACAATTCAGTTACAAAATTCAGTCCTTGAAACAAAGCTGTTTGTTTTCTTTTTAATAATGTGTTGGGTGGATATTCAGCTCATTTAACCTGTCAGTCGAAAATTTCACCATTGTCGTATATGCTGACGAATGGTCAAACACACTGCCTTCTGTATTACTTTAGACCTGGTCTCACAGATGCTGACTGAGATAAAATCAGAACGCAGTGTTTGCAATAGCACCATGGATGATGATGATGAGGAGGAGGAGGAGGAGGATGACGACGACGACGATGATGATGATCATCATCATCATCGTTATGCGTTGAAGCAATGTGACATGAGGCCTACTTCTCTGTTGACTTAATCGGATGACCATCACAAAAAAGCAAGAAAGAAAGATCATTGCCAGAGATGCAATCTTTCTGTGACATTTGTATGGTACATTTGGTGTTAGTAGCCTTATTCTTTTTCAAAATATTGTTTTCAACACATTTGGTCCGTATCTTCCGTGATGCTGTGAGTGGCGCCACCAACTTTTGGCTCACTTTCTTTTTTTTGGCCTGATCGACATTCCTACGAAGTTTCGTGATGATTCAAAGAAAACTCTTCGAAAAATAGCTGTCTCCAAACTTTCACATTTTGGGCCCTGTAAGAATACTATAGGTGGCGCCACCAATAACGCTAGCAACCTACATTTCCATTAAAAAGTCCCGACGTTATATAGGGTTAACTTGAAAACCGTGAACTGCATTGCGTTCACAAGAGTTCACGAACAGACGGACGAACATGAGTGATTCTAAAAGCTCTGCGACCTGTGGTCACCACAGCTAAAAATTAATTTGTTCATATATGTTACAATACAAAATCCTCTGTTTGGCAGAACCGACTATTCAACAATAAAGCTGAATCAGTATCTAGCCCAGTAGTAGTAGTAGTAGTAGTAGTAGTAGTAGTAGTAGTAGTAGTAGTAGTAGTAGTAGTAGTAGTAGTAGTAGTAGTAGTAGTAGTAGTAGTAGTAGTAGTAGAAGAATGCACGATGTACCAGTTATCCTTAGGACAAGCCGTGCGGTTTGCAAAAATGCAGCACAATACGTCACTGACCATTGATAGGAAAATTATTGTCATAAATCACAGACTTCAAGTTCTAAGCTGTACTTCCATGGTAAAATCTAAACAAAGTTGTCTCTTCTTGACGAACGGAGGTGGCCTAACAAAGATACGTCACTTCAGTTCTGGTGACGAGCTTGTAAAAACAATGTTCTTTATTATCGATATAGCAACTGAAAATTCCACACAGATAAAGTTGGGAGTGTGTCAGTTGGGAAAACATTTTTGGTATTAGTAAACATGGAATCAGTTTATGGTAAATCTAAAAACCTAGAGTTTCTGCCATAAACAAAATATAAAGTGTGCGTTCTCTGCAAAATGTGTTTTTTGCTTAGCGTAAGGAATCCATTTAAATATGCGTTTACCGCCAATTACCCTCGTAATTGAGACGCCGGGGAACGGAACCAGACATCGCTGCACAAAATTTCACAGTTCAGAGACCAGCAACTCATCACATATAAAGATAGATTAGAAAGTAATAATGACAGTGTTTTTGCCCAACAATAGGAGCATATCTATAATAGGTACATAACCCATAGTACTTTGCTTGTTTCGTACACTCAGGTAAAACCATATAAGTGAGGCCATAGAATGCAGTGTTTAGTTCTTACATCCTGGGCACAGTCTTTTATGGGAACTTGCCCAGAAAAGATTGGGTACTGTCATAGTTATTTGGTTTTAAACAGTATATACGATGGGGAAATAGGGCAAGCCCCTATATGAATCCCTCTTGCACATGAAAAAAATTAAAGATGTCACGTATCACAGTTTAAGAGACAATTCACTATCAGGAAGAACGCCACAAGACAAGGACAGATAGAGTGGCGGCGCCACACGAGCGTAAGCGGAACGACACAAGACGTGACATGCAGAAGGTTGGGAGATGAGGTCCCCCTTCACTAATTTTTCTACACAGATGATTTCTGGTTTCAAGATTTTGACCATAATATGAACTACGCGACTGCCTCCAGTCGCCTGTTGTTTTGATAAAGTTGTCATAAGGACTGCGACAAAAATAATTCATTTTGCTCGGAGGTACATGTTTCGGACCCAAATAATAACATCGAAACGGTAAATGGTGCAAAAGACTTAATTTTGAACTGAAGTTTGTTTCTCGGAGTTATATAAAAAGGACACTCGCAACAATAATGAAAAACATATTCATTTCCGTTTCCACAGGCACACTGAACAGTCTATAAAACCTTTTTAAGCAGATCTAATAGTTCAGCTTGCAGCATCCCATTCGCAACCATGCGTGGGAAACAGCAAGCCTTCTTTCACCTAAGCATGTAGGCCTAATGTAGTTTGTTTGCCCGGTTTCCCCTGGTCTAATTTTGTCTTAAAAGAGGTAATGTCTTCAGAATTACGCACATCAGCAGGCAAGTTATTCCACAATCGAACGACCGATGGAATGAATGAAGTTTTAAATAGGTTTGTTTGTGATCGACAGGCAGAGAAATTCGTGCCAGATCTGACATTATATTTTTCCTGTTTTATCATTGACCATGCAGGCCAGGAATGAGGTTGCATAAATATGAGGGAGGTACACGTGTACCGTGCATGGTCTTCTAAAAGAAGAACAGCATGCTTTTTTCACGGCCCTGAGATAATATTTCAAAGCCCGTTTCTTCATAAATAAAAACATTACTAGTCCTAGAAGTGGCCTAAGTAAAAACTCTGGCTGCTGCTAATCAATTGTACGTTTTCTAGTCGTTGAGACACCTGCAACGTCCAGTTGTCCCATACAACTGATCCATACTCCAAGAGTGATCTGATGAATGAAAGATAAAGAATCTCTAAGAATTTCCTACTGAGACGATACTGCAGATATTTAAAAATGTTCACCATTTTCATTCCTTTAGTTGTTAGATTGTTGATATGGTTAGACCAAGACAGATCACTGCAAATTGCGAAACCTAAATGCTTGTGAACAGAAACTTCGGGAAGCTTTTAAGTCATGAAAAAAGATCGGGATAATTTAAAGGATTCCTGTTCTTGAAGATGACCATACTGGCAGATTTTACAGGGTTTAATGACACAAGCCACTGTTGCGACCAACCCTCAACTTCCTATAAGTCAGTATTGGGAGCATTGGATGGAACTAAAGCTTCATCCAATCTGACGAACGGAGTTGTGTCATCGACATCGAGCCGAATGGATGAACTCACTGTATCATTTCTATATATATTAGGAACAGAGAACAGAAGTGGTCCTAAAACAGAACCTTGGGGGATGCCTGCTTTGACTCATCTCCAACTCGATGTCGCATCTTGGACAACTCTTTGCTCACGTCCATCCCGACATACACGGTAAGAACTAAGATTGAGTTGGATCCAGCTGCCCCGCTGCAACTAGAACCAATTTTGGAAGTATACAACACAGGTGTACACATACAAAGATCAGTCCCCCACCAATTTATTTTTTCCATCCAATTTCCTCCATTTCCAGTTTGAAAAGACACTGTCCAGGTGATGACCGCTGCATTCCTGTTCTTCAAATAAAACTACTCGCCAAAATTTATGAAAGTATCAACAACATGGCTGATGATCGAAACAACCAAATATCTAAGCTGGGGGTCTAGCTATTGCAGCGTATTCCATCAAGAGAAAGAAGAAAACGAAGGCCGACAACAATGTGGGTGAAGGAGTGGATTTTGAATAGACCTCAAATGGGTCTGTATCATTGTTTGCTCAAGGTACTGGAGACAATGATCCTGGTCCACTTGTTGGCCATCTTGGCTGTACACATGTCCTGATGAGGATGCTGACCTCATCTCAGAGGGTTACAATTTCACCCGATCTCGGCTGAAAATGGAGCCTGCTCTTGTTTCGGTCCGTAAACTCGGATGGTGGAGGACCTCTTATCATTCCCTGTTGGGAGGGAGCTTACACAATCCAACTGAAGTTATACAAAGTTCAAAGTTCTTTATTGACCATTTCCGCCCACGTGGGGCCAACAGTTACATACAATACGCATTATGCATATTAATTTCCCGCCTCAAAGCACGGGTTTATTCACGCCTGGTGATCACGGGAGACGTGCGGGTCGCATCACTTTTACAGACACGCCATATGATCATTTCTCACAAAATTAGCAAATTTTGAAAAATTTAAGTTCACAAATGCCAAACTGGCATTCTTCTAGTTCTTCCCAAACCATATAGAGGAAAAAATTCCATATGCCTTTAATAGGTATTCTGTATTTAAAAAATATTAGTAATATCCCGCTGGTCCCAACCGGTACCGACCAGTATCTCGCCTTAGTCCATATCCCACCAAGCCAGACTGGGCAATCAGGTATGCAGTTGGGGTGGGAACTTAATATGCACATCTCCCATTTTGCAAATACAGTAAAATAAAAGCGCCCTCTAGGGGCAGAGACTCGAACTACACCCCAGCGGTAAAAACCAAAAGCAGAAAAAAAAAAAAAAAAAAAAAAGAAAGAAAGAAAAAAAATTCACATACACATACACATACATACACACACACCTAGACACTGAATAATAAATTGTATAAAATATGTGTATATACACTGTCACCATACCATATTGGAAAGGCCATGTGTACTAACACTCATACATGCCACCAACTCAATTAAATTCTCAGTTCAAAATTCTTTGTGAATATATAGAAAAGTTTTCCTTCATTATTCATTAGATTAATAATAGTTGTAACCAGCTGGCATTGTGCTGTGAATTCTCTTCTGTCATTATCATGTCTAGTGCATTCGAAAATAAAATGATGGTCATCTTCAACCTAATTACGATTACATTGTTGGCATTTCCTTTCATTTAATGGGATATTACTGTGTCTACCTTCCTCGATATTCAGTTTGTGAGAATCTGTACGAAAACTTGTTACCGTAGCTCTTTGCTGTGTGTGTGTGTGTGTGTGTGTGTGTGTTTTCTTTGAACATTGAGATCCTGCTCATACTCAAATTTCAATTAAAATAAGTGTTCTATAGAAACGCAATTTATTACCTGTAAAACCATTTTCAGAATTTTTATTGAACATGTTACTCGACATTTCTTCAAATCTGTGTTTCATATCATTATACAGTTCCTCCCAATTTACTCTGTTGACATCTGTACCATACTTCTCCAAGACTGCATTGACCTTTCCTAAATATGTGTTACTGTCATGTCTATATTTATATGCCTCTTCGTATGCATTCTTTACTACTCTCGAATCCTCTAAGTTTTTCTACACTGTTTTAAAACTACACGTTTCCAAATGCTTGTAAATAGAGGATATCTTCCAAGTTCACCATATATCGCCATGTTTGTGGTTTTGCGATTAACTTGCAGGATATATTTACAACAATGTACATACAACCTTTCACTTTTACTTTCGATACACTTGTTTTCGAAGCAATTTACTTTTTGTTTTGCTTTATTTGTTCCGGTATTGGTCAGGGGACCCCACATTTCAGATCCGTACAATCCTTGTCATACACGTACAATTAAATTGGTGGGAATTGGAGAGGTCACAATTACCAACTATCTGTGTATTCAGCTCCATGCAATACACAGAATTCTTTGGGGCTAGAGATATTTATTCCCATTGGATTGCATGTGGATAAAGAAGGATGAATGAATGTAACCTGTAAAATGATCTACTAATTATTTCAGGGTACCAGTATTTTGAGGAAACATTTCTCTCTGATTCAATCCACTGAATTTGAAATCCATATCCCGACAAGTTCTTCTGTTGTAATGAAAGAAAGAAAGAAAGAAAGAAAGAAAGAAAGAAAGAAAGAAAGAAAGAAAGAAAGAAAGAAAGAAAGACTGAATGATATCGCACACGACACGAAGCTGTCATGTTTTTGTGGTGAAATGTGTAGGTAGAAAGATAAAAGAATATAAAAGTAACCTCTAAAAGAATCATGTTTATTTACAAAAAAAAAATAATAATAATAAAAAGACAGAGAGAGAGAAGAAAAAGTATATGTTGTAGACACTTCTCCCCTTACAGTGTGTGGTCATTGTGAGAATTACAGTCCTCAATGCTTCATCGCCCCAGTTTATTTTACACTTTACAGGGGACATGGTTCAGGGCATTCAGGTGTCCAACATCCAGGCCAACCTCATTCTCCTGGAAACTGAACCGGTGGCCGGAGGTTCTTTAAATTAACCTCAAATTCAAAGACTACTTTTAAAGCTGCAAGAATAAAATTTATGTGAACATTTCAGCTATGCACATAATTTTACCACACCATGTTTTTGTTGTTTCTGCAACGAGTGGTTTTAAAAGTTATTAAGCTGTAAATTACAATGAAAAGTAATGGGAATACACAACTCTAGCCCTGAATGACTGAAATGCCCTCTACAGGATAGCAGCACAAGTTTCTGTTCTTGCTGTCCCCTATTGGATGACGAAAATCGCACCGTGTATGTCGGGCTAACTTAACAGTAATCACCGAACCACTACAGCAATACGTATTTAGATACTACTCTCTCCGAGATATTTGTCAACATCAACAGATTTTCTTTGCACGTATACATACATTTGGTATACAGTAAATTTCTTTCCAGTTCATGCAAAATTAACTTTGCGGACACCTAACCAACCAAACTAGTACGGAGAGTGGGGGGGGGGGGGGGAGAGAGAGAGAGAAGCTACTCCAATTAGTGATCACAACAGGTCTGCGCGGCTCCGCCGGTCACTTTTTCGATAAAATTTCCCCGAAGTTTTGCCTAAAATCCCCTTAAAAATGTTTTTTTTTCTCAAGATGGCTCAACATTTTATCAAATTCCCTTAACAAAGGCCATTTTGTTTCTTGTAGGAACAGCAATTTTAACACAAATATTTGCCTGCATTTATACCATTTTTGTTTTGTTTTTTTTTTCAGAAAATCGCTAACTAATATGGAAAAGTGTCCTAATCAAGGATGTGCCTTGTAAGGCTTGAGTCCCACATTCCTACCAAAAATTTAGGTAAATACACCCTCCTTAAGTATCCCTAGAATTGTCGATATTGATACCTTATAAAGTGTCAATGTGAAAGACAAGCCAGGTCGCTTCCACAGTTCATCATGTTTATTTTTAAACACTCGTAGAAATGTAATTTTTGCAACCGTTATAATCTTTAAAAAAAAGTTACGTTTACATTGAAACTAAGAGAAACTCTCATATTGCTTTATTCAACCCTATTGATAAAGAAGAATATGGCCAGATAAGCAAATTTTATTGGACAATATCTGGATAGTGGGACGGCTTTTCAAAAACACTTTTAATCAACTCAGTTTTCAAATTGGACAAATGTCAAGCTCATTTTGTTTGAAAACGGTATTTTTGTAATTGCTTGTCGGGTCAGTAAGTAGGCCTACGTGTAAGGATCACATAAAAATGTATATGGGCTTGGAAAGCTTTCAAGAATGACACTTTTAGATCAAAATATTCAATCATTTGATATAATTTTTCCCTAGAAAATCATACAAGGACCAACCAGGTACTTTTCCTTTTTGAAGACATATGTCAGCTAAAAATCGTCAAAAATGTCTTCCTCTTCACCCTCATCTCCGCTGGGTTAAGACGGTACACTTACAATTTCTAGCCTTGCTCTGGCTCGTGAAACCAAAGTGATCATATATCGCCACTTCTTATATTCTTGGAGAGCGCCCTCTGGAATTATACCGATGACCACTGCCTTCTCAAGGCCTGAGAAATGATCCAATGTATCAACGATGACTCCAGCACCACTAGTGGCGTAAGAGTTGGCTTCAACTGCATGCACGTTGGGACCAATGTGTATGGCATTCCAATGATGATTGAAGAAGACGTCAAGAAGTTTCAGTAAATCTTGCGATGTTCTTACTGGTGCCATAAAGGCTCTTGTCACCATACATAGCAGCTCTAAATTGGTTAGATCAGCCCATACATCAACACTCGGAACTTGCCAAGTCTTTCCATATTTTGCCCCCTCCTTGCTCACCAATTGTTTCCTCTTTGGCCCACGCTCCACAAGATCTTGCCCCGAAGCAGACACCCATTTCGGGTCATTCAAGAAGAATTCATTGAACAACATGCACAGCACAGCCCAGTAATTGATGAACGACGCACACAAACCTGGCAATAATTTGCGCACTCCATCCAAATGAAAGAACTTAAGAAAGTTAGGTGGATTCACACAATCCATTTTAAGTTGAGCCTCCTTATTCTTCAAGCCGCAAATAAGTTCTTCCACTTCATCCAATGTCATTGGTCCCTTGGTGACCCGTTCCTGGACTAGAAGAGTTGTGAACACGAAAAAAGTTAAGTTTGAGTCTACACAACACCGACCAACTTTTATATCGATAAAGTTGTCTGCATTTGACTTTAATGTAGCATCATTCGTGTATTCCATGACTTTTTGTAATGTTTCCCTCACGCAAATTCGACTGTTCAGAGCAGTGAACGGATCATGTTGTGTTCTGGTCAAGCCAGTTTCCAGAACAACAGCACTCTTTTCCAAGGGTTCGACAAGAATAGCAATGTCATTGGGCTCAAAGCCTTTACGGATGTATTTGTCCACTGTGTTGTATATTTTCTCAGAAGTAGCTTCACACGAAGACTTCTCTGGTTTTGTTCCCATAAAGTCATGCGCAACAGTTGGAAAACTTGTTTCACTATTGTAATTGTCCTCCATGTGTTCTTTCATAAATTTCACGATCTCTTTTGAATTTCGGATAATTTCTTTCAGCATCACTCTTTTCCCCTCTTGATTATTAAACGGGTCGTAGCTGCTTTGATATTCTGTGGAGTCCAGCTTCTGAGAAGGGTCGCCAAGAATGACAAAGCTGACCACCGATTGCCATCTAACTGCATGGCGTAACATTTCAAGCCAAAAACCGTCAATCATTATCCATCGCACACCTTCATCTGGTCGACCCATGGTTTGATGACTGTCAAAGTTATGGGCTTCATCTATAAAGATATGTTTGACCGATTCGTAGTGGTCACTTTCATTAAACACCTCCCGCACGAGCATCTGCTTATGAACAGTACAACACAACGGCTGATCAGACAGGACACCACAGTTCTTTGGAAACTTCAAGCGTCTGGAAAAAAGTGTGAACCGGAAAATTATTTTTCTGTCTAAAATTATTCAAATGCTGAACGATACAAAGAAGTCCATGAAACTGCATTTTCTTCAATAACCATTGGTGTTTTAGCGCAGAAGCATCGGTCATCATAAAATTATAAAACCCAAACTGAAAAGAATGTGATTTTTGACGTTTGTTATCAGTTTAGAGGATAGACACATATATTAGTTCTTATCATGATACAAATGAACGAAATCACGGACTGTTCAAACTTAACATGGTAGGTATAGTCCGCGTACCGTATTGGCCTATGAATCATGATGGCTGACGCTGGAGAGCTACAAATAATGCTGAACTTCATACAGGTAACAATCGACGGAATTTTGATCGAATGAAAAGATTAAACTACTTTGAAATCATGCCCCTTGACACTACAAGCGTATCAGTGGTATGGGTAACTTATACTTTTACTCATAACGAAGCTACAGCCCTACAGAAAAGGGGATTTTGAGGAAAACATAACAACACGTGGCAATGTTTCTTCTTTCGTGGCATTAAAATAGAGAAAAATAACCCTGGAGACTTTTTTTCAGTTATTTCCACAGTTACAAATACTTGTACAACAAAATTGTTTGTGATTCTTTATCTTTCTTTTCGAGATTCAAAGAAAAAAAGAAAGAAAAATTGCTGTGCGTGTTTTTGATATTTAACAATAATTTAAGACAAGTAGGTTAACTTTTAGGATTGTGAGGTTCTCTAGACTATTGTGATCACTGCGATGTATAAATTTACTATATGTTTGAAAAGGATATTGTAAAGATATGCGATCCTTTCATAGCGTTTACCCTGAACAAACTGTCAGACTGATTATGATTTGAACTGCAATTATAAATACATTGTACAGCCATAATGACATAATAACCGTCGTATTAGGAACATACAGATTCGAAGGGAGCCGTGTTGGAAAGTGTGTGGTTGCATACCCAATAAATGAAGCCAGTGCTTCATTTGCACTCATGTACAGTATTTCGTCTGCTGCTGCCCCCGCACGCCGTAATTCTTTGATACGCTCCATGGCAACGACAGTCTTACCAGTACCAGGATAACCTTGGATAAGCACCGAATCCTCTGTTCGACAGAGCTGCAGTGCTCGTAGCTGGCTCGTGGTCAGTAAGTTCATAACTTGAAGCCCCATTCTGTCGTACATGAACGAATCAGGAGTGAAGGCCGCAAGAGAAATGACAAGTGCTCGTACAATCTGCTGTACTTTTTCCTCATGCATTTGGTGAAAGCTTTCGGGGTAACGGCTTGCCCTTTCACGACTGACTTTGTGCAGAACATCTTCGATGCAGGCTGTTGGTGTCACAATGCACCCTTTGACATAAAAACATCTTCCTCCGTGATTTCTAATGCTTCTTTGTACACGCTGAATTGTTACTTTTAAATATTCCTGCAGGTGCGCCATTGAAGCTGATTCTTTGGCGACAATAATCACATATGGCGAGTCGACTTCACTGCACACAAACATGTCACACACCACGTCTTTGCATGCTAGGGGCTTATATTTTCCCAAGTCGACAGACAGACACGTGGAACAAACCACAAGTCCCTTCGTGTCGTTATATTTTTCTTTCAGTGTACGCAGAATGTTGTCAACTGTGCTAGCGTTGTCAGCTGGTATAATATTTCTAAACCCCACTGGCTGCACATTCAGCCCTGCTGTCACTACAACATATACAAGCATTGGCCATTTCCAGATCAATAATAAGACTGGCTCAATAATTTTCCTCGGCCCGACCTGCGCCGCGAAAAAGCTATTGACATTAGGCGACCTATTAAGATATACATGATCTACAATTTTCAGAAAAACTATCTTCTGTTAATATGGAATATATTAAAATCAGTACAGCATGCAATAATTTACATCCGGCCGCTTTTGGGCGACTTGATATGGAATACTTTTTGTACCTCATTATGACCGTAAAATTCCCCCATTAAGTGCCTTTTGGTGCATCTTCACCATTACATTTATGGTTTTTACAATTTGGCTAAGGATTAGAAAGAAAGAATATTGTGTATGCAAAACATATGACGACTAAAATTACTGTTTATAGTAAAAAAAATACTAGAATGTTAACTGACATTCATTATTGCTATATTCCTTCACGGGCTTGAGTTAAATTTTGCCGCAGCAGTGACAAGAATTTTCCTTCTATGAGAGGAATCCTCCTTTTCTGTCAAAATATGAATTCCAAAACAGTTCGATCTTCTCATCTCCAAAGGTCTTGGTCAAGGAGTCAAGGACCTGATAGTCTGCTAAGCAAGCAAATAGCGTAATCTATGCACACGGTGTTTATAAAGGATATTGTATGGACTGTTTCGTAATTTGCACCATATAACTACGACTTTGTGCCAAATTACTTAAATTCTGCTTTGCTGTAAGATGACTTCTTTCGACCTAAGTCCAAGTCAGTTAAAAATAGCTTACCTTGAAATAATTGTGCTTGAATATGTTCAAGACAGTTTCGGATTGCAAAAATGCGATGTCCACAGTTTGGGGAAAGACTCAGGTCTTCAAACTTTTGCCTCATTTCTTCATCCCTCTGCGCAGTATCTGAAATGAAGCAGGCATATATTCTCTCAATAGAAAGCACTCTAATGTCAAATGAATGGCATAAATGTTCGTTATAACCACAGATTATCTGGTATCAGATAGTAATGCCCCTGTCTGTAATAAATAGAGGGCCAGAAATGAAATTTTGGTCAGTTTCACGCGAGTGGCTACAGCCAGGACTGGTGATTCCACATTCACTCATTTATGTAAGTGTGGTGGCCAGTGGTGCTCCATGTGATATGTAGTTTTTTAATATCAAATGGTAGGTCTATAAACGACCAAATTGTTATAAATTGTGAGCTGTAGGAACGCTCCATTGTAGGTCGGTAATCGGCCAAATTAATGAATATTTCTCTGAGCGTTATGGACGCATAATTATGTGTATTATGTTATAAATAGAGACGTGATTGTCCGGTCGTTTCTGCAGGGTTTCACAGTAAATCATTAAATCAAATACGTCTTGAGTTTGGCAGCTGGAAGACGTCAGAATGAAAATTCTAACTTCGTTTTGGCAAGATATATTTAGAAATATCTTTTAAAATAAAATAATCAAGCTTTAGTTTTGGATATATTTTCCTTTGCCTGATACTGCGCTTTGATTTTGAATTGCAGCTCAGAGTGATTGGTGGCAGACCAAGTGGGATATATATATATATATATATATATATATATATATATATATATATATATATATATTCAACAGTTCCTGTTTTGTGTTTTTATAACATAATTGTTTAATTTAGTTTGTGAACATAGTTGGGTCTGCCTCAGCAGAAATACGTGGGTTCAACATTGTAACAGAAATTCGGGGCTCGTCCAGGATATGAAATAAGTACAGCCGTAAACAATCACAATGACACGTACCTTGTAACAACCAGGTAGTTAAGTACATGAACCCTGACCCTGTGTCTGTGATACGAGTGCATTGTTTTACCCCCCCCCCCCCCTTTTTTTTTTTTTTTTGAAAAAAACAAAACAAAAAACAGTAGTGTGTAAAACGCACCAGGTCAGACAGGCAAAACAATAAGCATAAGTCATTCGGTTCATTGCATGCATTTTTAACTCTCTGCAGACAAGTGATAGGTCAACCATGTCTTTCAAACCAGCAGAGTTTTTAGACTAGCCTCTTGCAAAGTGTCCTTTGGCCAAATTAAAGAGAGATGAATTGGACAGTCTAGTCCATATCACTCTAGGTCATGGTCACTTGGGGTGCAGAGTTCTTGCCACTTTTGTTGAGGTTTGACTAAATCCCAGTGAGTCCAGGCAGCCATTTTTGAGATGATGAACTACATCGGGCACAATGTTAGCAATTATTAAAATTGTAATATTATTATAATTATAATATAAGAAAGCATCATCTCAATAGAGACGCTTACGTATGGAATAACAGTGACTCTACAGTAGCGTGGGTTTACTTTCTGTTTTGTCATTGTTTGCTCTTTTTAATTGCCAATAGGAGGAGACTGTACAAGGCATACCTTCAGAGCAGCTGACATTTTTCATCATTGCGTCAGCCCATTCTTCAAAGCCCATCCGTACAACCTGACCATCTTTTTCCAAAATGTATGATTCTGGTTCTTTTTGAAAAACACCACCATAAAACGCCTCCACAGTTACACCTATGAGACATTTGTTCTCGCCTAAATAGCGAAACACGACATCCCAGTGCTTTCCCCTCTCTGGATTTGTGCGCTTGAAACCCCAAATTTTCCGTTTCACACACATATTGATATGTCCGATTATTTTTTCTTCGTCGCCTTCACAGATTTTTTGTCCAACCACTTGTAAAGTGTTATCGTCCACACCAAAACACACCAAACCCCCATCGTAATTTGCGAAGGCACCGACGTAGTCGGTCACGTGTTTTTCAACTCTTTTTTCTGTGCCGGGACCGTCAGCTATTTTCTTGTACTGAACAACTTTGGACTCTGGTGGAGGCGCCTTATCACCAAGCTTCAAGTCTTGAAACCATGGAAAACGATTCAGTTTGCTCGCTTTTGATTTCATGTCATCTGACGGATCCAAATTTGGATACGAAGGAAAATATTCCCAATAGTCGAAATATTCTCTTTCACGCGGGCGTTTTTCTGTTCTCGTCATTATATTAATGGCTTGCTCAAAATTGCCTACTTCTATTGTGCTGCTGTCTGTAGGAAGGCGCAAGTTAAATGTATGTTCCTTATCTTTCAATACCAGCAGAGTGGAGACTGGCTCTACATGCAAATGGAGAATATCACTTGTGGGTGGCTCACTACTGAAGTTCAGACCTTCCACCCATTCCTCGGGTCTCAAAGTTTCCATCAGTCTTCCTTCCACAGTTGCCTTCCACTGGTCAAGATGTTTCGGTGTCACAGTGTCATACTGACCACCCTTCCTAGCAATTCCCTGGTGCTGGGCATTAATCATTTTGATCACACCATATCGTCCCGTATTGGAAATTGCACAGACTGCTTTTGCAATTTCCCTCGCTTCTATCTTTGTAGCTTCTCCTTTTTTCATGATATTTATTTCCACAGGAAGTGTAACTTCAACAATTTCGTCAAAGTCATCCATTGTGCAGGAACTGGAGCGATTCCCCGTGCTGCTATAATCGAGGTGATATCATCACTGAATGATCGCGACTTCCATCAAGGAAAATTCCCGTGGCTTTTATCGTCAGCTGAAATAAATTTAAATAATGCATCGTTAAAAGCATGCATGATAGTTTTATGAGTGAGTGAGTATTACGATTAAAGACTTAAAAATCATCTTATCTGGAACTGTATTACATGTACTTGTTACCTCAACGAGACACGTCCATATTATACGTACCACAGGTGATTATTTTCCCCAGGCTTTCAGGCTGACCCAATATCAGTGAATGCCGAGATACATAAAATGAAAAAATACCGGGCTAAGAGACACTTCAAAAGCAGTCTTGACAGAAATTAAAATACACTGATACGTCCTATCTCTAGGACTTGTAAATGACACACAAGTGTGGCCCTTTATATACAGCAACAGTGCCCTGTTCTGGGCAAAGGTCAATCAAGTCCATTAAGTCCAATGGATACTTGTGTGGTGACAGTCAAGGTCACCTCAGCCTGTGTGTGGAACCAGCCCAAAGACTGGCTATCACTATCATAGCTGGTTGCATAAGATACCAGACAGGGTGTGTTACAGGGTACCAATCCCATCTGTCTTGAGAGAGTTAATGTGAGTATGCATGTAAACACATGCATCCAGTCACTTAACAATATAGATGTGTCCGTATTTCAAAAATTAAGAAAAAGAGAGAAATCTTATTAAGCAGGGGCACGTCAATACCATAGCTCTGCGGTCGGCGGGACCCCTTTCTGCGACCCTGACGAAGGCACAATGAGTAACACCAATGTACAAAGTTTGCTCTATGCGATAGTAACTGTGGTACTACGAAGCTTGGAAGAAAGAGACAGATGGCCTCAATGAGGAGATTAAAAAGCGGCTCTATATCAGTCATGAAAAGACGAGCTCTCGTCAAATTGACGATCAACGCCCACACTTTGGCGATAGAAACGGGTCGCTGTACCCGACTAAAAACACCACTGGAACAAAGAAGGTGTTCCATGTGCGACATGAATGCTATTGAAAATAAAGAACATGTCATGTTACATTGTAACTTGTACAATAATATAAGGGAAGATTTATTTGTAAAGTTAAACAACTGCTACAATGAGTTTCAGTTGTTAACCGAAACGGAGAAATGTACAAAAATAATGCAATCTGGAGATCGCCTAGAGGCACTTACTTATGTGAATAAAATCTTTGAACTCTGGCAACAACGACTCCGCTACTTATAGGCTGGGTAGCTTATTGGTTATGTATATATTTATTTTTATTTTAAACATATTTATTTCACCTGGATATATACGTGTTTGATTCGGTACACTTGTATAAGTTGTGTAGTATATGTCTGCATTTTGTAATCCTTGTATATTTCTGTTGTCATGTTGACCATATCTTGTTTCCAAGATGAATGTCAATAAAGCTTCCCCCCTCTCTCTCTCTCTATCTATCTCTCTCTCTCTCTCTCTCTCTCTCTCTCTCTCTCTATATATATATATATATATATATATATATATATATATATATATATATTATTCAAACTAGCGTATATACACCCTTATACATATGTAAAAATTCAATGCATATGACGGAAGAGTACAAATACTATTTAAAAAAACAAACAAACAAACAAAAAACCATAGCACGTGAGTCCATACATCCAACTACTCTGTGCAGAGAGCCACAATAATATCTTGAATCCCAGTAAAAGAAAATTCTCTGATATCATGAGCATCTGACGAAGGCACAATGAGTAACGCCAATGTACAAAGTTTGCTTCATGTGATGGTAACCGAGGTACGAAGCTTGAAAAAAAAAAGAGAGAGAGAGAGAGATGGCCTCAATGAGGAGGTTAAAAAGCTACATGAGGGTTACTCAAAGATTACAGAGACCAAGTCTCAACAGCAAAGACTCCTGGAAGTTCTGGACAATAGAGAAGGAAGTAAATAAGGGGTCACCTGTGTTTTCTCAGTAGATACACACAGACGATTGGCAATCGGATTCTGGCCTATTCACGGAGTGAGAAATGAACTCGAGTCTGAACTTGTGATAAAATAGTTACTTACTCACGATATACTGTACTTACACTTACAGAAACTTTAACTATTAAAGGCTTACCCTTTGCAGTACCAGTATGCTACGTGATACAATCGAAAAATGGGAAGCCCAGCCGAGGTGGTGTTTCGTTATTGGTGCGTAATGTGTTGGCAAGCGAATTGATATGTGCAAATTTAATCATTGACGACCACATTTGGTCGTCAAGGATTAAATTTGCTAACTTTCTTGCCAGAAGTGGCATTTTGAGCCTATTACATGTCTCCCTCTGACTCAATTTATCACGGGGATAATAGTATGATACATTTTCAAGGAAAACGTCTGAATTAAGGTGGCTTAACCTTTCACAAAGGGACTACTTGGATATCTGAGTTGGACATAAGTTCAGTGTGAAAAGCTATTGTTTATATTGTGCAATTTCTGTGTGAACCAGAGTTTATATATGCCGTCTGATCACGCCCCTGTAACTCTGTGTTTTGAGTTGAAGAATCTATGCATGCCTGACCTAGGTAACTTATACCAGCGGTCTTGTATGCTGGGCAAGTATACTATGTATACTACTGTATACCCTACAACACGAATAAACGTTTATGCAAGCGGGCGATCAGGCACTCAAATATCCACACAGACACTTTCTTACAGGAAGTAAACTGTTATGATACACCGACTTGAATTTTGCAGCTGACTACAATAATATTGTTTTTGTGTCTCATTATCCTCTACCATGTACCTTTGTACATCACTATTGATGGCCCCACTGGCTCTGCTGTCATTAGGAATGATGACCTTAAACAAATTGAAAATTGGTCTAAGCAATGGCTAGTTATGTTCAACTGCTCCAAAGCCAAATCAATGATTGTAGGTAAGAAGGGACAGCCGCCACAGCACCCCATGCTGTATTTCAGGCTACTATACGCTTCAAGATGTACAACAACACAAACATTTAGGTCTTATTCTTAGTGCAGATTTGTCATGGTCGCCTCACATAAATTAGGTTGCCAGCAAAGCAATGAAATTGATTGGAGTAATGAAGTTATTGCAACATAGGCTCAGCAGAGCACTAGAATTGATATATTTTACATACATTAGGCCTATTTTAGAGCATGGTGATGTTTTGTGGGCGGGATGCACAAAATCTGATGCAGACCTTCTAGAACATGTTCAACTGGCTGCAGGCCGCACAGTGACGGGCGCGACTTGTTGAACAAGTCATGCATCCCTGTACAATGAAACTGGATGGGAGACTCTCTAAGCGCAGAGAAAAACACCGACTCATACTTCTTTATAAAATAATTAATGGCCATACACTTGCATATTTACACGATTTGATTCCAGAAAATGTGTCTAACAGAAATGAATATAACGTGAGATCCAGACAGATCATAAGCCAGGTCCGTACAAAAACTAATACTTATTATGGCTCTTTTATTCCCGCCACGATTCGCCAGTGGAATTAAATCCCATCTAGTGTTCGGAATTCGGAAGATATGGATACATTTAAACGTAAAATGGATAAAGGGAAATCAAAGACTAACGAGTTGCTTTACATTGGTAATAGGAAAGCTAACCTTTTACCTGCAAAAATCAGGATGGGCTGCAGCCAGTTGAACCATGATATGCGCCAAATTGGTATAGCAAATTGTCCTGCTTGTGCCTGTGGTGCCCAGGTAGAAAATTCCTTTCATAACTTCTTTTAGCGTGTCATATACATGACCAAGTGGGATTTATTGCATCAAAAAATAATAGTATTGGCCCCTTTCACGCTACAAACTATTATGTTTGGAAATCCTAAGTGTAGTTAGGCAGTAAACCAAATTATTTTGACAGTACCCACACATATATTCTAAATACTGGCAGATTTAAGTAAGGCCCGTGCGTTTTCCACACAGGTTGGTGCACAAGCTTTGCTTGTGACGGGGGTGGGTCACGTACGGGCCGGAACAAAACAGCTTCCGCATGCAGTACTTCGTGTGTACAAAGTTGGCTTGCCACATCGGATTCGATATAATGATAATGCATACTTTCTGTAATTGTAACTGTGATGTCATATCTTCCCATATGTGTTTCCTCGTCAATGTAGTGACAATGTAGTTTCCTGTGACCCGTCTTTCCCTTTTGTACAGCATTTGTGTTGTTTCTTTTATTTCTTTTTTTTTTTTTTTTCGCGAGAGGGATTTATTTTGACAAAGCCTGTTTCCCAATCGTGTTTTTAATCTGAATAAAATATGTTTAAAACATGTGCGCGTATGTTTTTGTTGATTTTTCTAAAGCGTACGACCGAGTTCCAAGGCCTCCATTGGTGGGAATGTTACAAGGACTAGGGTCTGGCATGGCAGGCCTAATGTTGCTTGCGTAAATTAGTTTCCATGTATAGAAACATATGTCAGTCAATTTAAGGCCGGAAAAACCGATCGAGAGAACTGAACAATCCATGCATCTCGGAAATCGGATCAGACCAAATTCATTGGGTGATAATCTTGATCTATGCGTGGAGGTATAATACCTCCATGATCTATGTGTGACCAAATTCAACTCTGAGGTCAATACAGTAGATTACGATGATAATCAAGATGAGTATGTATGTATGTATGTATGTATGTATGTATGTATGTATGTATGTATGTATGAATGTAGGTAGGTAGGTAAGTAGGTATGAAGGCCCCATGTATGTGTGTATGTATTTAGGTTATGTACGTATGTGGGTAAGTAGATAGGCCTATGGCACAAACTGACTGTCGGACCAATGGGCTGTCGAACTACTGAGCAGTCCCCGTAGAGGTATATTTACGTGTTACTGCAGTACCGCCTTTGCTGTAAAACAACATGGCAGTTCAATGAAAAAGCACCTTTTAAAAGTAATTTCGTTTTCCCTGAAGAATATTGATATGCCATTCATCGTAAAGAAAAAGGTGTTGGATGCTGCTTTTACTGCAGCCATCATCTACTGGTGTGAAAGTTGGGTTAAATGTTAACTTGAGTACTGAGATGCTGTATCATATAGTGCTATAAAGGTGTTACTAGGTGTACGACTACAAACAGCCAATGACCTATGTTTGATGGAACTGGGATTACCTTCCACCAGGGATATCGTCGAATACACCTGCTACCACTGAAAGATTTAGTAACGCAGAAACAGAGAACATTTTTCAGAAAGATGTGGAATGAAAGGCATGGAATGGAAGATGATCCGTATATTTTTGTTGTTAAACTGACCCAGAACTATAATACATCAACTGGTAAGTTCATTAATAGTTTACTAACAAAGGATAGCAATATTGAAGACGGTATGTTTGAGTTGAAAAACGAAATTTGCAATTCTATGAAATCGAAGTATTTAACATATAAAGATATTAATTCTAAAATGACAGTCCACTGTGTATACAGCAAGTCAACGGACAATCATGTGCTGCAGCATGTACGAACCCCTTTCTCTCGACATCGGCTCTCGTCACACAGACTCCACACAGAGACTGAAAGGTGGTTAGGAGCTGTGCAGCTGTATGACCCCTCGGGGGCAAGACAAGGCCCACATAACAGCATTTTGTCCTCTGGTACAGCATATTAGAGAGAAGTATGGGAAGCAACTTCTGTATCAGAGGAGCCTGATCGAGGCAAAAGACCTCACCTGGCCGACTTCAACTTGTTTCACGAATTATTGTCTTACTTTTGTGAGTAACTTGTACGCTCTTGACACATTGAACCTTTGTTACAATGAGCATTTGTTATATTGAATGTTGTATATATTATTATAGCCACTGATTGAATTTGATTGTATGGATTAAGGTCAATAAAACTATTACTACTACTACTACTACTACTACTACTACTACTACTACTACTACTACAACTACTACTACTACTACTTTTTTGTTAGAATCCTTTTGTTACCAGTAATGTTGAACATCGATAATTCACAATTACCTAATTTATATCAAAAGAAAAAAATGGAGGTGAAGCCATCTCGAACCCACTTCAGAAAACTCGCCTTTTTAACCAGCAAATTCACGTTGTTAGTGAAAAGGAAAGAACATCAACGTGAATAACCTATTCCTGCGACTCCACTGCTGCATGTGTGTGTGTGTGTGTGTGTGTGTGTAGAAGTATATTGGTACAGTAATACATAATGGGGCCCTTGGTCCCAGGTAACATGAACACTTATGAACCTGATGTCGGGAATCGCCTTGGGCAGACATTCCCAGTCGAGCTTTCAAAACTCTTCATGTTACTGGGTCCAAGCGCACCATTTATTACACTATACTGATGATCATAGAATAAACGCATTTTTTCAAACTGCTCTGGGTTTTGCTTTTTTAATCAACCCAATAAATAAATAAATAAACAGCATAAAAATACATGAGCAGCAACATAGTGACACTAAGTGCGTGTGTTGCCTCCTGGTGGTAGACGTCAGTTAACATTATTTTCCAAGCGGGATGTACCAAAAAATATTTAAATGCTGGATCAACCCTCAGATTTTTAAAATTCTATCTACAGTAGAGTAAAGTCATATAAGCGTGTGTCACTGTGTCTTATTTTAATTGGCATATTTAATATTACTATAAACTGTATATATTTCCAAGACAATTTTCATGGGTTTCATATAATTATGTAGTACTACGCTTTTGTACGATAGCCTTATGACCTTCAAAGCATATACGTCACCAGATATGTCATCCTTTATAGCATATATTATATGGTAAAGGTTACATATTTATACATGTAGCAGAATGTACTTTTGATCCCGTTTCCCATGCCTAATGCCTTATACCATTAACTGTGATTATGACACAAGTCATTCGGTAAGGATAGCTTTTGATCTGGGATGCATCATCATAATAGGTCTAATCTGCAATTGTCGGCAAACATGTTTGTCGTCTGGTTTAGTGTTTTCAATGAATTTGTTGAAATTTATTGAAAACACTAAAGCAGACGACAACTTTGATGCACACTTTCGTGATTTGAGTGAGAAAGGGTGAAGATATTTGTTGCTGTCTAACTGTGCCCTGCTCACATAAAATTATATTGTCATGGTTTTCCCAGTGGAGAGTCCAAGTCAGGGCTTCAGTTTAAACATTTCGCCAACTTAATAACACAATTTTTTTTCAGTACCACATAAACATGTACTCGTACAAATGGTGATGGCTGTGGTTCTCTTTTGGCCGGCAGCTTCATTAAATTTGCCACTTTCTTTGCTCAGGCTTTCCTGCTTCTTAACATAAAAATACAATTTTACTGTTAACCCGAAAGTCTGGACGCATGTCAATTACCTGTATAACCCCCGTACTTGACTCCATGCCGCATGTGCCCCGTCAATTAACAGTGGTTAACTCTTTCAGTGCCACATTTTGAATGCCCCCAAACCGCGCAGAGCAAGGCTGTTGACATAGACTTATATTCTATGTAACCACAGTACAGGGACACTGGTACTTTAATGAAATGTCTTTTTCACAAGGAACATTAATCTAACACCCCGGTTCTAATTCGGAGTTTTTCCTTTTAAGTAGTTAGACTTAAGTCGCAGTTGGCACTGAAAGAGTTAACATGAAATCGTCAGGGATGTCTGGGCTCGCGCCAGAAGATTTATCGTCTTACCCAGTCTGGCTAACAGAAAACCTATTAGCCAGACTGAGACTTAGCCAGATTAAATTTTGGAGATACTACTTGGGGCTAGTTCTAAGAATTGTATTGCATGAGCTATTTTTTGCTGAAAAATCATGACTATTTTATTTGCCACCAGACTTAGGTATAATGGTCATTTTCTACAAAATTGTGAACTTCTAGACACATTTTACGTTTGTACAAGCTTAATTTATAATGCAGCATCCTTTAACCAGTTTGGCTAATTGATCACAAAAACTATTAGTTAGTTCACACTTTTTAGCCGGTGGCTGACTGGCTAATCCTTAGCCCTAGTCCGGGATGTCAGTGGTTACATTATTGATATAGGCAAATAAACTGGATGTTGACCTTACACACAGCACATCTGTGTGAAGTCCATAATACAGAGCAGAAATCCAAATAAATGAAACTTTAAAGCTCACAACAGGATGCGATGCTTACGTGCAGCCTTGTCCTTGACCATTGTGGAGGGAGTGAGTGCAACACTCGCCTAGCCTGTACCAAGGAGCCTGTAGCCTCCTTGAACCATGGAGGAAAAATGCTTGAACACAGACAAAACCAACGTTCTCCCGTACACAGGCGTATGAAAATATTCTGAGTGCGAGAGCACCGATGCTGCTTGTGTATTAGATCTAATACCACAAGGCCATTATCCCACGACCAACGTTACTCATACCGCTCCGTATACATGCGAATAAAGTACATATTCCTTACTTGAAATTCAATATGGTAAAACCATACGTGTATGTGTTCCTTATCTGTTATTTCCCATGTTGAATAAAGTTTCAGTGCGTTTCCAAGCGTACGCTGCACAACACACTTACACTACTGTCGCCGACGCCTGTTTTGTCCAAATACTTTCGCTATTTATCTTCCGTTTTGATGACCGAGAAGATTGAAAATGGCAACGTCATAGCTGGTGTGCCGATGTAACCGCAAAAAAGGCGTTGCATCTGATAACCACCCTGTAAAACTTTGTGAAGCCACCACAGGATACCCATAGGGAGCGAAGTGCGGTTGCAAGAGTTTCGGAGAGTGAAACAAGGAAAAAAAAAAGTTAGCTGCCATTAAACACTTGCCTGAAAACACGTATGCCTGATAATTGGATGCTTATCAGGTAATTGGATTGATAATTGGATACTTATCAAATTTAAAATCAGAGCACTTGTGAATACAAATATGTATTTATGATATTGGGGTAACTGAACAAACTTTTGTCATTTTGTTTCTAATATGTGCACATACATCAGAAACCATGTCAATAAACCACAACTTATGCAGTCTACTGCAGAAAAAAAGCATAGCACTATTGGTTTGTGGAAGCTGGATCTCCCAACTGCCCTCCTAATGTTCAAACAATGGGCGTGTTAAAATTATATAATTTTGGTATCAAAAAACATAATTTGCTGAATACTGCTACCCTAATCTGTGACCTACAGGTCTTAAACTGTGTACTTTATTGGGTCAATAATGTTTAAACACTGAAACTCTTCCATTGTCTGCCATAATTCAGATTATACCAGGAAAATACTGCCATAATGACTGGTATTAGATGCTGACTTGGTGTAACTGATACTCCCCCACCCCCACCCCACCCCCATTAGTGCCTCAGCAGTGATAGATGTCATATTTTTTGTAGACAAATGTTATGAATCTATCCATAACTAGTAAAAAAAATCACCAATTTCACCTAAAAATTAATAAAATTTTAGCAATATATTCAAAATTTGGGTTAAATTTAAGGGGTGGGACATTGTAATTTGATCTGTCATTGTAAGGGCAGGACATGCAGGCAAGTCATTATGGGTTTGCATCATAGCCCATTGTGTATCGTATTCATATTGGACAGAAAAGAATTGATTGGATGCAATTATATAATTTTCCTCAAAATTATAATTATGTTATTTGTCATAAAAACTGATTTTTCAGATTTAAAGGTTGCTTAAGAAAAAGTTGATATTTACCTTAATATTGAAGTTTGGTAAAGTTAATGCAAATCCTTTGCAGATAACAAGTTGTGGCTTCAGTGAACAAGTTTTAAAAAAATTTGATAAGTCTATTAGGTTACAGACCACAGTTGTGATTGGCTGGTTGCGCACCCCAACGGAGACAGTCCGTAATTGTGAAAATGCTGTGTTTTCATCATGCTGTAGCTTCTGTTTAAATAAAGTTAGCTAAGTCAGGTTTGATGCATCACAGAGTTGCTTCATTGGTGGTCGTATAGATGCACTGTCTTCCAGGCCAGGTGGGAACTTTATGGTGGGGAAGGACAATGATGTGACCCTGGCAAGAGCACAATTCGTACACCTGTGTAAAGCTGACACCAGGTGTTGTTTCGTATTTCAATTATCACAAATTAACGAGCTGGGAATTTGGGAATTATATGACAAAAATCCATCCATGTTTTTCTGACATTTCTATCTGTTAAATGCCGTTCACGGAATTTTTAAATACCAAAATGCTGATTTTTTTAGACTCAAAAATGCTAATATGAAAAATAGAAGGATTTATAACTGTGGTCTGTGGCCTATTAGGGCGAACTCTGTATGTATTGGGACTCACATTGTCTTGTTGTTATTCTATTATCGTCCATCAAGCAAGTTAAAAATGGAAAGTCAGCACTTTGTGACAGCTGCCTGGACAATTTTGAGTGATCCTAACAACTTTCACATGGATGGACCATGCAAGGTATGGTCCTGGGACTGTAGATCACAAGGCATATGGTTTGGGCTATGGTACTGTGTACCTCAGGCCAGCTTATGAAAGGAGAAAAAAAGTTTTACACCCACAGATTGGCTGTGAATATCAAGTTTAACAGTCTCAATATTCCAAACATTCATCAAGTATCACATTTATGTCACAGATCATTGTGCATAGACATGTTGCACCTATCGGTGGAACCACACTGCATAAATAATAAATGGATTTCTTCAAGACATTTAACAAGTGCACAGGCCATGCCTCCTTTGCTGACTGCTTGGTAGATAGATAGCTTCCATAACCCTTTGTATTTAGTGATGCCTCACAGGTACCACACAGGTAATCATATGTGTGTATGAGAAATTAACAATGCTAATATGATATGAATAAATTATGCTTATCCCATTAATATGAAATTTTCTAACCCTCTGTTTCAAACTTTTAATTTTGTGGCATTGTCATTGTAGGCCTATATAGCTTCCATTCATATGCAGAGCTGTTTATACAAAAACATGTCAAAGTGATTTTGGGCATACCAGAAAAAATATGCCTTGTCTGCCAGTAGAGCTGTACAAATCTTAGTTAAAATGTGATTTTCTTTGGTTTTTGGGCGGTTGTTTTTGTTCCTCCCCCTCCCCTCCCCTTCCTCACCCCTTTATTTTTCTTTTTCTTTCTTTTTTTTTCTTTTTTGCAGACAAAAGCTTATCATATAAGTGTGTGTGATTTGATTGGGGTAAATCATTTAAAACCAGGCATGCTCACTTTGTTGAGCTGTTGAGTTCATCAGCATATTATTATCACATTAATGAATCAATTTATATCCATGAATATGGATGACAGCATTAATGAACTGCAGATTTTATAACTTTTACCAAGCTAGTGTACACAGGTGGCAAAACATTTGAACTTCGACATACAACCACATATATTTAAAAGAGTTTCGGAGAGTGAAACAAGGAAAAAAAAAGTTAGCTTCCATTGAACACTTGCCTGAAAACACGTACGCCTGATAATTGGATTGATAATTGGATGCTTATCAAATTAAAAAATCAGAGCACTTGTGAATACAAATATGTATTTATGATATTGGGGTAACTGAACAAACTTTTGTCATTTTGTTTCTAATATGTGCACATACATCAGAAACCATGTCAATAAACCACAACTTATGCAGTCTACTGCAGAAAAAAAGCATAGCACTATTGGTTTGTGGAAGCTGGATCTCCCAACTGCCCTCCTAATGTTCAAACAATGGGCGTGTTAAAATTATATAATTTTGGTATCAAAAAACATAATTTGCTGAATACTGCTACCCTAATCTGTGACCTACAGGTCTTAAACTGTGTACTTTATTGGGTCAATAATGTTTAAACACTGAAACTCTTCCATTGTCTGCCATAATTCAGATTATACCAGGAAAATACTGCCATAATGACTGGTATTAGATGCTGACTTGGTGTAACTGATACTCCCCCCCACCCCCCATAAGTGCCTCAGCAGTGATAGATGTCATGTTTTTTTTAGACAAATGTTATGAATCTATCCATAACTAGTACAAAAATCACCAATTTCATCTAAAAATTAATAAAATTTTAGCAATATATTGTTGGGTTCCTGCCCAGAGGATACAAGTTTACCCCTTCTAATATGTGTAAAAAGTAAGAGTCGGGGGGGGGGGGGCAGAAGAAAGGAGTGTCCTGGCACTGTTGTATCGGTCAGTGGAGGCAGTCTGCCCGGTAAGGCACACAGCCATGGAGGCCTGCTAACCACTCTACCAAAACAACAAGTTTCCCCATAGGTGGGTGGGTGGGTGGGGGGGTTGCCGCTTGCACAGCTGCATGTGGTCAGTACAGCAGTGGAGTAGCGGGGAGTTCCTGAAGTGCTCAGGCAGTGTTGACATGTTGTCTGCCCGGGCTGATGGGCCTCACTGCACCGGCAGTACAGGCAGGCCATGCAGCCGGCACTCCCTTCCCTGCTAATGGATCCAACAGATGTGGTGATTCAGAGGTCCACATGCAGGCAACCTGATACCACTAAGTTCAGCATGGATAAGGGCCAAGAGTCTATCCCAGCTGATTTACCGGTGGTTGGATACCACACTGACCGTGCAAGTTGGAGGGGGCAACACACCACCTCTACCCTGCGCAGGTCCACGCAACTTCTGTCTTGCGCAGTGGTCTGCCCGACCCCTGTGCAACGGCATTGCATAGTATAAATAGGGGGGCCTCACAACTTAGAGTTTAGTTGGAATGGGGATCTCAGCCAGTAGACAGGGGACCAGCACACAGCAGTAGGGCTACAGTAATAAACTACATTTTTCATCATTTCTGTTCTACTACTCCGTCATATTTTGGCGTGCTACCTGACAAGAAATACCAAAGTGGTGGAACAGAACACTGGTGGACCAGCAGTGATTTAGAACTTATGACATGCTGTCAGGGAAACCTAGCAAAGCAAGACAGTGGAAATGATTGACTTTATTAAATTTACAGTAGCTGAGTGTGAACTTTGTTTTGCTGTGCTACCAGAAAAAGACTCTGCTCATAATTGTCCTGAGAAGAAGTTGAAAAAAGTGGACCCTTCTATGGCTGCATTCATTGTCAAAATGGCAAAAGTGGCTCAAGTGCAGAAATATTGTGGACTTAGGGTGCTGTGTATTGGTTCCCAGGGAAGACCAGAAGGCAGCAAAGCTTAGGTACAGGACTAATAGCTGGGATGTTGCTAGCATCCTATTGAAAGCAAGAGACTGGTACGTTTATAATTCTTCTATCAAGAGTGAATAGCCAATTTTAAAGAACTGTTGCTGTGCTGTAAACATGAATATGGACAATTCAGATCAAGTTACAGGGCCAGTGGCCAGTTTGCCAGAGGCCATTGGTGGGCAAGAAGGCCCCAGCCAGACAGAGCAAGAAATTGCGCAACTTCTGATGGAGCTCAGCACAAACCAGAGACAAGCTGAGCAAGACAGACAAAAAATGGTAGAAGAAAACCAAAGGCAAGCTGATTATATGAACATTTTGTTAAAAAGAGCTGAGGCAGCAGAAACTAGGGCCAGAGAGTTGGAAGTAAAATTTACCAGCACCCCAACAGTTCATGGCCAGCCAGCCCCTCAAAGTGTGCCAGTGACTGTGCCCCTTGTCAGTGCCAGCCAGACTATACCCCATACCCTTGGTGGGGCGGAAAATGTGTGGAGTACACAAGGACCTGTTTTCTCCTTCCCGAGACCAATACAAGCTCCTGTACATGTGCATGATGGATCCAGAAGGCAACCCATGTGGGAACAGGGAGATGTAATGGGGCAGTCAAATTTGCTTCACATACCTGGACCAAGGCCCAATGCACCTGTGCTGTGCAGATCACAGTATGAAATACCCCTACCAAGGCAAAGTACATATGATGGCCAAACATCATGGGAAGGTTTTATCCAGCCCCGGACTTCTCTAGCTACTGCCTGTAGATGGACTGAACAGGAAAAACTGTTCAGACTCATAAACAGCTTGAGAGGGGAGGCTGCCGAGTATGCTTTCGCCCAACTTCCACCAGACTACCTCGAGGACCACGACTTGCTAGTGGAAGCCCTTGAAAACAGGTTCAAAGAGAGACATACAGTGACCTCCTACTTGGCAAAACTAGAAGCCAGAAAGCTGGGGCCAAAAGAAAAACTGTCTGAGTACATAGCGGACCTCAAGCGGCTTGTTATTAAGGGGTACCCCACTGCTGACAGGGACACAAGAGAGACTATTGCCCTGAGGCATTTCATGCGTGGGTTGCCTGATCACCAAGCTGCCTTGACTATATGTATGAGGGATCCAAGCAGCATTGAGGAGGCAAGGGCTGCATATGAAACCTACTGCAGCCTGCGGGATGATGTGAATCGTGGCCGATCTGGTGTGCGTTTGGTAAAGCCTGGTGAAAGTGATCCGAAAAGTAATTCTTTTGTGACTGAGGCCAGGCTACAAAAATTTGGGACTGAATTGAAAGATTCATTGTCATCCAAGATTGACGAGCTCAAGGTGCTCATTGAGGCAAAACCAAAATCACAGAGACCAGGAAACCATGGAAACCTGAGAAATACAAAAGGGTGTTCGTGTAGACAAGGCCACTGCTAAGTGCCATCACTGCTATGAAGTAGGCCACTTCAGATATGAGTGCCCAAAGAGACTGGCTGAACAACAGGCCAAGAAAGATAACGGTGACACTGAAAGAAAAGATACAGAAGTGAAGTCGGAAAACTAGAAAGGACCGGCCCATCCGGCCAGGTACCGGTCCCATCTGTGACGGAGGACAGAGTTATTAGAATAAGGCAGAATAGTAGCTCTGATGGCATGTCAATGTTTGTGCTGGCAAAGGTCAATCAGCTAGAGACTGAATTGCTGCTTGATACAGGGGCTGTTGTGACTATTTTGTCAAAACATGTGTATGACCAGTTTGACATGAAAGAAAAACCAGAGCTCAAAGCTCTACCTTCAAATGTATATTTAGAAGTGGCTAATGAAGGTAGACTAACTGTGGTAGGCACTGCTATGGTGAACACAGAATTTGGTGAGCATTCATAAGAATGGGAAGTGTTTGTGGCACCCATTGCAGACAGTGGTTTGTTAGGAATGGACTTCCTATATCATCAAGACTGTGGTGTTTCACCTAAACTAAGTGGCCTGCAAGTTAATAATGAGTGGGTTGATTGCAAAATTAAAGGCTGCCCCCCACAAGTTGCAAGGGTGAGCCTGAGAGAGACAACTGTAGTCCCTGCAAACAGTGAATTGGTCCTTTAGGGTGAAATTGACTGTAATACCTGGGGCTCACAATGTGCTACAGTTGAGCCAAGCCACGAAGGTATAATTGCGGAACACTTATTTGTTAGTAGTACTTTGATTGATCCCAACAGAGTTGACCTGGGTGTGCCAGTGCGCGTTATGAATACCAGCAATGAGGACATAGCCATAGAGCAGGGTACAACTATAGGGACATTACATGAAGTAGATCACATAGAGAATAACATACCTAGTGAAGATGATATACCAGTTCGAAGTATAAATGTACATATGAACCATGAGACTGAAGAAAGAAAATCATGTTTGCCTGGGAAAGATTGGGCAGAAAGACTTGGTAAATATGTACAACAGCAGTTGCATAGAATTAAATGAAGCTCAAAAACAGACATTCCTGCTTCTTCTCGACAAACATAAGCACGTGTTTGTTAAGTCATCTGAAGATCTGGGAAATACTTCTGTAGTGTGTCACACTATTGATATAGGTGATGCAAAGCCCCTGAAGCAGAGGCCTAGGAGAGTCCCAAGGGCTTTTGAAGGGGAAGAAAAGAAAATTATTGCTTGTCAACTTAAAGCAGGCATTATAAGAGAAAGCACTTCACCTTGGGCTTCCCCCATGTGTTATGTGAGAAAAAAAGATGGGTCTGTTAGGCCATGTGTTGACTATCGTTATCTCAACAGTGTCACCAAGAAAGATTCTTACCCCTTACCCCGTATTGATGACTGTTTAGACTGTGTAAGGGGAATGCGTTTTGCATCATTGATCGATCTCCAGAACGGCTATTATCAAATTAGTGTGAGGGAGGAAGACCATCCAAAGACAGCATTCATTACCCAATGTGGTTTGTATGAATACAATGTTATGGCAATGGGCCTGACCAATGCCCCATCTACTTTTGAACGTTGTATGGAGATAATCATGCATGGTCTACAATGGAAGCGCTGCTGCATATATCTCGATGACCTTGCCTGCTTCGCATCTTCTGCAGAAGGAATGTTTGAAGTTTTGGATGAAATTTTGGGCCAACTGGGAAAAGCGGGCTTAAAAGTCAAAGCAAAGAAGTGCCAGTTCATGCAGCGCGAAATAAAGTTCCCAAGACATGTCATATCTGAAGATGGTATCAGAACAGACCCGGATAAAATTAAAGCTGTAGCAGGGTGGCCAACCCCAAAAAACATCACTGATGTTCGCAGCTTCTTAGGACTGTGTTCATACTATAGACGACTTGTAAAAGATTTTGCAGCAAAGGCAAGCCCCCTGCATGACCTGTTAAAAGCTGGCCAGGCTTTCAATTGGACTAATGAATGCACCCAGGCTTTTGAGATTCTGAAAGCAGCACTGATAAGTGATCAAGTAATGGCGTTACCAAATGATACAGGTATATTTTACCTGGACACTGATGCCAGTAGCACTTCGGTTTCTGCCTGTCTGTCACAATTAACATATGACGAGAAGACACAATGTGAAGTGGAGAAGCCTATGGCATATGCCAGTAAGTCACTTACAAAAGCTCAGCGCAGTTACTGTGTCACACGTAGTGAACTGTTGGCTGTTGTAACATTCTTACAAACCTTCAGACATTATTTACTGGGGAGAAGTATAATTGTGAGAACTGATCACAACTCCCTTCGCTGGTTAATGTCATTCAAGGAGCCTCAAGATCAAAATGGCCAGATGGCTAGAAATGATATCTCAGTATGATTTCAAATTGGTTCACCGCAAAGGGTCAGCTCACCAAAATGCAGACTCCTTGACAAGGCAGTCATGTACTCCTGAAGAATGTGACTGCTATGATGGGAAGACTATACTACAGGAGTTGCCATGTGGTGGTTGCCCCCACAGCAGAAAGAAACATGAGATGTGGTCAGATTTTTTTGACACTGAAGATGTGCTCCCATTCTACCTTCCCACTCGCAGTGTTCAGGAGAAGAATATGCCTGATACCCCACCCAGCATTCAAGAAAAGACTGCACCACCTTGACTGGACAGTACCAGGCAACCCAGTCAAAACAGACTGTTTGTTAAATTTCTCATATTGTTCACAGTGCTTATGGGCCTTCTAATTAGCTTTGGCAGACAGGTAGCATTAGTTGCTCAGCAGGCAGTGCTGACAACACAAGCCAGGGTTTTGACTGGCTGGAACTGTGTTTTGGGGCTGAAACAGAGAGTGTTTCCAGTCTGCAAAATAAAGTGTGGCAAGAAGAAATATAAGGTATCTTCAGAAACTGCTAAGGACAGCAGTGCTGAACTGGACGGGGAAGTCCAGCCGGACAAGGGTATTGGGCCAGGAACCGGGTTGAGCACAGGGGCAGGCCTGTACAGAAACTGGATTGGCAGCCATACCCCAGTTGAGATAGCAAAGCTGCAGGCTAATGACCCAGACCTGGGGACTATAATCAGCTGGTTAAAGACACCAGAATCATGGCCACTCAGGGATCGGGTCGCAGCCTACAGCCCAGCAGTGAGAAATATGTGGCTTCAGAGAGAACAACTTGTGCTTGCTAATGAAGTCTTGTGTAAAAAGTGGGTCTCTGAGAAGGGGGAGGAAGATAAGCTGCAGCTTGTTGTTCCTGCCTGTTTACATGAAAAAGTTTTGCAAGCAGTACATGATGCAGTGACTGCTGGACATCTGGGGGTCAGAAAAACTTGTAGCAAGTTAAAACAAAGATTTTACTGGTATAAGATGAAACAAAGTGTGCGCAACTGGATTAAAAACTGTTTCAAGTGTGGGGCTCGAAAAAGGCCCCATAAAAGGCCAAGAGGCAGGCTGAAAGAGTACCGGGTGGGTGCCCCCATGGACAGGATTGCAACTGATATCCTGGGACCTTTCCCAATCACCGAGAGAAATAACTGGTACATTTTATTGATTGGCGACCACTTCACTAAGTGGATCAGTACTGTAGCAATTCCAGATCAAAGTGCCAGGACAGTTGTGAATGAAATTGTCAAGTTTATGTCGATTTTTGGGAATTGCTTAGAATTACACTCGGATCAAGGCTCTAACTACCAATCAAGGTTGTTTAAAGAAGTTTGTAAGCTTCTAGGAATCCACCAAACTAAAAGTTCACCATTTCATCCATCTAGCAATGGTTTTATTGAACTTCATAACCAGTGCTTAGTGAACATGATAGCCTCCTATGTGCACAACAACCAAACAGACTGGGATGTCAATCTGCCACTGTTATCTGCTGCTTATAGAAGTTGTGCACATGACAGAACAGGGTACAGTCCTAATTACTTGATGTTTGGGAGAGAAACAATGATGCCCATTGAAGTTATGTTTGGAAGCCCTGTTGCTGAAAATAATGAGACAGTCCCAACTGAAAGTGAATATGTGGCAACTCTCAGACAAAAACTGAATGAAGTTTTTGCCTATGTCAGACAGCATCTAGAGAAAGCTAATGAGAGACAGAAAAGGGACTATGACAGCAGAATTCATGAAAGAACATATGCAGTGAGCGACTTGGTTTACTACTGGGACACAAGAAAAATTGGCAAAAGTCCAAAGCTGAACCCAGATATATGGAAAGGGCCCTGTGTTGTTGTTGAGAAATACAGTGACATGCTGTATAAAAGTCAGACAAATCCTAAATCAAACTAAAAAATATTGCACCATGATAGACTAAAGCCCTTCCTTTCTGATAAAATTCCTGAATGGGTTATAAAGTTTCAGGGGAAATTGCAAGGAAAAGGGGGAACTCCCACACCCAGTGGCACCACCAGTGATGGCCTAATGAGGAAAACAGGTGCCACTAATAGGGTAGTGGTCAAAGCCCAAAAGTACTCGGGTACCCCTCCCCATGGTAGAACAAGATACAACCCATTTTTTATTGAAGATTAGTTTGTAAGACATAAGAAAATGATGGTTGTGGTAATTTATTTTAGTGACAGGTGTATCTTATCACCATTTATAATGAAGAATCACTCTAAAAATCAATAAATTCTCACTTTGCTTTTTTTTTTTTGCATAAAATCAGCAATATATGCTGAAACTTGATGACATTAGGCTTATATTAAAGAAAACTTATGTGAAAAAGTAAGAAAATAATGATACTGGACATTTAGGAACTTGAAGATGGGAAAAAATGCAGAAAACTGCACAATTATGCAAAAATATTTTTGATTTTGAAATTTTTATCTCCCAAAAATATGTCAAAAAACTTACAATTCTTGTCCAATATTGCATTTTTATACACCAAAAATTACCTTAGCCATAAGGCTACGAGGTTACATGGAAATTATTATCCCAAGTTTCTTAAAATTTTATAAGCACCAAAAAGTATTACCCCTACCCCCTTATTTTTGAAAATAAGGAACAACACTGCTTTGTCGCTATAGGACGCTATTCTTCAATTGATAATACTTCCTCATTGATAAAATTAAAACTTGACGCAAGAACAAACTTATTAATCCAGTGCAAGTGAATTTAATTTCACCTTCTTTTAAAATTTTTGAGCTTGGACCTGGAATGAAGATCAAACCTATTATTTCGTCCAAAACACTGATAAATTTTCTACCACAATTTTGCAGTTGAAAACCTTATATCAGAATTTGCATGTACTTTGATAATAAGGAAAATGACTCTGAGTTACAGAAATTATCAACATACTAGTATTTGGCAATTTTTTGGAAAAAAAAAGAACTTGTCACATAGTCCACCATCTCCAAATAGCTTGCCAATGCTGGCAATGAATGCCATATACTAACACACATTCACTACCCACTTTTTTCCCAGGACTCATCATGGCACCATCATTTGTGAATTTATCCATATCCCATGATCTATCATAACCTTAGGAGATGGAAGCATAGTACATGGAACTTACCCAAACACTGGCACAGTTTATATCTGCCTGTTTGTCTGTTTGTATTTGATGATACAGGGTTGTGTTATATGATTTGCAACCAAAGCATAAAATTAATCACATACTGGAACTTACTTTCTCGACTGTGCGATGTTGCACCCGACACCACTGGGCTTTGACGAGCCTGGCGGTATCGGGCGCAGCGTCGCACAGTTGAGAAAGTAAATTCCAGTTTGTGATTTATTATGTCTGCGTGCCAACCCAGACATTTTGTTTTTCCAAGGATTCTTTCTTTCTTTCTTTCTTTCTTCTTTACGACCAGATTTGTCCGGAGTTTTTCTCAGACCATACTATTTCGAAAACCACCAAACTTGCCATGGTGACCGACCTACCAGTGAAATTAGGCATCTGACTTGGAACAGTCATGATGATTAAAGTTATGCAAATGAGGGGCAATTAAAATTTTAAAAGCTCCATATCTTCTTAACTATTGGAGATAAACAGAAATTCTAACTTACACGTATAGGTTTGAGACAACTGGCAAATCCAATAGCATGCAAACAAAAGTTGGGGACTTTTAATGTATGCTAAATTCAGTGAATTTCCCAACAATCCACATTTTGACTAAGGCCTCTGCTGTACTGCATGTTATAAGCCTCCATGGTGCTAGGCAACCATTTTGCATTCATGATACTTGAACCTGTCTCATGACATTACGTGGGTTTATAAGTTATTTTGGAAGGTACAGACTGCAACCTGCTTTGTTTACATTTTTTGCGGGTTGAATTAGTAGCGTAACACCTTAAGGGGCACTGCAGGTGACTACTTTGGGCAGCAGAAAGACCCATTATCAGGTCTGTATGGTCATTATTTCATTTAATTACTTGAAATGTTACATTCTATGAATGAATAAACACATAAAAGTGCATTTTGATAATTTAAATCACATTTATGCTCAAAATTAACACTCAACTGTATAAAATGAGGGAGGTCCGCAAACAATTTACTTTGTGTCTCACACAATTTTAACTGATGCCATGGGTTCCTGGGTCATATTTCATTATGGAGAGCACACTCATGACTATGAAAACTCCAAAAAGAGGATATCACTGTTAAAGAGAACAGAAAGCTCAGTTTAGATGGATGGCGATTTCAACTATGGGCAAAATTCTGTATCTGAGAGGGTATGATGTTTCAGTTACAGTCACCGTATTCAATTCCAAAGTCTATAAACCAACATGACATGTACTTTTTTATGGAAGTTCACAATATTTACCTCATTGAAAAACACAATTTACAATAGGCATCATTGGGAAAATTTTTTGGTAGCATACCCCTGCAACATGCACATACAATTTTTCAGTTTTTGCTCATATGTATTCTGGATTATTGCATTACATATGGCTGTTAGGGAAAAATAGTGGCCCCAGTTCAAGCTTTTTAATATGATTTGTACACAAAACAATATTTCCAATCTTCAAAGATCATTTATTTGATCATTGTGGAGATGACTTGTTCCCTTAAGGTATTACGTGAGTAAATCGGCCGGCTTCCGGGTAGAAGGTTTATAGAGTGCATATTAGAAATGACCCTTACAGGTACAGGGGGCTGCCTCTTACATAATTCTGACCACAGTAACATTTTTTTTTCTGAAACTGACAGGTACAGTGTGCGGTACTTATTAACAGGTCAGTTTTCAACATACCCAGCGTAGTGACTGAATACACATAGCCACAATGTGAGTACTTCAAGTCATCGCGCAAGGCGGCGTGACTGCTGTCACTACTTTGGCTGTCGCAAACAGTAATATCTTAAAATTTTCCCAATGATGACCAGGTTTTCTTGTTCCCGGATGATTGAGAATGTTGTAAAGTACAATTTGGCATAGGATATGTTTGGGTTTATAAGTTATTTTGGAAGGTACAGACTGCAACCTGGTTTGTTTACATTTTTGCGGGTTGAATTAGTAGCGTAACACCTTCATAGGCAGCCTTCTGGCCATGCCTGCTGGGTTTATGGTTTGAAAGGTTTGCGTCTTGTGGCAAATGGGAGGTAGGAGTGGGGTGGGGTGGGGTGGGGGAACTCCCAACTACTGTGTGATAAGGTTCTCAATAAAATACAGAGAATCTGTTTATGCAAGAAACATATCTGATCCATGTTCACACTAATGCTGGACAGAGCTGTAAGTGCACCATGGCTGAGAATGACCAGTCACAGTTTGCCTGCATGAGGCTAGGAGCCTGCTAGGCTTATCAGTCCCAAGGGATCAGAGGATTTGGAATTCTAGGCAGAACAAGCCAGAGTGTACCCTCTGTTGAAAATAGACTACATACAGAGCTGAGTTTGCTGGACCCATCAAAGTCTGACTTATAGTCCTCAGTGACTGTTTTCACATTTTGGTGAATTTTGAAAAAGTGTGCGAATTTGAGTCATCTCAATGGACACTTTCATGTCTTTGTTTTCTTGTAACCAGTGAGATGAAGCCTGTTCTCCATAGCCAATACTGAGTCCGTATAGTGCATGTCTCAGTTCACAGGTACATGTACATGTAGTTTAGTGACAGCATCTGTTAAAATTTGTTTAGGTAATAAAGGAACAAACACAGTTTTGTATTGCATGTATATACATCCCTCTGTATTATTATATGTGTACACTGTACATGCACATATACTCATCAATACTGCCCAGAAGGGCTGACCCTCTCAGGTATGGGCACTTTTCTCTGGTCGCGAAGGTGCCCACTGTAGAGAGGTTTCACTGTACAGTGGTACCTGCAATTTAAGATCACCCCTAATGCCAGATAAAGTGGTCACATAGGAGAGCTTGTCTTTCATCTCAGATAAATTAACAAAGAAATAAAAAGCCAATGTCTTTCTTTCTGACCAAGTTGGTCCAGAGTTTTTTTTCAGACACTATTCGAAAAAATCACCAAGCTTGCCTGGTGCCTGACATAACCAGCAAAAGTGTGCACCTCATTTGGAATAGTCATGATGTTTAAAATTATGCAAATTTTAGAGGCAACAAAATTTTTAAAAGTGCCATATCTTCCAAACTATTGCAGATGGACTCAAAATTTCAATGTGCAAATATACCTTTGTGACACTTGCCACTATAATGGACAGTATAGTTGTACAATTTCAAATTATGCTAATAAAGGGGATTGAAAAATTTAAAAGTTGAGTATCTCCAAAACTATTGTTCATAGAGATGCCATTCCAACTTCAATTTGTAGGATTGTGGCAAAGCCGCATCCAATGAAATATGAACCAAAGTTGTAGGATTTTAATTCATGAAAATTAGGTGAATATGCAAAATGTAAATCTTTAATAGCTTCAAATCTATCATAGAGGTGCCATTTCTACTTCAATTTATGGGTTTGAGGCATAACCCCATCCAATGAACAATAAACCAAAGTTCTTCTAGGCTTATGATTCATGCAAATTAGACAAATACACAAAATTAGAAAGTTGAATAGGTTCAAAACTACTATAGATACTAGTTTCATTCAAACTTCACTTTATAAGTTTGGGACATGGCCACATCCCTTGAACCAAGAACCAAGGCTGAGCATTTTAATTTATGAAAATTGAGCTAATACACGAAATTTAGATTATGTTGAACGATGGTACTCATTTTGAAGGCACCCAGATAGATTTGCTGTGACGCAATTCTTTTTTTCTAGTTTTATGCTTTATTTGACAACTGCTGAATGACTGAAAACAAAACCATGCAAACATCATTTGTACAGTGTTTGCCATATTATTTCAGATACTATGAGCCATATTTGGTATGTTTCTTGAATTTATTTTTGAAGTTATGCTCAGTAGTGTCTTGTATGGAATGATAGTTAAAGTGATGACTACTATTTTCAAAGATATGGCTATAAAATACCCCTGTCATCAAATTAAAAGACCACAACCATCATAATCCGATGCAGAATATGCCAATCTTTAATAAAAAATGGGTTGTTATTTGTTCTACCATAGGGAGGGGTATATCCTTAAATAAGCCACTTTTTTAGGGTTGGCCACTAGTCTATAATAAAGGTATCAGACCTGCTGTTGAGGGAAATAGGCCCCAAGGTGCAATGGTGGAGGAGGAGGACTCTGAACCCACTTGCATCCCGGAAACAAAACCTGATAATCATTCAGGCATGGGTGCTTCTAAGAGAAGTCCAAGAAAAAGAAAACAAACAGACTTCTTCAGGATATAATAAGCCGTGCAAATTTGACATTAAGAGTATGTGGACAGTTAAAAGTAAGTGCAATCCCCGTGTAAATATACCTCGAGTTATGCAACACCTATGAAGAGCAAGGACAATGCTGACATTAAAACTAACCATAAGGACTGAGCTGCTGTAATGTATTGTATGTAGCAAAGGAAGATTTACTGCGATAAAATTATTACTTAAAAAAACAAAAGAACAGTGTGTGAGCAATAACTCTGAAGGACGAACACTAACAGGTGCACATATACAACCTAGATTGTTTCCTTATGGAAGTGAAAACATATATATATATATATATATATATATATATATATATATATATTATATATAGTATGTAATGCATATACATATATATTAAGTAGGACCATATATAGTATTGATTTGTAAGATTGATTTTATGTTTTTAGTGGATTTTGTAGCTATGTTGCTGGTCTCATTCTGATCTAAGTTGTATTTTGGGGGGCAAAAATGAGTCTGGTTGGGGGGGGGGGGGGAGTGTTGGGTTCCTGCCCAGAGGATACAAGTTTACCCCTTCTAATATGTGTAAAAAGTAAGAGTCGGGGGGGGGGGGGGGCAGAAGAAAGGAGTGTCCTGGCACTGTTGTATCGGTCAGTGGAGGCAGTCTGCCCGGTAAGGCACACAGCCATGGAGGCCTGCTAACCACTCTACCAACACAAGAAGTTTCCCCATCGGGGGGGGGGGGGGGGGGGGAGGGTTGCCGCTTGCACAGCTGCATGTGGTCAGTACAGCAGTGGAGTAGCGGGGAGTTCCTGAAGTGCTCAGGCAGTGTTGACATGTCTGCCCGGGCTGATGGGCCTCACTGCACCGGCAGTACAGGCAGGCCATGCAGCCGGCACTCCCTTCCCTGCTAATGGATCCAACAGATGTGGTGATTCAGAGGTCCACATGCAGGCAACCTGATACCACTAAGTTCAGCATGGATAAGGGCCAAGGGTCTATCCCAGCTGATTTACCGGTGGTTGGATGCCAAACTGACCGTGCAAGTTGGAGGGGGCAACACACCAACTATACCCTGCGCAGGCCCGTGCAACTTCTGTCTTGCGCAGTGGTCCGCGCGACCCCTGCGCAACGGCCTTGGATAGTATAAATAGGGGGGCCTCACAACTTAGAGTTTAGTTGGAATAGGGATCTCAGCCAGTAGGTAGGGGACCAGCACATAGCAGTAGCGCTACAGTAATAAACTACATTTTTCATCATTTCTGTTCTACTACTCTGTCATATTTTGGCTTGCTACCTGACAAGAAATACCAAAGTGGTGGAACAGAACAATATTCCAAATTTGGGTTAAATTTAAGGGGTGGGACATTGTAATTTGATCTCTCGTTGTAAGGGCAGGACAGGCAGGCAAGTCATTATAGATTTGCATCATAGCCCATTGTGTATCGTATTCATATTGGACAGAAAAGAATTGATTGGATGCAATTATATAATTTTCCTCAAAATTATAATTATGTTATTTGTCATAAAAACTGATTTTTCAGATTTAAAGGTTGCTTAAGAAAAAGTTGATATTTACCTTAATATTGAAGTTTGGTAAAGTTAATGCAAATCCTTTGCAGATAACAAGTTGTGGCTTCAGTTAACAAGTTTTAAAAATTTTGATAAGTCTATTAGGTTACAGACCACAGTTGTGATTGGCTGGTTGCGCACCCCAACGGAGACAGTCCGTAATTGTGAAATTACTGTGTTTTCAGCATGCTGTAGCTTCTCTTTAAATAAAGTTAGGTTTGCTGCATCACAGAGTTGCTTCATTGGTGGGCGTATAGATGCACTGTCTTCCAGGCCAGGTGGGAACTTTATGGTGGGGAAGGACAATGATGTGACCCTGGCAAGAGCACAGTTCGTACACCTGTATAAAGCTGACATCCCGGTGTTGTTTCATATTTCAATTATCACAAATTAACGAGCTGGGAATTTGGGAATTATATGACAAAAATCCATCCATGTTTTTCTGACATTTTTATCTGTTAAATGCCGTTCACGGAACTTTTTAATACCAAAATGCTGATTTTTTTAGACTCAAAAATGCTTATATGAAAATTGGAAGGATTTATAATTGTGGTCTGTGGCCTATTAGGGCGAACTCTGTATGTATTGGAACTCACATGGTCATGTTGTTATTCTATTATCGTCCATCAAGCAAGTTAAAAATGGGAAGTCAGCACTTTGTGACAGCTGCCTGGACAATTTTGAGTGATCCTAACAACTTTCACATGGATGGACCATGCAAGATATGGTCCTGGGACTGTAGATCAAAAGGCAAATGGTTTGGGCTATGGTATTGTGTACCTCAGGCCAGTTTATGAAAGGAGAAAAAAAGTTTTACACCCACAGATTGGCTGTGAATATCAAGTTTAACAGTCTCAATATTCCAAAAATTCATGAAGTATCACATTTATGTCACAAATCATTGTGCATAGACATGTTGCACCTATCGGTGGAACCACACTGCATAAATAATAACTGGATTTCTTCAAGACATTTAACAAGTGCACAGGCCATGCCTCCTTTGCTGACTGCTTGGTAGATAGATAGCTTCCATAGCCCTTTGTATTTAGTGATGCCTCACAGGTACCACACAGGTAATCATATGTGTGTATGAGAAATTAACAATGCAAATATGATATGAAACAATTATGCTAATCCCATTAATATGAAACTTTATAACCCTCTGTTTCAAACTTTTAATTTAGTGGCATTGTCATTGTAGGCCTATAGCCTCCATTCATATGCAGAGCTGTTTATACAAAAACATGTCAAAGTGATTTTGGGCATACCAGAAAAAATGTGCATTGTCTGCCAGTAGAGCTGTACAAATCTTAGGTAAAATGTAAATTTCTTTGGTTTTGGGGGGTTTGCTTTTGTTCCTCCCCTCCTCCTCCCCCCCCCCCCTTTATTTTTCTTTTTCTTTTTTTTTCTTTTTTACAGACAAAAGCTTATCATATATGTGTGTCATTTGATTGAGGTAAATCATTTAAAACCAGGCTTGCTGACTTTGTTGAGCTTTTGAGTTCATCAGCACATTATTATCACATAAATGAATCAATTTATATCCATGAATATGGATGACAGCATTAATGAACTGCAGATTTTATAACTTTTACCAAGCTAGTATACATAGGTGGCAAAACATTTGAACTTCGACATACAACCACATATATTTAAAAGAGTTTCGGAGAGTGAAACAAGGAAAAAAAAAGTTAGCTTCCATTAAACAGTTGCCTGAAAACACGTATGCCTGATAATTGGATTGATAAGTGGATGCTTATCAAATTTAAAATCAGAGCACTTGTGAATACAAATATGTATTTATGATATTGGAGTAACTGAACAAACTTTTGTCATTTTCTTTCTAATATGTGCACATACATCAGAAACATGTCAATAAACCACAACTTATGCAGTCTACTGCAGAAAAAAGGCATAGCACCATTGGTTTGTGGAAGCTGGATCTCCCAACTGCCCTCCTAATGTTCAAACAATGGGCGTGTTAAAATTATATAATTTTGGTATCAAAAAACATAATTTGCTGAATACTGCTACCCTAATCTGTGACTTACAGGTCTTAAACTGTGCACTTTATTGGGTCAATAATGTTTAAACACTGAACCTATTCCATTGTCTGCCATAATTCAGATTATATCAAGAAAATGCTGCCATAATGACTGGTATTAGATGCTGACTTGGTGTAACTGATACTCCCCCCCCCCCCCACCCCCATTAGTGCCTCAGCAGTGATAGATGTCATATTTGTTGTAGACAAATGTTATGAATCTATCCATAACTAGTAAAAAAAATCACCAATTTCACCTAAAAATTAATAAAATTTCAGCAATATATTCAAAATTTGGGTTAAATTTAAGGGGTGGGACATTGTAATTTAATCTCTCATTGTAAGGGCAGGACATGCAGGCAAGTCATTATGGGTTTGCATCATAGCCCATTGTGTATCGTATTCATATTGGACAGAAAAGAATTGATTGGATGCAATTATATAATTTTCCTCAAAATTATGATTATGTTATTTGTCATAAAAACTGATTTTTCAGATTTAAAGGTTGCTTAAGAAAAAGTTGATATTTACCTTAATATTGAAGTTTGGTAAAGTTAATGCAAATCCTTTGCAGATAACAAGTTGTGGCTTCAGTTAACAAGTTTTAAAAATTTTGATAAGCCTATTAGGTTACAGACCACAGTTGTGATTGGCTGGTTGCGCACCCCAACGGAGACAGTCCGTAATTGTGAAAATGCTGTGTTTTCATCATGCTGTAGCTTCTGTTAAATAAAGTTAGCTAAGTCGGGTTTGCTGCATCACAGAGTTGCTTCATTGGTGGTCATATAGATGCACTGTCTTCCAGGCCAGGTGGGAACTTTATGGTGGGGAAGGACAATGATGTGACCCTGGCAAGAGCACAGTTCGTACACCTGTGTAAAGCTGACATCCCGGTGTTGTTTCGTATTTCAATTATCACAAATTAGCGAGCTGGGAATTTGGGAATTATATGACAAAAATCCATCCATGTTTTTCTGACATTTTTATCTGTTAAATGCCGTTCACGGAACTTTTTAATACCAAAATGCTGATTTTTTTAGACTCAAAAATGCTTATATGAAAATTGGAAGGATTTATAATTGTGGTCTGTGGCCTATTAGGGCGAACTCTGTATGTATTGGAACTCACATGGTCATGTTGTTATTCTATTATCGTCCATCAAGCAAGTTAAAAATGGGAAGTCAGCACTTTGTGACAGCTGCCTGGACAATTTTGAGTGATCCTAACAACTTTCACATGGATGGACCATGCAAGATATGGTCCTGGGACTGTAGATCAAAAGGCAAATGGTTTGGGCTATGGTATTGTGTACCTCAGGCCAGTTTATGAAAGGAGAAAAAAAGTTTTACACCCACAGATTGGCTGTGAATATCAAGTTTAACAGTCTCAATATTCCAAAAATTCATGAAGTATCACATTTATGTCACAAATCATTGTGCATAGACATGTTGCACCTATCGGTGGAACCACACTGCATAAATAATAACTGGATTTCTTCAAGACATTTAACAAGTGCACAGGCCATGCCTCCTTTGCTGACTGCTTGGTAGATAGATAGCTTCCATAGCCCTTTGTATTTAGTGATGCCTCACAGGTACCACACAGGTAATCATATGTGTGTATGAGAAATTAACAATGCAAATATGATATGAAACAATTATGCTAATCCCATTAATATGAAACTTTGTAACCCTCTGTTTCAAACTTTTAATTTAGTGGCATTGTCATTGTAGGCCTATAGCCTCCATTCATATGCAGAGCTGTTTATACAAAAACATGTCAAAGTGATTTTGGGCATACCAGAAAAAATGTGCATTGTCTGCCAGTAGAGCTGTACAAATCTTAGGTAAAATGTAAATTTCTTTGGTTTTGGGGGGTTTGCTTTTGTTCCTCCCCTCCTCCTTCCCCCCCCCCCCCTTTATTTTTCTTTTCTTTTTTTTTTCTTTTTTACAGACAAAAGCTTATCATATATGTGTGTCATTTGATTGAGGTAAATCATTTAAAACCAGGCTTGCTGACTTTGTTGAGCTTTTGAGTTCATCAGCACATTATTATCACATAAATGAATCAATTTATATCCATGAATATGGATGACAGCATTAATGAACTGCAGATTTTATAACTTTTACCAAGCTAGTATACATAGGTGGCAAAACATTTGAACTTCGACATACAACCACATATATTTAAAAGAGTTTCGGAGAGTCAAACAAGGAAAAAAAAGTTAGCTTCCATTAAACACTTGCCTGAAAACACGTATGCCTGATAATTGGATGCTTATCAAATTTAAAATCAGAGCACTTGTGAATACAAATATGTATTTATGATATTGGGGTAACTGAACAAACTTTTGTCATTTTCTTTCTAATATGTGCACATACATCAGAAACCATGTCAATAAACCACAACTTATGCAGTCTACTGCAGAAAAAAGGCATAGCACCATTGGTTTGTGGAAGCTGGATCTCCCAACTGCCCTCCTAATGTTCAAACAATGGGCGTGTTAAAATTATATAATTTTGGTATCAAAAAACATAATTTGCTGAATACTGCTACCCTAATCTGTGACTTACAGGTCTTAAACTGTGCACTTTATTGGGTCAATAATGTTTAAACACTGAACCTATTCCATTGTCTGCCATAATTCAGATTATATCAGGAAAATACTGCTATAATGACTGGTATTAGATGCTGACTTGGTGTAACTGATACTCCCCCCCCCCACCCCCCATTAGTGCCTCAGCAGTGATAGATGTCATATTTGTTGTAGACAAAGTTAATGCAAATCCTTTGCAGAAAACAAGTTAAGGCATCAGTTAAACAAGTTTTAACAATTTTGATAAGTCTATTAGGTTACAGACCACAGTTGTGATTGGCTGGTTGCGCACCCCAACAGAGATAGTCCGTAATTGCGAAAATACTGTGTTTTCATCATGCTGTAGCTTCTGTTTAAATAAAGTTAGCTAATTCAGGTTTGCTGCATCACAGAGTTGCTTCATTGGTGGGCAGATAGATGCATTGTCTTCCAGGCCAGGTGGGAACTTTATGATGGGGAAGGACAATAATGTGACCCTGGCAAGAGCACAGTTTTTACACCTGTATACAACTGACATCCCGGTGTCATTACGTATTTCAGTTATAACAAATTAACGAACTGGGAATTATATGACAAAAATCCATCCATGTTTTTCTGACATTTTTATCTGTTAAATGCCGTTCACGGAATTTTAAAATACCAAAATGCTGATTTTGTAGACTCAAAAATGCTAATATGAAAAATAGAATGATTTATAACTGTGGTCTGTGGCCATATACGGATGCAGCAGCAGCAGCAGCAGCAGCAGCAGCAGCAGCAGCAGCAGGAGGAGGAGGAGGAGGAGGAGGAGGAGGAGGAGGAGAAGGAGGAGGAGAAGGAGAAGGAGAAGGAGAAGGAGAAGGAGAAGGAGAAGGAGAAGGAGAAGGAGAAGGAGAAGAAGAAGAAGAAGAAGAAGAAGAAGAAGAAGAAGAAGAAGAAGAAGAAGAAGAAGAAGAAGAAGAAGAAGAAGAAGAAGAAGAAGAAGAAGAAGAAGAAGAAGAAGAAGAAGAAGAAGAAGAAGAAGAAGAAGAAGAAGAAGAAGCTTGATCGTGTGGACATTTGCTTCTCAGCTGTGGGCTGGTTTCAAATTTTCAGACCCGTATCTTGGCAATTGTGCATACAGTGTGTTCATTTATTTATTGCCACCAACTAAGACACTATCCTTGGTACAACATGGATGGGTCTAACTCCCAGATTGGCATCTGCCTAAGTCAGAATTGGAGCATGTTTGTCTATTTGTGCAGCAGCATATTCAAGGAGTCATTCTTTTAACAAGGTTAAGTTTAGGTGCGGCCTGGATCTTCATTGGTGCCATGGATGGTACAGCAAGACTTTCCATGAGATTGTCTCAGTGATGTTCTAGCTGTTCGTAATGACCAAATTCCAAGGGGGGGGGGGGGGGGGGGGGGGGCGAGGGGTGCAAAACAAGAATCCTGAATTGTACAAAATTGTACACTGTTTTCATAACACAAAAAAATCTAAGACAGAAAATCTTGTGCACTTTACCAGAAAACACTATTAAGCATGCACTGAACAGAACACATGGCAACTTACGCACAGGAAAAAATTATATAATTTGAACACGGTAACATGAAAGGGCATCAGCAAACTACAACCGATACATCGGGAAATGTAAGTACAGAGTGCATAGTACTCATACACAGGAACTGAATGCAGAACAAAATTCAACCAAGTCCACCAGAAGTGAATCAACATTGGAAATATGGCTATAGGTAGACTGCTGGCATCGTAAGAATTTAATGTGCTAGCAATGATTCAAGCATGTTTTACACTGACTTTTCAACAGTAAAATGCTTGGAATATAATCTATCACACAAAATGCAGTTAATTAGGCCTATACATTTATACAGATATACCTCAATTTGCAAATATATTTTAAATCTTGCATTTTACATAAATTGAATTCTTTTGATTTTTTTCCGGTAATTTGTTATTGAAAATCAGCCAAAACACTGTCAAGAGGAATTTTGATGTGGTTAAATCTTTTTCCTCATTTAGAATCATAAGCAGCGTCAGAGTAAAACCCAATGCCGAGCACACAATGCGAGGATGTGACACTGGAACAAAATCTATGCGAAGCGGTGGGACTCGATTAAGGGTCAACTAAAATGGCTTCATGTGTTTAACCCTGGTATCTCTTACATACTGACATTGAATGTGTGTGAAAGACTTATATGCTTAGCAGACATCAATACAGATTAGTTAATATCTTCACAGTAAATCAGTAGAGTGAACGTGAAGATATTCATCTGAACATCTGCAGGTGTGACAAATGACTCATAGTCGGCATTTGGATTTATATACGGACGCAGGCTATTTAATTGACATGTATCAATGATTCACCAACAAGTAACTAGGTGGCTAGTTGTTATATCATTGGATCTAGGCCTACTTCTTTAAATACGCAGACAAAGCGACGTTTTGACGAATATATGCAGCACAACGGAGGTGGGGGGGGGGGGGGGGACTATTACGCGGTTGCAAGTAATAATGTTGCCCTAGTTCAAGGGACGGAAAATAAAAAAATACACAAATAATGGTTGGTATGAAGTACGAAAAAAATGGCTTCCAGTACGTAAGTACGGCAAATTAAAAACAAGCCCAGTACGCCAGCAGCTAAGTCCAAAAACCCCTTACCCTCTCCCAAACCATCCACGGTTCAAACACTGAAGGAGAGCGAAGACCATCTATTCCTGGCTCCAGGCTTGACCTCATTCATTCGTAACCACACATTTCTGTGGGTATGCTGCAGATAGCACGCATGATGTTTTACACACACAGGATGCCTCGCAGATCCACAGTCATGAAATTTAGTTTAACCATATTTATTTATTTATTCTGGATTACCCGATAGTGCATTATATGACTAATGCGATGGGTCATCTAGAAATGGAGAGAAACAATTTACACATGACATTACAGCTACTCTAGGTTACCAATATATAGGTACATATGAAAAATGCATGAGCATAGTCAGTGGCAGGTTACTGGGTGACAGCTCAGTATTCCGAGGGTCCAATGTTCCGAAGGTCCAATGTTCCGAAGGTTCATAGTTCCGAAGGGCCAGTGTTCCGAAGGTTCATAGTTCCGAAAACTTGCAGTTGTTCCGATGGTCCAGTATTCCGAAGGTCCAATATTCCGAGGGTCCAGTGTTCCGAAGGTTCATTGTTCCTAAGGTTCTATATTCCGAAAAATTATATGTATATAGTCTATAGCCCTACTATCACAAGGGCGTTAGCGCGCCTGGAAAATAGGCTACATCGCCTGCGAAAATATGTTATTATTATAACTGTTATTGATTACATGACAATACAAAAACTGTATGAAAATCTTTGTACACACTCTGGGCTAAACACCACAATAATACAAATGACATTTGTAAGTAGAAAAAGAAATTAAGTCGTTATGCCAAACAAAAATCCTGTTTCTCATCAACATGCGGGTCAATTTAAAAGCTGCGGGTCTACAATTTTTTTTTTTCCAAATTAAAATTTAAAAAAAAAAATTAAAAGATGCCATGTGGAGAAAAAATAGGGCAAAAATAGTATATCGACTGAAAAAGTAAAAAAAAAGAAAAAAGGATGCGGGTTGCCTGGTCATTTCGTATTCTTTTTCTGATAAGAAACATTAAAAAATTTTTTTCTTGGGGGGGGGACTTATCATGAGTAAAAAAAACTCGAAATTACGAGAAAAAACTCGTAATTTCGCGAGGAAAACCCCCTTTATTACGAGTGAAAACTCGTTTTAACGAGTTAAAACTCTTATCACGAGTTTTAAAACTCGTTAATACGAGAAAAACTCGTAATCACGAGAAGAAATTCGCAATTTTTAGTTATAAAAATCCGTTGTTACGAGAAAACTCGTAATTACGAATTTTTAAAAATAATCTTGGTGGTGTCATTAGGTTTCCGTAATCGCTTATAGTGAAATCTTTTCACTGAATGAAAATTGTCTGTTTACTGTTGTTTGAAAATTTGATGGAAAACATAAGTATAGTGAATGACACAACTTTTTTCCACATTGCATCAATCTAATGAATAACATACTCTTTTTTACCAGACAGTATTTGTTTTCATATTGTCCAAATTACAAACAGAACAATTACTAGTATACATATAACTACCTATTTTAAAATGTAAAATTCATAATTAATCTTTACAAACCTTTTTGCTGCCTTTAGGGTATACACCTAATTCACGAAACAATGCGACGTTAGTAGATCTTTTTGTGAACATCTAAAACATGGGGAGGTAACTTAAATTCAAAATAAGATTATATTGAAGATGTCTTTAATGAAGAATTTTTAAAAGATATCTCAAATTTAATTTAGGATACCTGAAATTTAATTTGAGATAGCCAAAATGAAATATATGATATCTTGAAAATATTTACACTCAGTATGTTACAGTTTTCTGCACACAGAGCCTCTGTCAGTATCAATCCGTCCCATTTCAAATGAGCACCGTTATAAAGTGACACATTTAAGCGAATACATTTACGACAGTTTTTTTTTTTTTTTTTGTGCTTAAGGGTTCACAATCGTATCACGCTAACTTTTATAAGTTTAGCGTTTCACGGGCTTCTGAGATTTTACAGTCCAAAATCACCCACCATATTTCATTTTTGTGCACACTCGAGAGATTATGATACGAGTTCTGCACAGAAAAGTCAGACGGGAACTAGAAGAGAAAGATATGCTAGAATGGAAATCTGTCTGTGTGTGTGAAATTTGCACATTTTGATAGCAATAATAGATATACTCATATATAGAACAAATTTATGAATTTATGTTGGAATGAATTACAACTCTATTTATCTTATTTTTGAAGATGTTGAACAGTTAAATGTTGTGTATTGGCCTAATCATTAAGGTGATAGTACCCGTGCTCCTTCAATCAGGGGCTAAAATTACTCTGATTACTTCAAACTCCAATTTCTATTTTTTAGAATATTACTCTAAAATTATGCATTTCAGGAATTGTAAGGATTTCTTCTATACATTTTGTTGGTGGTTCATGGACGCACCGTTATCAAAAACCTATAAATTGTTGGAATAGCAGGCTTATTAATAATATTGTTGAAGATATTCAACGTTTAACGTTTTTCAACTGTCCCTAATTAGCATAAATTTCAATTCTACACCTGTGGTAAAGTGTCCAAAAAATGTGCAGCCCCAACAGACCGAACATGAAACCAACATTTGGGTCTTTACGTTAAATACTTTACAGCCAGATGCGATCAGAATTTCTAAATGACAATTTTTTGTCTATTCTGAACGATATGCAAAATTTCACTAGAGGTACTATAGCCATGTAAAATTTGAAGCCTTTTGCTTGTGCGATATCTGAGATTAATACAACACAAAATGAAAGAAGGAAGGAATAAAAAAGAAAGAAAACAAGAGAAGCTGGATTAGCTTGCAAAGCTAATCTGTCTGTGTGTGTTGAAATGTGTGACAAGCAAAGTTTTGCAGTTGCTTTATTGCTACTACTCAAGCCATACCGCCACATTTATTTTTATGTTTCTATCTAGCATACTTTTGAGGTATTTAAGTTTTAAATTTTAAAATGCCCATCATTTGCATACATTTTAAGTGTAGAACTTCACCTATTTGTGCATTAGAAGCACTGGCCCTGCAAACATGGATGTAGCACTTAAAATCAAATCTCTATGTATAATAGTTTTGAAGCAATAGCAAATTAAAATTTCCAAATGTACCTAATTTGCATAATTTTGAAATCATCACTGCACAAAGTCAGGCTACCACCTACACTGCCAATGGCATATAGGTACACCAAATTTGACAGGGTTGACGGAGAGAGAAAGAGAGAGAGAGAGAGAGAGAGAGAGAGAGAGAGAGAGAGAGAGAGAGAGAGAGAGAGAGACAGAGAGAGAGAGACAGAGAAATAAAAATCATACAAAAACAGAATGTCTGTGTTCACACAGAGATATAACTAACGAGTCTTTGCATATTAGATTGCCATTTTTAGCCCGTAAACGGAACGGGGACTGCTCAATATTCCGACAGCTCGTTAGTCCGACAACACGTACATAGGTACGCACGTACGTACGTACCTACATACGTACCTATGTACGTGCCTGCCTGCCTGCGTACGTACGTACGTACATACATACAAACATATACATACATGCATACATACATACATACATACATGCAAATTTGCATCCGTTATATTTGATATATGGGCCTATTTTCTGGTTTATGAAACTTTAAGAGAACTCATTGTGAAGAACACAAAGAAGGAGAACAAAACGACGACAAAAAAGACGAAGACGAAGATGAAGACGAAGAAAACGACGAAGACGACATCAAAGAAGACACTTCTTCTTCTGCTTCTTCTTCTTCTTCTTCTTCTTCTTCTTCTTCTTCTTCTTCTTCTTCTTCTTCTTCTTCTTCTTCTTCTGTCTGTGTCTGACATTCTATTTTTGCGTGAATTCATTATTTATTCATTTATTTACTTATTTCTATCTTTCTATCTTCTTTTCTTCCGCCAAAACAGCTACAATCTCCAAATTTGGTGTGCCTATGTCATTAGTAGAATAGATGGGCGCATCTGTTTAAATACAAATACACACACACACACACACTCATATATATGTATATATATATATATATATATATAAAGTGTGGATAGGTGGCAGCACTGGGCTCATGAATCTGCCCTGTCAGCTGGGCTCTGAAAAGTCATGTTAAGTATATAGTTTCTACCTCTTAAACATCACAAATTTTTGGTGGAAACATTTAAGCAAGGTGTTCTGACTGGAAATACATCACTGAATGGGAACTTTAAGCTTGGACTGGAGTCCAGTGCATTTGTGAGTACAGCCCATTTCACTGATTCCATGCTGTGGGCCATATTGCTGGTGTAACCACTCAAGCATGCACCATTAACAAGGTGTGCCACTACCAGGACCATGTCACAGGGACACTGATTCATAAATATAGGAATGTCATAATGTGAACTCAGCTCACCTACACACACTATCAGAAGTTGAAGTAGGCAACAGACATTATTTCCAGCATCTTCGAGTTTTCTGGCCGAACTTTGGATTAGTGTACAAGTGGACTATGTCATGTTTTGAAGTTTAGCTGTGTCAATGAGTGCACATAACCTTGATGCTGCTTTGTGTGAAAATCAAGCTATTGCACAGTCTACACCCAATGTGAGTGATCAGAGGAAAAGAATACGTAGTAGTGCCTCAAGTTGTGATTCCTCACCCTCTCAACAGCTAGATATTAAGAGACTGAAATCCTATTTATCTATTAGTTCTGAAGAAGAGTTTGATATTAGTGTGCAAGAGTCTTCGGAAAGTTGTATTGCCACAGAAATAGAAATGGGGGATGCTCTGGAAAAACGTTTGACAGATACAGTGAATCAGAGATTCAATGATTTCAAAAGAGACTTTATACAAGATATGAAAGCAGAGATAAAAGAAGCAGTAAAAGAAGCGATCTTAGATTTGGAGAACAGAGTAGGAAACCTAGAAAAAAGCAAAACTGAGATGGAAAAAGAACTAAAAGAAGAAAGAGAAAAGAACAAAGACCTTGAGAGAAGGGTCGAGCTACTGAAAAAAGAGTTGAAAAGCACTACACGTAAAGCAGTGGAAAATGAACAATATAGCAGAAAACCTGGTGTTAGAATTTTTGGAATGAAAGAAGAAAATCCAGAGAGGGATCCTACAGAGCTTGTAATTAAGTTGTTTAAAGACAAGCTTAATATTACTATGAAAGAAGAACAGTTTAATGCAGTGCACAGGGTGGGAGCTAAGAAAGGTGACAGCCCCAGAGCTATGCTTGTACAATTTCTTCGCAAACCGGACAAGAAGAAGATCATTCAGGCGCGCAAAATGTTGAAGGACAGTGGAGTTACCATAGTGGATGATTTAAGCCAGGAGATGCACCTCCTTTACAACCGAGTAAAAAAAGAACCTCGCGTGGTAGATGCCTGGACATGGGATGGGAAAGTCCATTTTAAGCTACAAGATGGGAGAAAAAGGACAATACGTTATGGACAATGCTTGGATGAAGTGTTATGAGACAAATGAGAAGTGACACAACAATGTCATAATAGTGTCCAGCATCGATGCCAGTACTTAGGCACCAATGGACCAATTAATGAACTTTTGTGACTGAACTTCATGTATGAGCCTCTGCGCTCAACCAAACCTAGTTATGTGACGTATGATCCCGTGATTTATTTTTTTCTCTCTTCTTTTGGAGATATTATTGGTACATGTATATGAACATTTCCAATGGTGAAGTTATCATGAGGCTGTACTGCTTTTATCTGTTCGTTTAAACAAAATAGATTATGAATTGCTAGATAGATTTAAACATTTTTTTATCATCTTGTAATTTGTAATTTATATGATTTACGTACTTTTTTGTTTGTTTGTTATTATATCATATGTTTTGTATGCTACCCACCGACATTCACATAAAGAGATCTTTCTGGTCTGCAATACAGACATATTTGGCAGAATTGACTATTCACCATTCTTTATTTTGTACAATGCAATTAATTTATGAAATAAACCATACAGAATTGAAGAGGATGTATAAAGGTCTGGCTGGTATGATAATATAAAGTTGAGATACACCAATTAGTTCTGTAGGATATACATGTATGGAGTGGATACTGCTTAATATGTACATGCACCTTATTGTAGCGTTCAACAAACATTATTGTGAACTCCATGTTATAACCATGTATTGTGCAGATGCCATACCTATGGAAATACACTTTACGATTCTACATGTATGAGTACTGGCATATTTTCAGGCATATTTTTCGGTTATCACATGCGATCTATGCTATCCATCCTGCATTCGAAAATATTTAGCTTAGTAATACAGATATACATGTAAGATTACATTCAAGATAAATCACTGTTTTTCATTCTGCAGCAGCCACTCATAAGTTCTGTATTTTTTTACTACACAGGTTTTGTCTGTACATGGTATAATGTCTGTACATAGCATTTTTTTTTCTCTGACTGTTAGAATAATTTGTTAATTTTTTCTCCTTTGAATCACAACAAATGTCCATGTCTGGATATTGACCTGTATCTTGGTAGCAACGCATTTATCCTCTAATTTGGGTAAAGAAATTATAATACGATGTGATAGATTTTTCACGTAGATTTGGAGATTCAGATTATACTTTGAAAGGTATTCAAAGTTTGAAATTTTGCCATATTTTGAAATATTTCATATATTACATAAATGACTGATGCACCTTAGTTTTGTCATTTCAGAAGCAGAAATAATGCTTTGCCATATTTCATGTATTATGCACAGGGGAAGGCTGTGTACATGTATATTAATTTGCATCAGAGTTCAGACTTGTTTTCCCAATGTACATGTAGATAATGAAAAAATGTGGGATAGGTGGCAGCACTGGGCTCATGAATCTGCCCTGTTAATTTGGCTTGGACAAGTCATGCAAAAAATATACAAGTCATGCTACATACATAGTTTCCACTTCTTAAACAACATATTTTATAAAGTGTTAATTATAAATATATATATTTCCTAATTTGGGTGGAAAACTATAACATAAAGATACAGACTATTAACCTTGTTTTGGAGATCTAGATTGTGTTTTGAAAGCTGTTCAAAGTCTGAAATTTTGCGATTTAGACTATTTGGAAATATATCCAAAGTTTGAAAATGTATTATAACTGTAAACTTACTTCATCAAAGTCATTCACTTCTCCTGGTTGCTGCAGGGTGCAGCATTATATATTTTTGGTTTCTTTTTCTCAGGTGGAGATATCTACTATATATGTAGGCACAGATACTTCTGTACTTGAGACTCTTTTTCTTTCGATAATCTTTAAATTATTGTAATTTAAAACATTCTATCTTGCCGAGCAAGATATGCTACAATTTAAATAGGTATTATCAGTTACATACAGTATTGTTGAGTTTTAAGGATTTTTATGCTCCTGAAGTATATGTAGCTAGAACCGTTGATCATCAGATTGATAGTAATTTTTCTTTTTTCATTGGATATCATTTTAGAAACTATGATTTAGTTTCTCCCTTTGCGGTGTCCTGTATTTGGATGAGATAAGATATCTGGACATGTAGGTACTCCATGAAGTATCTTAAAAGCATTCTTTTTTCCCCTTATATACAATTATAAACATGATGAAAGGGTAAAGATTGTACCCTGCTTAATTTTCAATGATAGTCATAATTATTACGTTCTCGACAAGGTGTTCAAGTTAACTTTTTTGTTCTTTTAACAAAAAATTATTCAAATACCGTGCTAAATGTTCTGCCATCTGTTCATTAATTTAGCACAGGGTGACTGCACGATGGATTAAAGGTTCAAATGTTTATTACAAATAAGTATTATATTTGAATAATACTTATAATGTACTTTTTTTTTTCTTTATATATGTATAGTTCTATTATAAGTATTGTGATCATACAAAGATGATCATAACTCACAGGGAAGATCCCCTGGGGTATTTTGTTTGGAATATCAAGATGTTCCTAGATCGGAGCTTGATATTTATAATTAATCCTCTGGGCAGGTCTGGTATATGATAGACCTCCGCCTATCCACAACTAGTTTTTGTGTGTGTGTATTTTTTACATGTTTCATATATATAATAACTTCCAAAACAGGACTAGCATTAATCATAATTATTTCTTGAAAAATAATGCAAAATTTAGGTATATTATCATTTAATGTCAGAGGTCTGAGAGACCCACAAAAAAGAAAAGAAATTTTCATGTGGCTTCGAAAAAAAGAACACTCTATTTTCTTATTACAGGAGGTACATGGGACAGAGGACATTGAAAAATTATGGTATGCAGAATGGGGGTACACAGCAATTTTTTCCCATGGGGCAAATGATGCTAGAGGAGTTAGTATTTTATTCAAAAATAACTTTGATCATAAAATACATGAAATAATTAAAGATGATTCTGGCCGCTATATTATTTTGGATATAACTATTCAAGAAAAAAGAATAACTTTGGCAAATATCTATGGAAGTAATACTGATTCGCCTGAAATATATTCAAAATTTATAGAGCAAATAGAAAATATAAATAATGATAACAGAATTATAGGAGGTGACCATAATTTCGTGTTAAATGTAGATAGAGATAAAAGAGGGGGAAATCCAGTGACACATATAAAAACACAAGAGCTAGTCCAAGTTTGGATGGAGGAGTCAGATATGATAGATATATGGAGAGTGAAAAATCCTGATATTTTTAGATCAACATGGAGAAGAAAAAACCCAACCCCCATTCAATGTAGGCTTGATTTCTTTTTGATCTCCTTTGGTCTAAGTGGTTTTGTTTGTAGAACAGATATTTTACCTGGATATAAATCTGATCATTCAGCAGTTAGTCTGAATTTGGATTTAAAAGAAAATCAACGTGGACCTGGATTTTGGAAATTAAACTGCTCTCTCTTAAGAGAATTAGATTATGTACAGGAAATTAAACAATATATTGGAGAAATTTATGAAAAATATAAAGATGAAAATGATATTATGATTTGGGAAATGATTAAAATGGAAATTCGTGCAAAAACTATGCAAATCTCAGGGAAAAAGAAACGAGATAGGAAAAAGAAAATTGAAGATTTAGAGGAAAGATTAAAAAGTTTAGAGGAAAATGACGCATTAAATTCTTTGGACATACAGATGGAAATTGATAATATGAAAATTGAATTAGAAAGAGAATTAAGATATGCAGTAGATGGATCAAAATTACGTTCAAAAATACGATGGTATGAAGAAGGAGAAAAACCAACAAAATATTTTTTTAACTTAGAAAGGAGAAACTATAATAATAAAGTGATTAATAAATTACAGGTGCAAAATAAAATGATTACAAATTCTGTTGAGATTTTAGAAGATATAAAAAATTTCTATGATAATTTATATACAAGTAAAACTGATTCTGATTTTGAAGTAAATTGTGAGGTGTTCTTAACTGAAAATGAAAATGTTCGTAAAGTTACAGAAGAACAAAAGGAAAGCTGTGAAGGGGAGATAACTGAAACAGAAATGTTGAATGTATTGAAAACTTGTAAAAACAATAAATCTCCCGGTTCTGACGGTTTTCCGGCTGAGTTTTATAAAGTATTCTGGAATGATATAAAAACCTTTCTATTGAAAGCTATAAATATGGCATACCAATCTGGCATATTATCAAAAAGTCAGAGACATGGGGTAATATCTTTGCTGCCAAAGAAAGATAAAAATATCTTAGAATTAAGTAATTGGAGACCCATATCATTACTCAATCCAGATTATAAATTAGCTTCTAAATGTATTGCCTATAGGATTAAAAATATTCTCCCAGATATTATTCATGAAGATCAAACCGGGTATATTAAAAATAGGTACATTGGGGAGAATATCAACAGAATTATGAATTTAATAGATTATACTGATGAACAAGATATTCCTGCTTTACTGGTATTAATTGATTTTGAAAAGGCGTTTGACTCTTTAGAATGGAATTTTATTCGGAAAGTTTTACAGTATTTTAATTTTGGTCCTTCTTTGCTGAAATGGATAGATACTCTATACACTGATATCCAAAGTTGCGTTATTAATAACGGTTGGACCTCAGAAGCTTTTAGTCCCTCTAGAGGAGTTCGTCAAGGATGTCCTCTTTCCCCGTACCTCTTTGTTTTAAGTATTGAGATATTATCTATTTTTATAAGAAATGATTCAAATATAGAAGGCATAAAAATCGATACACATGAATTTAAAATTTCCCAGTATGCAGATGATACATCACTTACTCTTCTCGCATCAGAAAACAATCTTACTTCAGCCATTAAAGTATTTAAAGATTTTCAAAATATTTCTGGGTTAAAAATCAATATGAATAAAACTGAGATATTAAGATTAGGAAGTTTAAAGAAAACAGAATTTAAGGTTGCAGGATACTTAAAATTTTGATGGAAATCTGATTATGTAACAGTTCTAGGGGTTCAAATCACTACAGATAAAGATGAAATGGAAAATATGAACTACAGACCAAAAATCCAAAAAATAATTAAAGTGTTAAATTCTTGGGATAAGAGAAAGTTGTCCTTAATAGGAAAAACATTAGTTGTAAAATCTTTAGCAATGTCACAGTTACTCTATTTGGTTTCTGTCATACCTAATCCAAGTGACAAAATACAAAAAGAATTGGAAAATATACTTTTTAAATATCTTTGGAATAATAAACCTGATAAAATTAAACGTAAATATGTCATAGCACAAACAATAGATGGAGGACTAGGGTTTCCACATATAAAAACTCGGTTTACTGCTCTAAAATGTGCATGGATAAAAAGATTAATTTCGGGCTCACCAGCTTTATGGAAACAACTGGTACTTTCATATTTACCATGTCAAGATAGATATATGTGGCACTGTAATTTAAATATAAACGACCTGCCTTATGTTTTTAAGAAACTTAAAAATGTTTTTTGGAAAGAAGTTATTGAAAGTTGGTGCCAATATAATTATCATCTCCCAAATAAAAGAAAGGAGATTCTAAAACAAACAATTTGGATGAATTCTCATATTAAGATAGAAGATAAAGTAGTTTATTACAAGAACTGGTATCAAAAAGGAGTTAAATATATTCATGATTTGTTAGGACAAGATGGTAGTTTTTTATCAGTTGAAGATTTTAATAGAAAATATGGATTGAATGTTAATTTTATTATGTATTATGGTATTCTATCAGCCATTCCAGATAGATGGAAACAAGTGCTGAACACTGTTATAACTGATGAAGTGACAGATGAAAGTTTAGAAAGTAATTTAAAGAAAGTAATTAAACAGATTAAAGTTCCAAAATATGTATATCCCATTTTATTGAAGAAACAGATTGAAAGCCAAACACCAGTAATTACTAAATGGCAAAATGAATTAAACATTGATATTGAAGAAGAAGAATGGTTTGAATTTTTTAATATCTTGTATAAAGCATCCATATCAAGTCAAATAAGAGAATTTCAGTTTAAATTTTTACACAGATGTATTTATATGAATAATAGATTGTTTGAGTGGAAATTAGCTGACTCTGATAAATGTGTATTTTGTAAAACACATACAGAAACCTTCAAACATTTTTTCTGGGAGTGTGAATTTAGTAAAAAATTTTGGAACCAAATTTTTAGACGATGTAGTAATGACATGGTGAATATAAGATCTTTTACAGTGAAAGAAGTGTTTTTTGGTAATAACAGTTTACCACCGGTTTTTAATTTGATTTTTGTATTAGGAAAAATTTTTTTGTATTCTTGTAAATACAAAGAAGTTGTTCCTAATGTTCAGAGCTTTGATTTTTACGTTAAAAATATTCAACAAATTGAAGAAAATATTGCTTTAAGTAAAGGAAAAGTATCCAACCATCAAAGAAAGTGGGATGAATTTAAGTTCACTGTTTGAAGTTTTATTAACATATGATTTGTAAACATCTTACTTCTTTGATATCTGTATATCTAGTTTTATGTCATAGGGGTCTCCATATGAAATGCTAGAAGTAATATGGTATAAATTGGTACTAACTGGAATAAGAATATACACTGTATCAAATACAACAATTTGATGTAAATTGTATATGTCCTGTTTTGGAAATAAAAAAATATTAAAAAAAAAAAAAAAAAAAAAAAAATATATATATATATATATAAAGTACTGTTCATAAATAAGTTCCCCTTTCGTGATGATAGATGATAGATGATAGATTTGGCAATTGCGCACGCAAGAAAAGAATTACACGCAAAAATACTTTACCAACGAGTTCTATAGGCTTATCAGTCCCTTACCAATGCATTCTGAAACTCCTGTTCAGTGATATAGGACGCAATTCCAATTATGACTCGTCAGTAAAAATTACTTCTTCAAATGTCTCTTGTGTAGCTAAAGATCCCAGCAGAAATTAATATGTAACTTTTTATTTCTTTGCCTGATCAACTGACACTACTTTGTTCCAGTAAACTGCCACTTGAAGTTGTATTATGGCAGACAAATGGATATTAAACTGACCGTTAATCTTCTTTACTAGTTCTCTTGAACTGCATCCATTGTCATCCTCCATATATTGTTAAAAAAGTGTAATAGTTCTACATATACTTTCGTGGCCTTCCTGGTCTACTTAAGTCAGAAATAACTCCATGATCTTTCCATCTTTTCCAGGTTGCTATTATTGTCATTGAAAAAACATCTATGCCATCTTCCTCTTTCGGTTTCTTTTGGATATCTTATCTGTTATATTGTTTTGTTTCTTTAATTTAACTTATTCACTAATCACGTGTTTTCATGTGAGACTTAAAAATGCCGTCTGCTTCTCTGAATTTACTGCCTTTGTTTTGTCTAAATTTTATGTCTGTTGATGGTGGTTCTGTGGATGAGGACTTTACCATGTTTACAATGGATTTAAACACACTGGATAAAACTTGAAAGGACGACCACCCAGAATTGTATGGTCTAGGTCAACAGCATTTCTCAACGCGCTCAGGGCGCTTCACTGCCTAAAGCGCACCGAGGAAATTGACTCAGTTGGGCTTCAGTATTGAATGAGCTCAGGTGTACAACTCGTTTCCTTTCATATTCGTTGAGCCTACTCATACTGTGTCCGAGGCAATTCAAGTCAACAAAAGTAAAAACTCGACCAAAATTCCTTAAGTGTGACTGTGTTTTGTCGCGTCGCTTGCGCGCAATTGATGATAAATTAACGCACAACGTTCGAGCAAACAAAAGGTAGCTACTTAATGGATCTTGGAAACTGCGCTATTGTTAGAAACTGGCGCGCCATTCCCCATCAGTTTGCGCGCTACCTTTTGGTGTCTGCGTCCAAATGACATGGATTTGAGCGCATGTTGAGAGCAAATGAAGGGGATTCTTTGTGAACAGTACTATATATATATATATATATATATATATATATATATATATATATATATATATATATATATATATATATATATATATATATATATATATATATATATATATATGTATTTATTTATTTATTTCAGAAGACATTTTAGCACACTTTGGGTTGTCGGACCAATGGGTTGTCGGAAGATCAATCCAGACTTCCCCAAATTGTATAACACTTTTAAAATCATTCGATCATGTCTATCAGATTTCCAAACACATCTAATTCATAAGTACTAATTAACATTTGCTTAGATTGCAAAAACATTATTCGATAAGCAATATATAAACTATACTGAATAGAGCCAATATGATGTTTTTGCGCACGAGGATGATGAAGGCAAATCTGTCAATACACTGATACGAGGGTTGTTCCAAAAGTTTATGACCTACCCTACTTGTTGGAGTGTGTGCTTCCGGAAATTAAATTTCAAATAATGCTTAAGTTTCACATTTTAAGTGAAAAATAATGTATTGATCAATGATCAATTCCTCTTTGGTTTTTTTTTCTGGCCTGTATTTGAAGATTTGAATCCCTACATAGGAAAAAAAATAAAAATTGGCCATCATCAAATATCAGCGAATGTGTACAAATTAAGAACATGCCAGACAAAGCTATATATGATGACTTTGGAAACACACTACAAATTAATGTTCATTCATATGCACATGCTACCATAAAAAAATCTGGTTAGAAAAAAAAAATGATATAGCGTGGATCAACCATTGAAGATAAAACATAATTATTCAAGGTATATGGACTCATGCAAAATAAAGGCTGCTAAACTTTCTGTCAAACAAAACCCATTTATCTAATGTGCAGTGACTTAAAAGAAATTAATATGCAATCACAGCAGTTTTTTTTTCCTATAGCAAACCAAAAAAAATAATGTAGATCAGAAACATATGGATCAGCCCTTATATGTTCTGACATGTCGTCGTGCCCTGTTTAGGTCTATTTTCCCACGGATAAAACGAAAAGCCAGGAATAGTTTCTGGCATGTCGTCGTGCCCTGTTTAGGTCTATTTTCCCACGGGTAAAACGAAAAGACAGGAAGTTGTAGGCTACGTAGCCTACAAGTTGCTCTTGCAGACCAGACCTTAAATATTCAATAATTAATTCAAATATATGATTTTAGGGATGAACCCTATGGTCATGTGATTATTTTCTTACGTCTGATTGGTTTAAACCAGTGTTGCCAGGTAGGCCTTAGATAATTAGCGATGGAATACGTCATTTTCTTAATTACATACGTCCAAAGCAGCAACTTACTTTTCCGCGGACGTCAGTTCTACTTTGCCCTCTTATCGGGGCAATAATGGCGAAACTGATACCTGGCAATAGAGGAGGGCGAGTACTGGCCTATGATGGCTATCGCTATCAAAAAAACAGAGAAACTAAAGTAAAAATTCACTGGAGATGCTGGCGATCATCATGCCGGGCACCACTGCACACAAATTTGTTTGAGGATGGTGCAGACATTGATGTTCTAGGTAAGGCAACAGAATTATTTGGCACATCTTCTTACTATATGAAACATGTTTCTGCAAGTATAAGTTTTCCAAGAACAGTAGTTTGCAACTGTCGTGCATTTATCAATTGTTTTGATCGAAGGAGATTTTAGCGATAGAATAATTTTGAAATTTCTGTGATAAAGGAGCATGCAGAAACGCTTATTGCTTTGTGTATAGTTGATATATAGCCATATATATATATATGTGTATATATATACTTGTGATCTATTTTCGTTGCCCTCTCTTGCAGCCCCTTAAGGCCCTGCAGTTTTTTTCATTTCATTTTGGTCGCGTTGTGTGTCTATGATCTGTGAAAACAGGAGGAGTTTTTTGAAATAATAATTTATAAATATTATTCATAAAGGAGCGTGCGCAGAATGCAAAGATTATTGTCTTGTGTATATTTTTATACGCTGATATATGTAATCTAGATAATCTAGTTTCAATGCATTCTTTTCGGGCCCCTTTTAAGTTAAGTCAGTCCTACACGCCTGCATTTTTTTCTTCGTTTTTTTAGTTGTGTTTATGTGTCCCCGAAATTAAAGTCCTGTACAATATTTTAGATGCTGGAGATCACAGTCATCCTAGAGACATAGAGGAGATACATGCAGGAGAACTGGTGGGCAAAATGGAGGAAGCCATCATGGACGATCCATGCAAACCAACCGCTAGGGTGTATAAAGATACCACAAGAAACATCAATGCAAATCACTTTGAAAAACCCGAATATTCAAATGTCAGGTCTAGGCTCAAAAGAATACGCGCCTCTTTGCTTCCACCTATTCCCGATACTGTGGATGATGTTGTGATTGAAGAACAGTGGCAGCAAACATAGAATGACAGACAGTTCCTCATGCATCAGAATAACGACTGGGGGGGGGGAGGGTTCTAATGTTTGCCACTGAAGCCAACATCAGAAGACTTCAGAGATGCGATGATATCTACATCGATGGTACATTTAAAACTGCACCCTATCCATACGTACAGTTTTTGACAATTCATGGAAATTATTTGGGACGAGTTTTACCATTTGTCTTGTGCCTTGTGACTGGAAAGCAGATGGGCCAGTACCGTGAAATTCTTCACTTTCTCAAGAGAAAAATTAGAGATGTTACAGGTCACCGATTCCGACGAAGAAAAGTCATATCTGATTTTGAGAATGGCTTGCAGGCTGCTGTGCATACAGAGCTGAGACACAGTCGAATTTGCAGCTGCTATTTTCACTTGACCCAGAGCCTATGGAGAAGAGTACAAGAAATCGGGCTCGCACGACCGTATGCAAGACGACGCAGGCTTCGAAAATGTTTTCGTAAGCTCATGGCATTGGGATATCTGCCTTTACCACTTGTAAGGCCGAACTTCACTCTCCATGTCACGTCAAGAAGAACGACCCAGCTTCTTGCAAGGTATCCTGCTCTCGGGGATTTCATACGGTATTTGAGGGACAACTACATTGATGGTCAGTTTCCACCACCTTCTTGGAATGTCTTCGACAGGAACACTGACAACCGCACCAACAACCAAGTTGAAGGTATGTACATTGTGTATAGGCCAAGTAATGGTACCAAGGCTATGTAGTCCTTAAGCGCCTCCTCCCGAAAAAAAACTGTTTAAGGGAAAATATATAGGTAAATTAAGGCCCAGTCGTTTGACTAAAACCCTTTTCAAACCAAAACCAGTTTTACAATATTGTTTATTCGTTTGCTCTCATACTTAAACCAGTTTCAACTTACCATACAATTAAACCGAGTGGAGATAAACTCCCGCAAAAAATGCGTGTTCTTTTGACTCCAGCTCATGGAATGAGTCGAAACCCGTATGTATGTATATATATATATATATATATATATATATATATATATATATATATATATATATATATATATATATATATCACATTCATATATATTCATACCTATATTCATCTCTCTCTCTCCATATATATATATATATATATATATATATATATATATATATATATATATATATATATGTACATATCTATATATACACATACATATATGTTTATCCATATTCATATATCTGTACACATGTATCTATATATCTCTATATATATTATATTTTATCATATATCATATTCATATATATTCATATAGTATATATATATGTACATATCTATATATACACATACATATGTATGTTTATCCATATTCATATATCTATATATATTATATTTCATATATATATATCCATATTTATATATATATATATATATATATATATTTATATATATATTTATACAGTAGAATCTCAAATTAATACTACCTGCGTAAAGAGACCATCTTCCTATTACAACAAGCCTTTTACAGTCCCTTTTATGTATATCCTTACAAATTTCTTGTGCATATAAAGACCACTCCCCTAGTAAGACCACATTTTGACAATCGCTTTGGTGGTTTTATTGGGGAGATTCTACCGTACATATATTTATATTATATTATATTATATTATTTATATATATATATTATATAATATTATATTTAACAATTTAACAGTATATAAGGCAGGATTTGATAAAACCAGTTTCAGTTTCAAAGAAACTGGTCATTCTTCAGGTACACTTTGAAGAATTCAGTTTTTGTATGGTTTGCAAAACCTGTCATTCGTAAATTCATCCCAAAGTGCACAATTAGGTTTAAAAAAAGAAACCGGTTTGGGGTGAGTTAACGACACATTTCAAAAATATCTAGTATGAATATATTTTCACACTTGACATTTTAGATTAACCATGTGCATACACCATCGAAATATACATAAATTTACGGAAGCGAATACTTTTGGGGCGTGCCCCGTATAGTATCTCAATTTTCAGCGATTATTTAGAAGCCCCTCCCCACCCAGACTTCATGATCACCTAATGTTCTGATGTCCAAATTGCTTTGATCATTTTGAAAATAAGAAGAAAATATATTTTGTGCTTGTTCGCCTTTCAGGCTTTCACAATAGGTGGAATACACACGTCGGTGTCACACATCCTTCAATTTGGGTCTTCATACGAAAGCTCAAGGATGAACAGGTTCAGACAGAGTTTGCAGCTGCAGCAGCAGACAGGGGAGAAGAACCACCACCCAAACGTTTGAAATGGAGGAGATTGGATCGAAGAATTCGCCGCTTGAAGGATGAATACCATAATGGTCAGAGAGATCTCAATGAATATTGGAATGCCATTATTCATGCTATTCGTGCCTTTATATAAATTCGGCCGAACATACCGGAACTTTCAGTCATGGACTTTTAATATTTAACTGTATATTTTATTTTGGCAACGCCCCCAACGGCAAGGACTCTAGTCATACACCTAAAAAAAACCCGAAAACCCAATTTCATTTGTTTAGGCTTGGCAATGGTGAAAGCTCAAGCACACGTTTCTATTTTCATATTTCAATGCAATAAAGTACATTGTAAACTACATGTTCTTGTTTATGTTACACTAAAATAGCTTTAATTGAAAATTAATTCCATTGCTTTTTCTTGGGTTTTTCGTGGTCAACAGCCTAGGTATTGAATGGGTAATCGAAAGACCTACATTTAACACTATTCATGACTTGGCAAATTCATATAGGCCTATATATATATATATATATATATATATATATATATATATATATATATATATATATATATATATATATATATATATATATATATATATATATATACATAATTATGTATATATGATATATATATACATAATTATGTATATTTGATATATATACATACACATATATATATATATATATATATATATATATATATATATATATATATATATATATATATATATATATATATATATATATATATATATATATATATATATATATATATTTATACATGATATACAATTATAGTCTTTGGATGAGGTCTATACATGGGTCTATCGTCTGTCCACTCTACTAGAGACACCGAGGCCGAAGGCTAAGGTGTGCATTGGTGTGGACAGGTCGATACCACCAATGTATAGACCCAATTCTAAGCCTTAATGTTTTCTCAAATGCATTTTGGCAGTTAGTCATGTCAAAGATTCAAGATCAGCACGGGAGACTTATCCTTACTATTGAAGTTATCCCAAAGAGCTCTACAACAATGTTTCCAGTAAATCAAGGTGCGCACTACCAGCTAGGAGTGCGTTTATTCCTGGAACGTGATTAGCTGGAAGTTGCTGATGATGTATTACGTCACGCTCGAATCTTTCAAAAGTTCTGGACTGGGTCCGGTGACTCGAAGACATGGATCCATGTTTTCAGAGTATGACACGTGAACGGTAATGGTGTGTATATATATATATATATATATATATATATATATATATATTCGCCGTCAGTTTCGGAACATCGGACCTTCGGAACAGTGGACCTTCGGAATACTGGGCCACTTTCTGATCTGAATTCGGAACATTGGACCTTCGGAACATTGGACCCTCGGAATAATGAACCTTAGGAATACTGCTCACAATTCGGAACATTGACCCTTCGGAACATTGACCCTTCGGAACATTGAACCTTCGGAACATCGGACCTTCGGAATATTGAACTGTAACCGGTTACTGGAGAACCCAGTTTCATAATATAAAACGGCGGAAGTAATAACACTTGATCGCCAATATTATTCGCTGTTGAATAAGGAATCAAGAAAATTAATAAAGCGTACAACAACGTATGAGTTTCCCAGAATATTCACTGATGTCAGCGGATAATTGCTCATAAGTTTGGATTGCTACAAATGTGAGCTAGCTGACACTGTTATTTTAGAAAATACTTTAGGACTCGTTGCTTCTGAAAATGTGTTTGAAGGTGAAAGACTTCATGACACTACGTTTTGCGATACGGAATTAATTTGAATCTGGAAAGAAGTTGTGTAAGGAATTAATATTAATGTAGATTTTTATAAATATATGCTAATGTATGAATTGGGTCAATCATAGTTTTACCTCATATTTACGTGTCTTACCTTTCCAACTCCGTTTCTCAAGAATTGTTTCATGTTTGTCTATGATTGATGCTGTTATTTATGCACATTTTTCTTTCTCATTCAATCATAGAACATACCTGTGCCCGTACGTATTGTGAGATTTACCAAGTGAAAATTACATTAATTTTCAGTATCCGACAGAAATTAGATGGTATTCTCGAGAATCAGTTGCCAAGCTGAAATTAAAATTCAAAATAATAGGCCTAAATTCAAATTCTTTGCATCCAGATACAAAAGGCGATGGCCCAACTATCCAGACGCATTATTTCACTCTCGATGTGACAATAAACTAGGCCATCCCTTTGAAAAATGATTACCTGCGTGAAAAATCAAACAAGATCCTAAATTATAAAATATGGTCAAACAACATGCTGTTCAAAATAAATTGGTCGTTAATTTGATTTTCAAACAATCAAATTTATTCCAATTTCAGACCTGAAGAATCTTATTGTTTGTTTGGAACAATAACATTCTTTGGAAAAGGTCACAATATGAGTATATTTGACGTATATACAAATTTATTAAATACACGGAGGCTTGCGATCACTTAGGCTATCCGAGACCCAGCATGGTAAATGAAGATGCCCATTGAAATAATGGATGCAATTCAGTGATGAGTGTGGATACGTATATAGAAATTTATGGAGTATATCAAAAATTTAAATATTTCTTCAATAATTTAATAGTCGGAATTTTGAAAAGTATTTTGTAGCAAAAATTGAATTATATATCGTACATTTTGATACAATCTTATCATTTATATACTGACCTCAATATGATTTTATCTTCTTTGTCAAACTATCTCTTTAACAGAAAATAAATTTACACAAGTCCATGATTACAATGAACGTTTGGTCCACTCTACTGGATTATTTAGAAAAAATACAAACTCGTTGACAGCCACAAACAGTACCGATAATCAAGAACGCATCAGTCGAACATAGCAAAATGTATAAAATAAACACCCAATATTTCAAACAACCTTTTGTGAGTGTAGATTTTGGAAGACACCACCATCAAAAATTGAGAATGTTTCCGTGAGTTACACAACCTCAACAGTTTAAGACGTTCCACCAAAAGAGCCAAGAATATGCATAGCAAAAGGACATGCCGCTTTGTGTTTTATTTTAATTGAAATATTGGAAGACGAATAGATAACATCTAAATCTACAAGAACACAGCCAACCTGAAATTCTACAAACGTAAATTTAAAAAAAATAGAGCTCACCGATCTGATTTGGTTATATATAACAACCCTTCGGTCTATTGGTCTATTTTGAAAAGTGCTTCATTTGATCGTTCATGCAATCCACACTTAGCCTGATTATCCTTATTTTAGCGTTGATCATATAATCCACTGTGAATATGTACATGGCAACAAATGTAAACAGAAAAAAAAAACTTTGTGTGTGTGTGTACTAATGTATGTTGAGACCTGTCAAGTAGCACTCAAATCCAATGAAACAATTTATCTGGGACAAAGAGAGTATCAAATGTACGAATGCTACAAAGGGGTGAATAGACTTTTTCACGGCGTGTCCAGTCAATGTATGCAAAGTAAAGTGCCCGCTAAATTTGACAAATTGAATAATATGTTCTCTAAATGTAAAATGTCGAGTTTTTGGAATGATATAAAGAAAGTGCAACGGAAAAGGGTGACTTCGTCTTTAAGGGCTCAGCAATTTGGAGATTATTACTCTAGTATTATTAGTGACAATAATGCTCTATGCACCGAATGAGAATAAGAATGTTCATGATGCAGTCCAGCAGCAAGTAAAAGATGTCGAAGAATATATGAGTAACTATGGTGATAAAACTGTTATTACAACTAATGATATTTCTGATCTATTTATGAGACTAAACAGAAACTGTTCCCCTGGCTGCGATGGAATCACTACTGAGCACTTTATATATGGAAAGACTGATATTGTATGCCATAGATTGGCCAATCTGTACACTTTAATAATACATCATAATGTTGTTCCTAGTGACCTTTGTATGGGGATAATTATACCCATTTTAAAGAAAAGTACATTAAGCCCGAATGATACTTCTAACTTTAGGCCTATCACATTAAGCTCTGTCCATGATAAAATGATAGAACTTCTACTGTTACCTAATGAGAATATCGATGATGTACAGTTCAGCTTCCGGCCTAACCGGAGCGCAGAATTTGCTTGTGCACTATTGAATGAGCTGGCCTGTTATTATCATAATAGAAAGTCCCCTATATTTGCCTGTGCGTTATATGCAGAAAAGTGTTTCCATTGGGTTTGGCACGATGCTCTGATGTTTAAGCTTATTAATGTGATGCCCAAAACCCACTGGCTTCTATTGCATAGAGGGTATAGTAATTCATGTGCTGTAGTCAAATGTAATGATTTGTATAGTACACCATTTAAGATCTCTGGAGGGAGAGTATTGTCTCCCAGACTATTCAATATATTTTTAACGATTTATCACAACTTTTGTGTAAAGTACACAGTGGGCTCCGGATCGGTAACGAAAAAGTTAACTCTTTTGCAAACGCTGACAACATTACCCTGTTACCAAATCTAACTGCATTATAATAGGCAAACATCATTTTAAATCAGAGCCAAAGTGGTCTTTTGGAAGTCAAGTGTTAGAAGCGAAAGACACAGTTGATATACTTGGTGTCAGATTCTCTAGTTTTAATTCCTCCAAGAATCACATTGACGCATGGATGAGTGCCTGTCGGAGAAGCTTTTACGGTCTGGCAAATGCAGGCCTTTCATATCCTGGTCTTTCAACACATGTTAAACCTTACTTATGGAAGACCGTTTGTGTACCAGTTTTAACTTACGGGTGTAATACTGTAAGCATGACAGGATCCGTAACTAAAGACATGGAGTCACTTCAAGGTACTGCAGTTAAGCAGTTTTTAGGTATAGGGACAAGATCCCATCACAGTCATTTGTTGCTGAAGTGCTTTACTGTGCACAGACTTCAAGATCAACACATGGAATTCATAGCATTACAGTCATACTATTAGTTATTCACTGTTTTAGTTTGAAATACAGGAAGTATCTCCCCCAAAGACAGCTGTATTACCCCAGGCGAAGTTACGAGAATACCGCTGTATTCCCCGGTCAGTTTCAGGAATCGAGCTGTATTTCACCTTTGCAGTAATTAATGCACAAATAAGGGTAATACAAAGAGTGTACCATAGCTATTAACCAATCAGAAGCCAAGGATTCTATCAAAAATGGGATAAAATGCAATATGCACGTACTTTCAATCCCAATGTGCGTAGAATACAATCAATGGGTACGTACAATGACAATATCACAATGAACAGTAGAGTTCCGAAACCCAAGAAGAGTCAGTGGCGAATGCACCCTCCCCCGTTGGTCGAGTTGTCTTGTCCACTGGTTCCTCTGACGTCACCCGTGCCAAGGGATTGGGATCAGCAAGTGATCACGTCAGCACAACATCCTTCCCCCTTTTATTTCATTGGTCTCGAGGATGTCTTAATTTTGGAAACGCCAAACCATAATTTTGAAGTGAGTGGCCGACAAAATACACAAGAAGAAAGTATAAAATGTTAGTGACTTTCTCACAGGACATTCAAAATACAGAATGCCTCGGTTTTATTGCACATCTATCAAAAAAGATTAACTTTTACCCCGTTTGCAGAGTGACATTTAAATGCACTTCTATACAAAAGTTAGGTGTTAGAGAAATTAGTAACATTCACGCCATTCCCTCATGCATTCTGAGTTAATGATTGAGATATTACCTCCACATGCCATTTGCAGTTAAACATCTTCACACACCGCCTGCCTCCACATTCATACAGACACAATGAGTCCGACATTCCAAACTGTTCAATATGTACATATTTACAGGAAATAACCTATCAGTCAGACGACCTGTCTAACGGATCTACATTAATGTCAGGTTGGCTGTAATCCAACCCAGCACTTATACATTTATGTAAATATGTGTCAGGTTGGCTCAACATCCAACCCGGGCTCAATTTGAATTTATGTTGGGTTGGCTATGATCCAACCCAGCCCGAATAAATATTTATATATATATGTGTCGGGTTGGCTCAAAATCCAACCCAGACCCAATGGACCTATCAGATCACTCTCCACATGGTTGGCTTGAAATCCAACCCGTAGATTTGGAGTATCCACTGCTGTTTGCCTATTTAGGTTGGCTTAGATCGAACCTCGCCCTAAAGACCCTCTGTTCTCATATGATATGGAATGGCTGACGCTGATTCCTTCTACAATCGGTAGAATTCCTTGGCCACCATGCGCGTGACATCACAAATCAGGGACAGTGGTATGTTTTTGGCCTGAGCTACCAACTTGGCCACTTCCAATATCATGCCAGAGTGCGAACATCTGCTGTGGCTGAATATTTTGGGGATTCCTACTCCATACGGTGCATCTGTCTCCAGCACCACCTTGTCCAGGGGGATTTGTCGAACAATCCTCTCTCACCCCTCAGCCGCCTTCCAAGTGATGCCAAATACAGTAATCGGGAAATACTTCAGACATTGGTCCACATCCTGGGCACTCCCATGAAAGCAGTGCATGTGGACTTTCTGGGTGCTTGGTAGGTGGCGCTTCATAACATTTAGGCATTCCAGCAAGATCCCTTGGTCTCTGTCATCCCTACAATGGATCACGACTGGTAGGGAGTTATTGGCTACAAGCGGAAGCATGGTGTCCAATGCCCACTTCTGTTGTGTCAGAACTTCTGGTGACACTTTCTCCACAGTGTTGTCCAACCCGATCTCTCCTAAAGCTTTAACTTTGGGTTCTTGCAGAAGATCTTGGTGGGTGGAAATCATCTTTGTGACTTTGCTTCTGCTGTGGTTGCCTATAAATCACGGATGTATACCTACCGTGAGACATACTCTTGGGTCTTCTGTGAGGCTCCCCATACCTGCTGGAGTTTTCCACTTGTTCTCAAAAACTTGATTGCTGACCATGTGTTCGATCTGGAATTCCTCCTCACTTGTTGGAAACCCATAACTGCATCCAGATCTGGCAGGCTGGTGCGGTATAAAAGCTCCCCCAGATGGCAGTGTGCGTCCACCAATACGTATTGAAGAGGGTTGGTCACAATCATATTGCACTCCTCCCCCTGCATGCTTATAGTGGGGACCATCCTCATAATACTCCTGACTACTTCTGCCTCTTCTTTATTCAGGGCACCCACCATAGATGCTAACACCGTCCAGTGGAGTAGAGCAGGTATGCAGTTGGGTGACTCAATACATAGGATCTCCGGCAGCGGCCAAAAGAACTCCGTCACCCTTCTGCTGTACTCCTTCATCAGTGTTTTTCCACCTCTGTGATCACAGCTCCTTCAGCATAAAGGTGATCCTCCTGGACTTTATGAAGTAATGTAGTGATGTTCTGGCACTCCAATTTTTCCGCCAGGGTTATTAACAAGCCGGTCATCAGTGATGCCCAAGCCTGCAGGTAGCTGTCCTGGAATTCCCCAATCCCTACCTGGTGCTCCTTAAAATGCTCCATAAGGCCAGTCACCTGTGTGCACATAAACCCACACTCCCAGCAGGAGGTAGTGGGGGATACGTACCACGGCAGGTGGTTCTCAAGCACATGGCGCTTCACATGTGTGAATCTTCCGCCACAGAGAGGACAGGGGTGGCACTTCTTCTTGTCCACAGAATCCTATCATCCTTCTGAGGTCCTCTTGCCTCCTGTAGCTTGGGTCAGATACTTTGGTAAAGGACCAGGGTCAACTGCGGCAGTAGTGCTGACACTGGGTTTTAGCAGATACTGTGGGAAAGACTGCTGAAGGGTTACGTGGAGATCCCCGTCCCTTTCTTGAACATTCCTCAACTCTTAAACCCAGATCATCCTCATGAAAGAGTTCTTCCTCCTTCTCGTCCTCCCAAACATCAAGAACAATCCACTCTTCAGGCCAGTTTTCCTGAGTTTCCTGGGAGTAAGGCTGTTCCATCCTAAGATAAAAAAGATTAGGCCTAAAGACATGGTTTGTAAAGATATACAGTAAAACCTGTCTATTGTGGACACCTGTGGTTCTGGCAAAAGTGTCCGCAATAGACATGTGTCCACAATAGGCAGGGGCTGAACTTTTGGGATTTCAGAGTACATTTGCTCCCAGTTTTTGTACATTATGCCCCTGACACTTGACTCAAATGCATCTTAACTTGGGATTTTACAGTTTTTATCTTTTAAGGGAAAAATTGTGTATGTATGGGCTTACCAGGCTAAAGAAAGTTTGTGTAATTTCTTTTGCTAACAGAAAAGAAACAAACAACAAACATACCACAGGGATATCCTATCCTTTGAGTACAGTATAACTGTATATGCCATTGTTACAAATTGTGAACAACTTCACATGAGTCTCAGGGGGTCCTTTGCTTTAGGCTTAATGATTGATCTATGGAGCTTAATTGTTTGATAGAGAAAGTGTGAGCAACCTCACTCAACAGGAGCAACCGTGCTCAGAGACACCAGGCATGTTCGTTGAGGCATTGCAGCCTAACTGCTTGGCTGAGTGAGCTTATTATGTGTTACAGGCCACTGAACAATGGACTAATTAGTCTTTGATTCCAGCTTAACATGCATGGCATTGTTCAGGCATTACAACTTGGACCATAACAAGTTGCAAAAAATGCAGTGATATATTGTGTCCGCAACAGACAGGTTGTTTTTGCATTTGGTACCCCAACAAGTGTCCGCTATACACAATAGACAGGTGTCCACTGTAGACAGGTATCACCAATATGAAAATGACTTTAAAATATTCGGTTCTGGCCCAAACTGTCCGCATTAAGCAGGTGTCCACAAGAACAGGTTTTACTGTATACATGGTTTTATCCTTACTTGTCCTCCAAGTGAACTATTTACACTCAGAGCAAACCAAGTTTACTCTGAAAAACAAGGAACGACACTTATCTTTGAGCCCTTCAATCCTTTATTCAGAAAAAAATTACATATGAACATATTTACAGCCGGCCACGAATAACTATAAGGTATGCAGCTATTTCCAGAGAAACATCAGTTTGGATACTCAGATGATTGGAGTCATTCCAACCAGCAACTGATATGGACGTGGATAGCTAGCCAAGATCAAACTGATCCAAACAAGATGGGGGCAAACAGCTCTGCCTCACCTTGTCTACCTTGGAGAAGAGCCTATAGTAGAAGGTGCTACCGAGGTTGGCACCATCTCTGTCTCTTGTGAGACAGGAGTACTGGTAACAAGTTACTAGGATCCATGGATATATCATGAGCAAGTAGCTGTTCCTCTGCCTCAGCGGAAGATTGGGTATCTACTCCCACTCCATCCAGATCATTGGCTACCTCTGTTCCGGACTCTACTTCTGCGAACAAATCTCTAAAGACATCTCCCAAGAGACATTCTTTCTGTTCTTCTTCAGAATAAGGTATGGTGGCATCCAGATCGAAGAGATTATGTCTCATTCTCCTCATCCACATGGGGATAAAGCGATCATTGCATGGTTTTAAGCGATCATGATGAGCCACATATTTCTTCCTGTGTCCTTTGATTTTATAGAGGACAGCAGACAGGATTTTGGTCACCAGATAAGGACCACTCCATACTTTATTCAGTTTCCGGGACTGACCTGGTTTACATGCAGTCTCCAGCTTATACAGAAGGTCTCCTATTTCAAAGTACCTTTCACACAGCTTTAGATTTTCTTTCGTCTGCACTGTGTTTCTTGCAGGTGTTGTCGCACAATTTCATGAGTCTTGGAGAGTGAATCCAAGAGCTGTTTCACATAAGCTGGGGGTTCTTGAGTGTTCTCCTCCACAAGTTTGAATATCAGATCCCTTGGTGAAAAAACTTCTCTGCCCAACATCATGAGATTGGCAGAGGATCCTGTGCTCCTGTTAGGCATGGCACGTATCGCAGCTGCTAGTTGAGGTAATGACTTGTCCCAGTTCTTGTTGGAACCTTGTACACAGCACCCGTTCATCTGAAGAAGCAGGCGGTTGTACCTCTGCACTTGGCCATTAGCCCTAGGTCCATATGGTGTTGTCCTAGTTTTAATAACCTCCAGCAAATCGCAGATGGCACGGATCAAGTTTCCGTCCACATTTTTTCCTTGGTCACTGTGGATTTGCAGAGGGCAACCGAATCTGCAGATAAAGTCATCCACAATCTTTCTCACAATTGATTCTGCAGTCTGATCAGGAAGGGGATAACACTCGAGCCACTTCGTGAACTGATCTATGAGCATTAAGATGTAGACATTGCCACCTGCACTGACAGTAAATGGACCCAAAATATCAATGTGGACCCTCTCCATGGGAGCACCAGCATATTTACCCAAACCAGCCCTTGGCCATGTTTTGGGTTTCTTGTTAAGACTACATGTAGAACAGGTTTCCACATATACTTTATTGTCAAGCCCATAGTGTGCCAGAAAAAACTCTGTTTCAGGAGTTGAAGAGTCTTCTTCTGTCCCAAATGTCCTGCCATTTGGATATCATGGCAATATTTTAACACTTCCTGTTTCAGGGTTCTGGGAACTACCAAACACTTCCTGGGAACTACATCCTTCCATCTATAATACAACACTCCCTGGTCCATTTTCAGTTGGGACTTACATGTCCACAGATGTTTTACAGATGGACTAAGGAGATGCAGCACATCTGATGTCGGAGTTTCATCATTTTCAAGCCAGGAAATGACTGGAGCAATATCTGAATCCTTAACTTGATGATCCCGCAGTTCCTGGCAAGAATATCTATCCAACCAGTCTGCAGTGTCCTGGACGTTGTCTTTACAGAAAGAGGAACTACATCATGTACATCCTCTTCAAACCGATGCCACTGCATATGTGCATGAGTGCAATACTTGCAACCGCCACATGGAAGTTGATCTAGTGAGACTCCTGCTTGATAGCAATCACAGGTCACCCAATCAGGAATTCTGCTTAATGCATTGGCATTCAAATGCTTCTTGCTGGCCCAATGGATAATTTGCATGTCATACTGGCTCAGTTCTTTGAGCCATCTGGCTAACTGGCCTTCAATGTACTTGAAACGCATCAGCCAAGAAAGACTGTTGTGATCACTACGAACCACAAATTTCCTCCCCAGCATGTAATGCCTGTATTGCCTGGTGATCTTACTATAGCCAGAAGTTCCTTTCTAGTGGTACAGTATTTCTTTTGAGCCGTAGTCAGTGAAAAACTACCATAAGATACTATGTGTAGTTTTCCATCCTGTAGTTGCGATAATTCTGCCGAGATTGCCAGGTCTGAGGCATCTGTATCCAAGAGAAATCTTCTGTCCTTCTCTGGAAAACCCAGAAGAGGAGCTGAGACTAAGATTGACTTTAATCTGTCAAACGCCTCTTGATGATTCTCTTGCCAGAAGAATTTATGCTTTGGTCCCCTCAACCCATAGAGACAACTAGCAATTTCAGCAAATCCTGGGATGTGTTCTCGGTGATAATTAAAAAATCCCAAGAATGACTCGACTTCTTTAGTATTTTGTGGTACTGGCCAATCTTGTACTGCCTTGATCTTCTCAGGATCTACCCCAATGCCGTCACTGGACACGATCTTTCCTAGGAATAATAACCTCCTTCTGAAAAAGTGTACATTTCGTTGGTTTCAGTTTGATCTTATTCATCCGAAACCTCTGAACACTTCTCGCAGATTTTCGAGGTGATCAGAAAAGGATTTTCCTAGGATCAGCACATCATCCAAAAAAGCCAAAACGGTTTTCCTGGTTAGTCCTCGTAGCACCAGATTCATTGCTTGCATGAAAGTCGCAGGTGCATTGCAAAGACCAAAGGCCATGCAACAATGTTCAAACAGACCATACTTGGTGATAATAAATGCGGTCTTAGGACAATCCGACGGTTCTATGGGAATTTGCCAATACAAACTGGCCATATCGCAGGATGAATAGAAATATTACCCCCTAGAGTGTCCAGACATTCTTCAATTAATGGTAGGGGGTAAGCGTCCTTAACAGTTACTTTGTCAAGTTCGCGATAATTGATGCACCAACACATTCTGCCATCTTTCTTTCTAACCAAGACTGGAGCTGCTGCCCAATCAGAAGATGATGGCTTTATTACACCGATATCAAGTATTTGTTGAAGATGCATCTCTTCTTCCTTCTCAAATCCTAAAGGAACTCCCCTCATGCGTTGTCTAATTGGCTGAGCTCCCTGAGTGTCAATTCGGTGAGTCACTCCAGAAAAACAACCTAAGTCTAAATCATTCTTGGAGAAAACCTCGGAGTATTCTTTTAGTAGAGAGGCTACCAATTTCTGTTCCTCTGTCGTTAAATTTTCCCCAGTTTTGTCTAGCAACGGTTGAATGTATTCTGGAATAGTGGTATCGCTGGATCCTAAATTGGAAGAATTATCCGACCTACTGCCAAAACTCACGCTTTTAACTGTGTGACAATGTAAAGGAACAGTGTCAGTCATATTCGACCAACACCGACCATCTCAGTCAGAAACCCCATCAAGACGTTGCTTTGAAAAGAGATCGGTACAAGATTCATTGGGAATTAAATCAGTCTCCCTGGGGAAACAGATATCTGTCATAGCTGATGAAACTGCCTCTGGTGATGAATATCTACCAAGTTCAGCTGTCATGGGATCCGAACTGGATAAAATTTCATCCAACTGCCCTGCACTGCCCACCAAGCTGTCAGGTTTCAGGGTGATGTATCTGTCACTCAAATTAACCAACACCATTGGTACATGTCCTTGACCTTGGACAAGAACTGTTGGAGAAACCAGATCTGGTTTTATTGGAATTGGTGTAATGACAAATTGCTTGGCTTGTGCACCTTCTATGGACACAGCTGTGTGCATACGACTGTTTGGTGGAATAACCAGTCTTTTATCCAGTGTAACCTTCTTTACTGCATGCTGAGACTCTCCGTTGTGACACAGTACTGCCGGAATAATGTTATCTCCTATAAGGACAACATTTTTCTTCAAATCTACGACTCCGTTATATATGTCAACAGAAAGTGCAATCCCAGAATTAACTGGTCAGTGATAGGTGCTATGAAGACATCACAAAAGTAAGTCTTGTTGCCTACTGTTATCCACATATCCTTTGTAAAATAAGCAGACATATGGCTTCCTTTGGCAGCACCTTTCAGTGGAACTACTTCCAAACCTTTAAAGTTTGGATTTATTTCCTTTGCGAAGTCCTCACTAATCACTGTCACCTGAGCAGCAGTGTCCACTACAGCATTGATATCTGCTAAGTTCACAGCTGCTGGTATAATGACATTATACCCTTGGGTCTGTCTAAAAACAACTTCCCTCAACAGGGAACTATTTACATTATGTACAGGCGGTATCTGGCCCTCCCTCTTTGTTGGGGTTGCTGGGTGGCCAGAGCCTACAACCCTTTGTTGTTTAACTTTGCGGGAGACGTCAGGAGGAAGGTGTCCTTGGAGAACCAGAAGACTTTTATGGTCATTCTCTTGCGAAGTGTGCCAGACTACCACATCAGTAGTAAACGCCCTTCTCCTTTGGTGGTGTTCCGGGAGTTTCAGTCCTGGTGGTCTTTGCTGGACTTCCAGAGTTATGAGGTACTCTTACCTGTGCGTTTCCTATCAAGCCCTTGAGGATGGTAGCCATACTTTTCATGCCCTCCTCAATACCGGTCTTGACAGCCGCAGAGATGGACTTCTCCATCAGTGTGGCTATATCTTCCTGTTTGGATTTTCTTTCTTTGTCAGTACCCATGGTTCTGACAGAATACTCTTCTACATCCTCACCAAATAATACCGTTTTCACAGATTTTTTTCCGAACATAATTTCATAGTTCTGCTCATGGATTTTCATCTGGTGAAGAGCAGTCTCCAGATCTTCTGGCTCCTTATTGAGGACCTGTAAAGCCGCTGTCTGGTGAGTGCAGCCTTTCAGAAAAGCCTCCATGGCCATATTCTGTAGAATACTGAGAGCAGCACCATCCGCATCAGAATAGCTATCCTGAGACAGCTTCTGCGCTCTCTCTGCAAATTCCTCAAGCGACTCATCACACTTTTGCTTTAACGTGGACAATTGTCGCCGTATACTTGCAGGAGGATCCTTCCTGCCAACCCAGTGGTCTAGCTTGTTCTTTAGTTGCTGATAGTCATCCCGCACATCTCGTGGCAAACTTCCAAAGAAATCAAATGCTCTACCACATAGACTATCAGTCAATGTGTCAAGTCTGTCCTGTTCCACCCATCCATACCGCTGAGCCATCCTTTCAAATTGGAGTATGAAAGGCCTCCAATCCTGCTTCCCATCATAAGTTGCCATTTTGGGTGGTGGTGGCTCACGCCTCGCATTATTACGCGGTGGAGCAGGAGCTACACAAGGCTGACCTTGACCATGTGGAGGTAAATTGAAGTTTGGTAGCTATGGATACTGTGGTTGCACAATTGCACCCTGTGGCTGTGGCACAGGTACTTGTTGTGCCGGAGCAATGTGCTGCTGTGGAGCGATACCAACCTGTGGCTGTGATGCAGGCAGTGCATCTTGTTGCACATGTGCACCCCTAATGGATCATGTTGTGCCAAGGGAGATCCCACATTCAGTCGTAGGTATGGTGGCATAATGGTCAGTGGTGCATTAACAACAGGAGCTACAGAAGCTGACTGTATGTTCTGTCCTGGCGGTACAGTAGTCAACTGTACATTGGTCTTATCTGGGTATGCTGCTCCCCTGCAGAATGTTGAGTAGACTCTTGACCTTGGTATCCTGGTGGTAGTAAATTGTAGCCCAGCGGTGGCACTGCCACACCAGGAGGCACTGGTAACATGGAAATATTCCATATGCTGCGCCCCTGTTGCATGGGAGTAGTGTGACGACCCCGCACTAGCCCCCGGTTAGGGTTAAATGCCTGACCTTGCGACGCTGACGCTTGTGTGGTTCGACCTTGACCTTGCACGGTTTGATCGTGTATGGTGGCTGTGGTACATGTTGGCAAACTCACCGATGTTGGTTGCATAATCCCTTGACCACTGCCTGGGATCGCTGTTTGATTATTCCCTGGAAAAACATGCTTCACTGTAGGTGGAGGAACCAACCTACCACCTGGGTCATTCCTACCAGGTCAGGTGATTTGGCGTGGATGTCTGTACAGGCCTGTATGACTGGACGGTTGTTTCCACATCATCCATCCTCTGTGTTACACTATCCATCCTTTGGTTAACCAGATGTACTGTTTCACCAACATGCTGCACAGACTGGTTCAGTTGCTGCATCTGCTGGGAAAATTGCTGCATCATGGAGGTCATCATGGTCAGTAGCATCACATCCACAGGAGATGCAGCTCCCTCTGGTGGCAATGATGCTGCCTGTTCTTGAACCTCAAAACAGATGGCACCTGCTCTCTCTAATGCATCCCAGGATTCAGGAGGCAAAATTTTGTACTCCAACAAGCATTCAAGTGTCAAAGATGCACCTTTTTCTGGAAGTTCTGCCCTAATAGTCGCAATCCGTTCCGCCTTAGCTACCCCTATGCCCGTCAGGCTAGTTCAAGTTTTCGCTGAAGCTGTGCATAAATTTATAGGAGCCATCTTTTTTTCTTTTTTCTTTTTGAAATTCAGAAATTCAAACTGTCCACAAAATGAATCTCAAAGAAGCACAAGTCTAAAAAAAAAAAATAATTGGTATTAATCTCCCAGAATGTGTAAAAATTCTAGATAACTCTGGCTAGCTTCAGAAAGAAGAAGAAAAATCAATTTTGAATTAAATCCTGAAAATAAGCAACTTGATAAAGGCTCCAATATATATAACTCCTATTCCGACCTAATATGACTTAACTGTTCAGGCCTGGAAGTAAATTAACACGGGGCAAACTCGTGTATGCAGAACAAATGTGCAGGTATGCAGATTTGTGGGCCGGGAAATAAATGTGACACAGGGCTAACACATGTGCTGTTGTATGTTCATTCACTTTCTCCACTTGCACTCACTGTTTCCTTTGTTTTTCTCTCTTCTTTTATAGTTTACTCTCCCAAATGCAAAAAAAAAAAAAAAACCAGATGAGAAAATATCCAATCACAAAAATCCCACCAAAGAAGTCCTGGAATTATGAAAATTTCCAAAATGATTCAAAAAATGTCCTGAAAGGAATAAATATATATCCATGAATAAAAATAATTCTCAGAGAGATATTGAAAATCTAATTCTGTGGAACAAAGCACCACCTTTCAAAAAGCATAGCCGTTAAAATGGCGGGAAGTCTTGAAAATCAGACCAAGGATCAGCTGAATTCACAATTCCTGGGTCAGTATGACCTTTCTTGTGCAAAAGTACAGAATTTATCCAAGGACTTACCAAATTGAATTTTATTCCTGTCTATTTATTTATTAAACGGTGCTACAATCCGTCTAACAAAGAACAGGTGTATTTTCAATCAAACAGGCAATCAATCACAAATATTTTTTCAGACACAGAGTCAGAGGAGCATACAATCCCTACCATGTCAATTCAATCAAGTCAACAATCAATGCGACAATCATACAAAACAGCACAAAATACAATTCTCAAAACAATATATATATGCACAAAATTCTGACACTGATTAGACTCAAATCCAATCGTATCAGAGCAACAATACAAGACACCCCATACAATTACAAGTCCAAGTAACTACTGAATTAGAACAGGTCAATTTTGCAAGATCAAAACTTTTCCAGTTCCAAGAAACAATCAATTTGCAAGATTCAAGTTGTATAAATCTCCGTCAGGTTAAATAATGATTAAACCCAACAAAATCCGCAAATTGTGCCAACCCAAAGTGTCAATTCCAAAAAATTTCAAAGTCAGGTTTGGCAAATGTTAATTTGGATTCGTCATGTGATCCAGAATGGCGGCAATCTTCAAAAGAAGAATTTCGAGGATTCTCCGCATGAGTGACCATTAATTTTGTGGTACCAAATGAAGTGCTGTTCTGTGCACAGACTTCAAGATCAACACATGGAATACATAGCATTGCAGTCATACAATGCAATATGCACGTACCTTCAATCCCAAGGTGCGGAGAATACAATCAATGGGTACGTACTACTTTAAAAACAAATGTGACTCAGGACCCACTAATAAAACTTTCTGGCCAACTATAAAACCTTTCCTCACAAACAAGGGAACATGCTCATCAAACAACATCACTATATGTCAAGATGACAAACTAATTTCAGACCAAACTCAAGTCTGTGAAGCTTTTAATGACTATTTTATTAATATTGCCAACAACATAAGCAATGGAAATATAGATACAACAAAAAGCCTCGATACAATCCAGGAACGAGTACCACACACTTCTTGCTTTACTTTTAAACATGTAACGCAAGCTGAAGTTTATAGCAAGATCAAGAAACTAAATACAAACAAAGCAACAGGACATGACCAGATACCATCTAAGCTCTTAAAGCCTATTGCTGAAATCATATCTCGACCACTAACAAACAGCATAAATAGATCTATAGACACTACAATATTCCCAACCAATTTAAAAAAGGCTGAAGTTTACCCCAAAGACAAAAAACCTGATCTTTTGAACATCAAGAACTATAGACCACTGGGCATCCTCACCAGTGTGTCCAAGATTTTTGAGAGCGTCCTCACAGAACAGCTTGTAGATTACTTTGAAGATATTTTCTCCCCCTACTTATCAGCCTACCGAAAGGGCTATAGCTGCAACACTCTCTTACTCAATCTTGTAGAAAGCTGGAAAAGTTCTTTGGACCAAAATAAATATGTTGGAGCAGTACTCATGGACCTCTCAAAAGCATTTGACTGTCTCTCCCCATCCATCCTACTTAATAAACTAAAAGCATATGGACTTTCAGACTCGGCAACATCGTTACTCGGAAACTACTTAACTGGCAGATCTCAAAGAGTGAAAATAGGACAAACTTTTAGCACTTGGAGAGATGTTGTAAGAGGAGTCCCCCAGGGTTCCATCCTGGGTCCGCTCCTCTTCAACATCTTTCTGAATGACATCTTCTACATCTTTACAGAATGCGACATACATAATTATGCAGATGACAACACAATATCCTATGCCCATCAACAACTAGAGACAGTAAAATATATTTTGCAGAACCAAGCTCAGGAAGCCTCCATATGGTTCAGAAACAGCTCAATGCATGCTAAAATAGACAAATTTCAATGCATCTTTTTGGCACCAGGCAATAAGCAATGTGAAGCTCAGACACTGAAAATAAATGACAAAGAAATAACCTCAGAAAAAATAGTCAAATTACTTGGAATAAACATAGATGACAAACTTAACTTCAAACAACACATCAGTGACATCTGCTGCAAAGCAGGCAAACAACTAAATGCTTTGAGGAGGCTCTCAAAACTCTTGGACACAAAAAGCAAACTAACAATATTTAAATCATTTATTTTATCAAATTTTAATTTCTGTGCTACAGTATGGCACTTCTGTGGCAAGCAAGATGCACAAAAACTTGAAAAGATTCAAGAACGTGCCCTACGGTTTGTGTATTGTGACTACCAATCTAGCAACCAGTCCCTACTTACAAGGTCAAACTGTGAAACCCTTCATATATCCCGCCTAAAACAAATTGCAATAGAAGTTTTCAAAATAACAAACAACCTTTCCCCTGTCTATTTAAAAAAGTACTTTGAATTACAAGACTCACGATATGAAACAAGAGGTAACAAACAAAACTTGAAGATTGGTCGTCACAATACACAGAAGTATGGCACACAATCATTCAAACACGTTGGGGCAAAAATATGGAATGAACTCCCAAATCATTTTAAAGGTACACTAACACTCACTGAATTTAAATCTCTGATGGATACATGGTCACAAACAAATTGCTCCTGTAACTTCTGCAGGTGAACTGTTGACTCACAACAGTCACAGTCACCTGCCTACATCACATTATTCATACTATGGAGCTGTAATGTAGCTTCATGTTCATACTTTTATTTAACTCAGTGTACCTGGTCTCTATACATGAGATGATGATTATTGCTATTATAAAGTTTTAATGACTATGTAACATTTACCTATCTTTATTTTTTATCATGCATTGTATCTACTGTATATAAGGCACAGTTCATATCTGTCTTTTTTATGTACCAACATATTCATATTTATTGTCGGTAAATAGCCCTTATAATGGCTAATGTTATTTGTAAAACACCCGACGGAAAATAAAGTTTTATCTTATCTTATCTTATCTTATCTTATGACAATATCACAATGAACAGTCGAGTTCCGAAACCCAAGAAGAGTCAGTGGCGAATGCGCGCAGGGCTCCTCCCCCGTTGGTATGAATACACCATTGCGGCCAATCAGGGGCTGTTTACCACTAAATAGTTCTTGGTTGTCCTGTGCTGACACCTTTGGGGGCCATTTACCTGTAATCAACCCACTGTTTCAGCTAGACTATTACATGAACTTATCAGCCTGTTTGTGTTGTATGGTTTGACAGATACTTTTTCCATGATGAGTTTTATAAACAGAGGGCAAATCACATATTCATACACTGTACACAATGATGTAATGGCATGCTGGCAAGCCATGCTCGGAGCACGATTCAACGATTCAATTCTTTATTGCAAAATTACGCCCTCTTGGGACCATAGCAAGAAATACATAATACACACTTGTATGCATGCAAGTGTTTACATGGACGTTCCTTCACACTTACTGAGCACGTGTTTCCTGGCTATGACAGGTAAACACTGGCATAACTTTTGATTCTATCTATAGACTCGCCTTTTTTATCCTGAATGTTTTCAATGAAAGGTGTCTGTACAACGACAACTGCATACTTTATTTTAAAAAGTGACGCAACAAAAGTTATACGCATTCATGCTAATATGAGAATGTACAGTAAATATAATGGTTTCATCCCCGTTGGTCGAGTTGTTTTGTCCACTGGTTCCTCTGACGTCACCCGTGCCAAGGGATCGGGATCAGCAAGTTTTCACGTCAGCACAACAGCAAGCATTGTATACTCCTAAGGCCAAGAACGTTATTGACAAAAATTTTGTATCTTTTTATCACCGCTCTTTCCTTGTAGACCTTCCTTTGAAAAACATTCTATTAGAGCAACTTGCCAGGTACACTGTGACCGGGTGCCTGGATAAGGCCCAATCATGCTACCCTTATCAAGCCATTCAAGGGTAGCATGATTGAGAGAATTGTTCTGCTGGGGGCCTCCCCGATCCAGGTGATTTACAATGATTTACAATGAAACCACCCAGAACTTATTTACAACTGTCCAGTTCCTTGGTGGTCTTCATTAAAGGGACAGGAAGCCGTCTCTGGCTTATAAAATGCCCCCCTCTACTCTTCAAAATTGGGTCCAAGCTGTTCTTAAAGGCATTCACAGAGTCCGCATTTACTATCTTTGGTGCTAAACTGATCCATTCGTCTACCACTCTCTGTGAGAAAAAAAATTTTCTTGCATCAAGCCTAGCTCTTTGTTTATAAATTTTAAATTTGTGACCTCTGGTTGTAAGGCTGGGGTTAGACATTTCACAAAAGTCCTCCTTTTGCAGACCTTCCAATTGGTGCATTATTTTATAGACCTCTAACAAGTCTGCTCTCAGTCTTCGCAACTCTAATGTCATCAGGTTTGTTCTCTTTAATCTTTCCTCATAAGATATTTGACTAAGTCCATTTATCATCTTAGTTGCCCTCCTCTGGACCTTTTCCATGTTATTAATGTCTTTCTGCAGATAAGGCCTCCACGCCTGCACACAATATTCCAAATGCGGCCTGACCAGGGATTTATATAGTTGCACAATGTTTTCTTTCGATTTGTCATCATATGTTCTTCGAATAATACCTAGCACTTGGTTTGCTTTTTTCACAATATTAGCACAGTGGGAACTTGTTTGTAGTGACTGATGCACTGTTATGCCCAAGTCCCTTTCTTCTAAGCATGAGCTTATTATGTCATTCCCAAGCATATATTCAAACTCGATATTGTTGAAGCCAAAGTGTAAACACTTGCACTTATCAACATTAAACAACATGAGCCAGTCCTTAGACCATTTGTACAGCCTATTTAGGTCTTCTTGAAGGATCATAGCTGCTTCCACTGTCTGCACACAGGTATATATTTTGGTGTCATCCGCAAATTTCAGTATCCCACTTGTCACTCTGTCATTGATGTCATTTATATACATGAGAAATAGGGTTGGTCCTAACACCGTGCCTTGAGGTACTCCACTGGATACCCTTGTCCACTTAGACTTTTGGCCATTTATAACCACTCTTTGTTCTCTGTCTTGCAGCCATTGTTCTATCCATCCACATATTTTACCTCCTATACCATGCGCTCTGACTTTACTGATCAAACGCCTGTGTGGTGCTTTGTCAAATGCTCTACTGAAATCTAAGTGGATCACATCTACTGGTTTTCCCTCATCTATATACTTTGTGACATCCTCCAAGAACCTGAGTAAGTTTGTCCAGCAGGATCTCCCACTTGTGAATCCATGCTGAGACTTTTTCAAAAGATTGGCTCTCCTTGGTGAAGAGCGTCGGGTCTGGGAGGACCCCCACTGTAATGCAAAGATGGGTGTAGTTGACTCCCTCAGATATTTAATTGCTTAGGATAATTTCATAAAATCATGGTTGGAGAAGCATGTATACTCGCTGTCCTGCTGACGCGTGCCTTTTGAATTTGATGCTGTGCATCTGGGACGTGCCGGTGAGTGGGGGTGGCGCTACTAGGCGATGCTCCTCCGGCCTCGACACGTCTATTTTAAGGAGCCTTGCTGTGATGGCGATTATTCTTAGTTCTGTATTTTTCATTTTTGTGGTAAAGCATAAATGAGTGTACTGATTTCAGGTGCTTTGTCTTGCGAAATGGGAACATTGTATTTATGAATTACTGTATTCTGATCTCTGAGTGTGACTACTTTTTATGTATTCTTCATTTTTTATAGAGGTTAATAATAATAATAATAATAATAATAATAATAATAATAATAATAATAATAATAATAATAATAATAATAATAATAATAATAATAATAATAATAATTAGGCTTTACATTTGATTTTACTCTGTCTTAAAGCCCAGCGCAACGCACAAGTGAATCTGAGTGAAAAATGGACAATCTTATGAAAAAGCTTAATTCTTGTTATTGCAGCCATTACAAATGAAAACCCACCTTTCAGAATGATAATTTTTGTTATGATTGATTAACTGATTTTGTTATTTCTCCAAAACTGGAGAAAGTATGAAATATATAAAACTCATGGGACAAGAGCATATCTATATGTTATGACATTACAATGCAAGTACTTTGGTGCCAGGCTCACATTTTCTGTCCACTTATATTACCCACTTTCTTGCAACATATGCACACAGTTTGAATGTACTTAACATATACTTTTCACTTCTCATTGCTGAATTACAGCTTGAGTCAAGTTTCTTCAGTAAACTCTACGCAACGCACGCAGAGTGCTCCTAGGAAAGCTGCAGATTTTGATTATAGATCCATAATAATATTGATGGGGATGATATACACGATGGTTACCTTTAGCGCTGAAAGAGGTAAAAGTCCATGAATTGGATTTTTCTAATCATAATTTACATTCATTAAATACAAGCACGGTAATACTTAATGCTTGAATGAGATAAATGCTGGTTAGGTCTACCTTTAGTGCTGAAAGAGATTACAGAACACGAAGTGGAATTCCGTTATGATATTTTTCTGTTATTAAATACAAACACGGTAATACTCTCTCTCTCTCTCTCTCTCTCTCTCTCTCTCTCTCTCTCTCTCTCTCTCTCTCTCTCTCTCTCTCTCTCTCTCTCTCTCTCTCTCTCTCTCTCTCTCTCTCTCTCTCTCTCTCTCTGCACTGTCGGTAACTAATTGTGTATATATTTCAGCCATGATAAGTACATGTGCATATACATGCAGAATACTCACAGTTGTTATGATGATGTGGCAATATGGTCTTACTTACAGAAAAAGGAGTGCACATATGGGATGCCAATGGCACACGAGAGTTCCTTGACAACTTAGGTTTTAGTATTTTCAAGGCATTTTAAGGCATAAATTGTATGCAGGTATGATTTTCATTTAATCCTTGAAGTGCTTTATTTGAAACTGAGACAACAGGTTTCCTTGCATAGCCTCCCCCTATCCCCCCCCCCCCCCCCAAAGATGTTAATGGTTCGTCCCTGAGTCGGGTGTTATTATGATCGTGCTAAGGTGCCCTGATTCGGCAACTGGACGTCATGGGTCCTATCATCATGCTAAGGTGGCCATAGTCAGCAACTGTACCTCATGGGTGCTATCAGTATCATTATGTTAAGATGGCCAGGATCCACAACAGGGCGTCATGGGTGCGATCATCATGCCAAGGTGACCAGGGTCGGCAACTAGACCTCAAAGTAAAGTTTGGTTTCAAAATCACACAAGAACATACACAGGGACCCCACACTGCAGTGTCACCAAGAGATACTGTAGCTTTTTTTTTTTTTTTTTTTACTGTTTGGTCAATGAATTTGTGCATTCTTTTTCTCCCCAAAAAACTGCTGGTTGATTCTGTTCAAATTGTGAATTGAATAAGATTATTAGTTTCTTAAAAACTTGTTGCCTAAATAGGAATGATCTTTTTGTCAATTTCTTTAGCTGGTGAAATGATCTGAAAAAGGTGAACATCAACTGGAATAATTGCGCAAATGTATATAGATCTGCACTTTCAAAAAAGAAGTAAAAATAATTAGCATCAAATTTGATGGAGATATGCATCTTTGGTGGGTCGTCACCCCGTTCACTAATCAGAAAATTTTACTTTTATAAAACTTTTATTTAAGTTTGTTTGCAAGAATACATAATATTTTATCCTGGCTATTCAGGTCAGAATAATATACCCTCTCCATACCAACTCCAATTAAGTTTGAATGATCACCCATCATTTCAAACAATAGGTATAATGTAGCAGTCAGTATAGCCCTGTTAGTTGTCATGCTTCACTGATTTTCAGGTCTCTCCCACTCAGCTGTGCAAGCACAGCACTGTCACAGTCCTTTCGTTCCTGCAGCAGTGTAAAACGTTTTTTTAAGTTGCCGATAAAAGCATCCATTTTTGACATGGACTGCTTGTGTACCACATATTTCTTTTCATCACAAACACAAAGCTGACAAAGATGTCTTACATTACAGCATACAATAATAGAATGCTGAATCCATGCCCCCCTCCCCCCCCCCAAAAAAAACCTTGGTAATCACAGGTCTCATTTGGAATAACTGTTGTCACGAACAGTAACAAGAGGCCCATAGGCCTAGTGTTCTGCTGACGACCATCACCAAAAAAACATTCCTGAAATGTTTCCCCCCTATGACCTTGAAAAATTACTGAAGGTCATCCATATTAAGCAATATCAAACTTCCACATGACACACATTTAGGGTAAATTTGGCATAATTTCCCTTCTTTCTCAACAAGATATTGAATTAAATGTTCTTTTCTGAAGTGCTTGATGACCTTGAAAATAGGTCGTCACACAATCATTGGGTCAAGGTGACCCAAAAAGTAAGTCACCAAGTAGTGTTTACAGACAATGTACTCAAGTACACTTTTGATATGGAGGTTCAGTTCTCTTTGCTTTTGATGTCCAAGCTACATCCTGCCATTACAAAATCACCTCTTTCAAGTTAACAGGTCTAGTGACCTAACATATATTGTATAAAATTGGCATGTTGTATTCAATTTTTTTTTCAATAGATGGAATTTTGTTTTATCAAGGCATTAAACTCATAATTTCCATCTATTTATAGGTGGCACCACTAGTATCATAAGCAACCCAGATTTTCACCTTTTCCACAATCCCACTTAATTTTATCAAGATCCACAAAAATTAAAGATGATGCTGAACTAGTCATAAGATTTTTACATATTGACCCATAAATTACATAATACTGTAGGTGGTGCCACCAACATTGACGTCAACATAGATTTTTATACACTGTATAAGTTTTAAAAATTATTTGGGCATAACTAAAAATACCGTTCAAAGAATGCAGTACCCTTCGGCATCTTTGGTCAATCTCTCTTGCTGTAAGTGAATAGGAATAGTGTTCCATAGTATCAGGTATAGTTACCTACACAAGTACTACTATTGTACACTTGACCTTTGACCTCAAAAACATTGAGTCAAATATTGAGGTATAACTTTGACTTTCAATAGCCTTCTACATCACCCCATGTTGCTTCTTTTGTTTTAATATTTAGATTTCTAGATGCACAATGTCACTCAGCAAACTTGTGACCATTGTGTGACCTTGAAAATTAGGTCAAGGTCAATTATGCTAGCAGTGGTGTACTATCATATGCAATTTGAAAGTCCTGTGTCAAATTTTCTGAAGTTATAGTGGTAAACAAAATGTCAATGAATAGGTCACTGTGACCCAGATACTTGACCTAGTGACCTACTTTTGATTCATGACACATTCTTTGGTTGTGATACATGTGTGTATAAAATTTCATGGAACAGACTTAAAAACTCTCTTACTTATACCAATACTACCATTGTGCACTTGACTTTTGACCTCAAAAAGTAGGTCAAATATAAAGATATGACCTCGATTTGCTATAGGCTTCTAGATCACTCTATGAAGCTTCTTGTGTGTAAGATTTAGATTGCTAGATGCAGGCTTTCAATAGTTAGAGCAGTAACATTGCTTAGCACATGTGACCATTGTGTGACCTTTATGTCAAGGTGAACTATGCCTGTACACAAAGTAGTCCATATAAGAGTGTACTATCATGTGCAATTTGAAAGTCCTGTCTCAAAAAATTCTGAAGTTATAGTGGTAAACAAAATTTCAATGAATAGGTTACTGTGACCCAGATACTTGACCTAGTGACCTAATTTTGATTTATGACACATTCTTTGGTTGTGATACATGAGTGTATATAATTTTAGGTAACTGACTTAAAAACGTCCTTTCTTATACCAATACCGCCATTGTGCACTTGACCTTTGACCTCAAAAAGTAGGTCAAATATAAAGGCAAGACCTCGATTTTCAATAGGCTTGAAGATCACTCTATGAGCTTCTTGTGTGTAAGATTTACATTGCTAGATGCAGGCTTTCAATAGTTAGAGCGGTAACATTGCTTAGCACGTGACCATTGTGTGACCTTGAGAATTATGTTAAGGTCAACTATGCTTGCACACAAAGTAGGCCATATAGAAATGTACTATCATATGCAATTTGAAAGTCCTGTCTCAAAAAATTCTGAAGTTATGGTGGTAAAACCATGGGATGGACAGACGGACGGACGGCGCCGGGTACAACAATACCCGTCGGCCTCATAAGGCCGAAGGGTAAAAGCCTGTGAGGTGCAGGGCATTCACAAGAGGAGCCTTACATTCCAACTGGCCATTGACCTTGACCTTCAACTCAGATTAAAACATAGTTACTGTTCAAAATGTACATACACACACAGCTTTCCATATATGGTCTGTTTGTTCAAATCAGGTAATAACTTTTCAAGCTATTGAAGAAAAATAGTTAACTTGGACAAGCACCAAAGTCCATAATCATTATGTCAAAATGTAGCTCACCAAGTACAGTTTTATTTACAATGTAATAAAGTGCAATTAGGATCTGTTGGCTTAATTCTCTTTGCTTTTGATATCCAAGCTACACCCTGCTATTAAATCAACTTTTTCAATGTTACAGGCCCAGTGACCTCATGAAAATAGGTCAAGGTTACTGATATTACATAACATACTAGCATTGGACATGGTATATATACATGTATTCCATACATCTGGCAAGTCTTAGTTCTCTTGTTACTTTTTGAAATATGGAATTTTACATCATTGAACAAATTTTGGTTCATAATTTCCATCAAATTAAAGGTGGTGACAAAAGCATCATACACAACTGTGATTTAGACTTCCCTCACAATCTCACCAAATTTCATGAAGTTTTATCAAATATTAAGGATACTAGAGGGGTCACAATGTTTTCACATTTTGACCCCTATATTACATTATACTGTAGGTGGCACCACCAATAAATTGAACTTAACCTAGATTTCCCTACACTTGATCAATCCTCAAAGTTCTATATCGGACTATCTTGAAAACTGTGGTATTGTGCTTACAAGCAAGAAGTTTATGGATGGACAGAAGGACGTGTGATTGCATAAGCTCTGCAACCTGTGGTCAGCAGAGCTGAAACAAACTAAAAGATAATCATGCAATATTTTGATATTATAACACCATGTGACCTTGAAAAACAGGTCAACGTCACTGGAATTTGAAGTTAACTTAGGCATTACAGTGGTGTATACTGGAACTTGACAGTGGTGTACAAGCATGTGCAAGTTGGAAGTCCTAGTTCAGAAAGCTTCCAGTTATCACCTGCAACGTGCCTTGACAGACAGACGAATGGAATGACAAACAGACAGACCCAGTGCTCTACGAAATCTTTGAACTTAAGCTAGCTCTTATAGAGGACTATAATCCTGTGCAATACACAGAAAACCTAGCTCAAAAACGTCTGAAGTTAATATGCGGAAATGAACTTCTTTATGTGGCTCTGGGCCTTAGGTAAAGGTCACCCCAACTTCAAACTTGACATAGCCCTTATTAAGGACTATAATGCTGTACAATGTGAAAGCCTGGCTCAAAAAATGCTGAAGTTACAGTGCAGAAATGTGGACAGATGAAATTGACCTTGCCCTCACAGAGAACTATAATCCTGTGCAATATGAAAGCCTTAGCTCCGAATGTGCTGGATTTTAATACATGTAGTGAGGAAACATTGTGGACGGACAGATCAAGTGATAGCTGTATGCCTCCTACTAAGGGAGTGTGTGTGTGTGTGTGTGTGTGTGTGTGTGTGTGTGTGTGTGTGTGTGTGTGGGAGGGGGGTGCATAACTATTGCTCTTTGAGCTTGCTTCAGTAATGCAAATACCAATATTTAGAACAAATGTATATGAACTTTTGTTGCCAGAGACATTGTAGTTTGGTCAACTAGTGGGCGGGTGTCCACAAATAGGCAGCTTGCTATAAATATGGACCATACTGTATATAGAAAAGACCTTTTTGGATGTTGCAATATATTATCTAACGAATACAAATCAGTGATATCATGTTGTAGAACATATACACACACGTGGCACAATTACCCAATGGGGAGTTTACCCTATGTGGAGACAATTTTGTAAAATTCTTCCTTATACAGAAGCATATTAAAAGAAGGCAGCATAGGATGGGCGAGATATTTTGGAGAGTGTGTGTACACACCAATGAAATACATACACATTTTACAAGTCTGCTGCATGTCAAGGTGTTCAATGTTGTAGGACAGTCTTCTTTGGACCCAATTTGTGATTTTCAGACCCCTTTTCCTAGAGTTGAGTCTTGCATAAGGAAACTTCTCCACCTAAGTATATCATGTAGTAACACAATTTTCTCTGCACAAACACACACATCATGGAGGAAGAAGATCTAAATGTATTTTTTTCCTACACACTCACACACACACACACACAAACAGAGGAATGTGTGTGTGCATGCAGGAACCGCAACTTGTATTTGAAAGAAAACAATGAAAATTCATTTAATAAATCTCTTTATTCATGTACCAATACATGTACATCATAATCCAGTGAGATACAATTTGTGAAAATAAAAGTAAAATATAATTTGTGAAAATAAAATACAAAAATTATAACTTGTATAAACTTCATATAAAAATAAGCCATGTCTTATTTCCTTTACACTAACATTCATAAGATCAATAAGAGCACTCAATGTAGATCAAGTATAAAACATATTTGACATTATTGTTAAGACTATATGGAAGCTTTTTTCTTGCATAAGTGATATTTCATCATAAATTATACAATTTAGCCATCACTGAAGTACGCAGATTTCTTGGCATGGTTAATCAGCTGGGAAAATTTACACCTGACCTAGCAGACATGACTACACCTCTACGAGATCTCCTAACCAAAGACAAACACTGGTATTGGGGTCCTGCACAAACTCAGTCATTCAACACAATCAAAGAACTCTTGTGCAGTGCACCAACCCTCTCACTGTATGACCCCAAGAAGGAAACAATAGTCACAGCAGATACTTCATCGTACGGCTTAGGTAGTGCAATCCTTCAGCGACAAACAGATGGGAACTACCACCCAGTTGCTTATGCCTCTCGAGCCCTTACATCAACAGAGCAACGGTATGCCCAAATTGAGAAAGAGGCACTGGCTTGTACATGGGCTTGTGAACGTTTCCATGACTACCTGCTGGGCTTAACCTTCCATCTGCAGACAGACCACAAGCCCTTAGTCCCCATATTAGGTCAGAAAACTATTGATGAACTGCCACTTCAAATACAGCGATTCCGCATGAGACTCATGAGATATAACTACACAATCTCGCACGTCCCTGGCAAACTTTTATCCACAGCAGATGCATTAAGCAGGTCTCCACAACAAATAACAATGCCGACAAAGAGCTCAGCGATGAAGTATCTGCATATGTAACCTGCGCAGTGAATAGTCTTCCGGCAACTGACAAGCGCCTCGAGGAAATCAGGCAACACCTTCAAGCAGACACTGTGTGCAACCAGATCATGCGCTTTTGTGAAACAGAATGGCCACAAAAACACCTATTCAACCAACCCCTCAAACAGGATTGGACACACAGAAACGAACTAACTGTACAATGGGGGCTTCTGTTTTACAATAGCAGACTCCTGATTCCCCCCAGCCTGCGGTCAGATATACTCCAAAAATTACACACAGGCCATCAACGAATCACTAAGACAAGGGCCCTTGCCCGGGAATCTGTTTGGTGGCCCGGCATCAGCAGAGAGATCGAACATCTCGTTGACAACTGCACTACATGTGCAAGAGAAAGACAAAATGCTATAGAGCCCCTCATACCCTCCCCCTTCCCTGATCGACCCTGGCAAAGAGTGGGGACAGACCTCTTCCAGTTTAACAATGCCGCCTACCTTGCAGTCATTGACTATTTTTCAAGATACATTGAGGTGGCCAAACTGAACAAGACTGACAGCCCTCAAATAATTGAGAAACTGAAATCAATCTTTGCACGCTGGGGAATTCCAGAAAGCCTTACCTCTGATAATGGACCTCAATATTCAAGTGCCACCTTTGCGCAATTAGCTGAAGACTACGGGTTCACCCATGTCACCAGTAGCCCACATTTCCCTCGCAGCAACGGTGAAGCTGAAAGATGTGTTCAAACTCTGAAAAACCTACTAAAGAAATCAAAAGATCCATACATGGCCTTGCTTGCTTATCGATCCACACCCCTATCAAATGGTTACAGTCCCAGTGAACTCCTGATGGGCAGGAAAATCCGCTCAGCTGTACCTTGCAACCCCTCAGACCTCGCTCCCAAATGGCCTGACCTCACTGTTCTACGCGAAAAAGAAGAGGCAAACAGAGCAAATCAAAAACTTAACTATGACAAACGACACAGAGCTCATGACTTGCACATACTCCAGCCTGGTGACCTGGTATGGGTCAAGGACTTGAAAACCAATGGACACATCATCTCAGAAAGTGATACACCCCGCTCTTACCTTGTTAGCACAGATAAGGGAACCATTAGGCGCAACCGATCCCACCTCAACAAACTGCCAACCAGAATAAATACACCCATCCAACTGACCAGTTCCGATGAGACAGCAGATGCCTTGGTTAATTTGAACTGCCAAACACATAATACCAACATGCACATGCCAGCGGACCAAAATACGCCTGAACCAGAGGTACAGCCTCCGCCACCACCACCAGAGGCGGTTACACTTAGGAGGTCTACCCGTGCAACCACAGCCCCAGAAAGACTTATTGAGATATGTTAAGAGAATCTAAGAACTATGCACACTATTGCTTTGCGAAGCAAATATACTCTTTCAAATCACCAATGACTCACCAGGGGACATAATAACTCCCCATGCCATTGTGGGAGGTCATGGGCAGTCTACCCCAACCTCCAAATTTCCTTAACATTTAATATTTTATATCTTTTTACTATTTTACATAATCCTTTAGTTCTTAGTATTTGGATAAAAACAAAGTGAATAGTGTAGTGAGAGACATTATACTTGAAGGGAGACATACTACAGATATGATTTAGTCCAACATACTTATATAATCCCTATGGTGCTATCAGACCATGCTGACATTACATTGTCCAAAGGTGCTATGTATGGATGTGGACTTAGATGTATTTCCCGTGGTGCCAATTGCTTAAAGATGCTATACACATGGCCATGTAAAGCAAAACCAATAATATGGTGCTAGCGTTACCATGGACATCTTATATAAACATTTAAGAGTTTATAGTTAGGAACTTTACATTAGAAAAGGGAGATGTACCATTGTGCTTAGGTCTAGGTGGTGCTGCCCTCTAGTAGCCTAGTCATTATCTACTATACTGACTCTAGGGCTGTCACATCTGTGACACCAATACTTCCTCTTCCTGTCTGGGCATTCATCATGTAAGACCACTGCTCACTATACTGTAATCTAATTGCTCAAATAAAGTCATCACTCAACAGTACACTATTCATATACCATCAAAATTCTATTTGTCATGTGCATAACAGGATCCATGACAAAATGGCAGAAATGAAGAGGCAAAAGTAGATACCAGGCAGGGGTCAACATGATGAACTTAACATTTAGGCAAAGTACCATTCAGGTGAAATGTAAATATGGTGATGTGACATAACGGTGAAACTATAGGTGACAAACTAGTGATTTTTTGTTTTGTTTTGTTTTGTTTTTTGGTTTGTTTTTGTGTGTGTGTGTGTGTTTTTGTTTTTGCTGTTGTCTTCTGTTGAAACTCAATTTCAGCAATAAAAATGTCAAAACAACTCAAGTTTGTTTAATTGTTGCTTACTTACGTGCCTAAATTCATTACTCTTCCTCATCTTTACCTTTCATCGTGGCCCAAGGTAGCCTAAAGAACTCAACTTTTCAAAAACTTTCTCATGGCTGCTTTCCTTACAAAACTGACAGAACATCTGTCAACACATCTGGCTAGACTGTAGTTTACTAACAATTTTCACTCAATAATAGTTGGCACGATTATGCACTCATGATCAGGGAACAGAGTTCTGATTTTGATCATATCATTAGGTCCCCCTCGTTAAAAAAAATCAACTGATTGACACAGGCCATTCACCATTTTCACTGTATGCAATGCGGCCTACATCATGATCGTGTTTTTTTTGTTTTTGTTTTTTTGTTTTTTTTATTTTTTTCCCCCTTCAAATAAAATTTGCTGGATTAAGCAACATTTGTGCTGTTTACTATTAGTTATTATGCCAATCTGCCATTTTGACGTAATGTCTATTTGCCCTGGCATCCATTCATCAAAATGATCTGTCTCCACTAAGTCATTTTGTGACGGGATCAATTTTATTGTATATTGATTTGTAGTGTAATTATTGGTTGATATGTAATTTATATGATCTATTTTATTTTTCCAGCAACACACAGGCATGGATTCATTTCTAGTGAGAGTAAAAGTGTGAATGCTGGTTTGTGTGTGTTTAAACTTTCCCATAAGTCTCGTATGTTTTCGGTGGAGATCGTAAGATCGATCTATTGTCTTGACATTCTTGGCATTCTTCGCCACTCGCCACTCAGGTGTGCCTTTTCGCGCTTTTGTCTTGCCATTCTGGGCAAATTCAGAGCTGGTGTTCAGACGTGTCTGATACGAGACAAAGAGACAGAGACAAAGACGGAAAGAAATTCTGTGTAAGTTCATTTATTTAATCTGTGCTGTTACCAGGTGTAATTATCTTGAATTTATATTCCAACATGTATGCAGGTTTTAAGTATTTTGTGAATATTGGCAAAATCTAAAGGTTTTGATAAAAATTGATATTGTGAAAATTTGCTGAAGACATGTCTCGCCACGTGCGTAATCTCTAAGGGCAAATTTATTCTAAATCTTATTCACTTACAAAGTTCCATGAACGCTGAAGTTCGGGGAATGAATTGAGAGACTTATTTATAATATTTTCTTTAGTTCTGTGAGGTAATTTTCGCGGAACTCAGACATTTGATTATTGTTTAAATGGAAAATTTTACTGCGTGCTTTGTGCGCCATTTAGAACATATTGTAAAAATGCATTATTTCTTGTTGCAGTATGATGCACTCCATTTTTTGAGAGATAAGTCCACGAACAGTTCTGTCAACGAACTGACTTCCATAGTTTTGTGGACAAGAGGTTTAATCTGACACATGTGACAGACCTAAGTCTAAGAAATTGCGTAATCCATTGATGTCCATACTTGTAATAAAGACCCGTCATTCTAACTACCGGCTGGAGTTGTTCATACTCATCATCATAAAAAAAGTAGCCCGGTCATAATTTCACCATTTCACCATTTTCATTTTTACTTTGGCTGTTCTGTCATACTTTGGACTTAAAAAACACTGGTGTATGAAAACAATGTTCTTCAGTAGCTTTGTATTTTCTCTACATGCAGTTCATCAAGTATTTTGAAAAAGAAATGTATATATATATAGTGTTCATTTATATTACCACACAAAATGTGACATGTCATAGACACACAAAATCAAATTGCTCTTAATAATGCATAAAACATCGATCAACTTTGCACTATAAGAAGGGAGTGCAATACACTTCTGGAATGTGCTGTAATATTGATTATATGGTTTCTCCCACCAGCTAGTTAATACAGGAAAGGAAACCTGCACATAATTCACACTGAAAGTAATAAAGTAATAGTTTCCTTTGCCAAAAAACAAACAAACAAACAAAACCAAATACAAACTCGACACATCTTCAACACAAGCATTGACTGAAGTGTCCACCATTTGCTCAAATAAGGTCATGGTGACACAAAAATCTAACCAGTTCATCTTGGCATGCTAGATAAGCATACTGCCAAATTTGAGCAAAATACATTGGAGCATTCTGGAGATATTGTGGTAACGAGCATGTAATTCGGCTGCTCTTTGCTCAAATTATGTCATGGTGACACCAAAATCTAATCTGTTCATCTTGCCAGGTAAGGTACGCGTATTGCCAAATTTGAGAAAAATACATGGTGGCATTCTGTAGATATTGCGGTCATGAGAATGTGCACATCCATACAGATGGACAACCCAAAAACAGAAAGGGTACCCCCATAGGGCAGACCCTTCAAAAAAAACAAACAAACAAACAAACAAAAACACAATGCTAAAAGACCTGTTTCACCAGGCTATGATGTTCATCCCATTTACAGTTGTAGGTCCACAGAAGCATCTTACATGGCACCAATTCCATTTTAAAATCCACTATTTCCACAGATGAAGCCCACAATACTTATTTAACTATCATTGATCTTTTACACAGTGTTAATTAACACAGTTATACTTGAGTAGATTAGGTCTCAAGTGTACGGCATTTTTATCATTACAATGTATATGTTAGGGCCCATAAGGATAGGGCCACAAGCAGTCAAGCAATTCAGTAATATTGAGCTGTGGTTGGTAATTTGATTGTGTTTTTTTTTGTTTTTTTTTTTGGAGTATATGTTTCTCACTGGTTGTTTGTACAAGTTAAATTTCTTAACAGTCATTTCCTGTATTGATGGTATTTATTTGAAATCCAACTTGTGTTCAGCAGTGTATCATTTTAACTGCACTCTCTGTATAATAAACAAGAGCTCAGTCCATTTTATAAGCTAGTCTAATACACATATATTTATTTCTCCTATGTCTGAATCTTATCCTGCATGGGTTATCCTACATGGGTATGAAGGATAAGATTTTAATTGTAATCTTTTGTCACTCTTTGGTTTCAAGTAGTAGACAAACCAATGAGAGGCCATGGTGCATTTAATAACATATCGACTTTTCACACTTTCAAAATGGCATCATTTTCAAACTTATTTCTTTGATAGAACTTCAATTTGGTGCGTATTTGCCTTTTTTAGACATACGAGAAAGAAAATCCAGTATGGGTGGACCATTGGGGATAATGTTGGGATCACTCACTGTTGGATTTTCATGTTTTCACTCGGCACAGCCTCACAAACACATGAAAATCCAACAACTGGTTATCCTGATGTTTTCCTCAATGGTCTACCCATACTGGATTCTGTATATCATATTTCCCTTCACAAGGTTGTCCGGATTGGTGGTAATACATCAGTAGCAGGGAGGTGGAAATGCATGAGAGGACAAAGTTTTGATGTCTTGTAAAACTGCTTTGTTTGGTGCTGAAATATGCCAAGCTGATTCATGTGTCTTGTCTATTTATGTACAAGATGAAGAATATGTTCTCGGTAGTGTTCTAAATGTGGTTCTGTGCCAAAATTGTGACATTTTTCTTCAGACGAATATTCTATAAATTTTAATCTTTCCCTAAAACCGACAGTTTCTCAGCTTATTTTGACATGTAAATTATATTTTCTGCCTGCTGTCTTGCCATTTTTGATCCTGTTATAATAGTTGGGCCCTTCAGGTCCGTAATTTTCAGTTTTCAGTCCACATGGTTACAGACAAGACTGGCCTGTGGACAAAACACAACAGCAAACATCATTCCATGTGGACAGCCACGATGAATACATTCTGCTATTTGTACATGTATATGTGTGTGTTCTGTTCAACTACATGTATGAGCCATACATGAAAAGTCTCTGCTGTTTGTTCATAGTTTTTTGCCAGTAATATTTAAATATTCTTTTCTCTTTGCTGATTTAACCCGTTGAGCTTACAGAATGGGCATAGAGTGTTAAAAATAATAACAATAGCACCAATCCATTCTCAATCATTTACCTTAGGCTGCCGAGTATGCAATTACTGTGCTATTATGTGCATCAGTCTGCTCTTCAATAACATTCTACCTCTGTATTTCATGAAAAACCTATCTCTGAAGATACAATATATTTTAGAGTCATTTCAATTGATGAAATCTACAATAATAAATTGACTAAGATTGAGCTTGCATAGCACCAATTCCATTTTCAATCATTCACCTTATGCTTATAGGTATGCACTGACTGTGTTATTACATGCACTAAGTCTGTCCTTCATATTTCATTGAAAACCTCTCTTTGAAGATAGTTTTTGGCCAGTTCATGGGAGAAAGGGTTAATCAAACATGACACAACTGTATCAATGTTAGCAGTCATGAAAGACAAAGAACAATACTACTTGTGTAAAGCATTTTCAGTTGATCTCCAAATACAATGTCTGCTCACAACTGGCTGTGAATCCTATGGGAGGTCCACTGCTTCATTGGCACATCTACCTGGCTCAAACGCGCCAGAAGAACACTTGGCTGCCAGTGTTTACTTGTGGCTGAAATTAAAATATTACATCAGTTATGTTGAGATGGGATCATTTCTTTTAAATGTTCCTCAATTAACTTTTAACATCAGAGGTTCTAAGTAGTCAGGGATGATCCTCAAAATATACAAGTACATATCTAGATCAGTGGGCATCATGGAAGTATATCTGGAGCACTGGGCATCATGGAGGTACATATAGAGCATTATCCCATTTTTGATAGAATCCTTGGCTTCTGATTGGTTAATAGCTATGGTACACTCTTTGTATTACCCTTATTTGTGCATTAATTACTGCAAAGGTGAAATACAGCGCGATTCCTGAAACTGACCGGGGAATACAGCGCTATTCACATAACTGGCCGGGGAATACAGCAGTATTCTCGCTGTATCTCCCTATCTGGTTAGTGCATCGATCAGCCACCAGAAGTCTCTGTCATGGGTGCAAGCCTTGACGCGCTGCAGACGACAACATGATGGCGGACTGTGAAGTGAAGTGCAGCAGCAGCGGGTCGAACATGTGTATTTTTTGGGCATGAAATTACATCATCAAAAATGGGATAAAATCGTCAAAGACAGCTGTATTACCCGAGGCGAAGCCGAGGGTAATACAGCTGTCTTTGGGGGAGATACTTCCTGTATTTCACACTAATACAGTGAATAACTAATAGTGGGCATCATGGAGGTACATATAGAGCAGTGGGCATCATGGCAGTACATATAGAGCAGTGGGCATCATGGAGGTACATATAGAGCAGTGGGCATCATGGAGGTACATATAGAGCAGTATTCATCATGATGGGAGAAGGGCCACTCACCTCCTGGAGATTTGAGAAAATGTTCAAACTTTTGAGTTAAAATAGTGCACTCTGGTGCATTTGAATTGAACCTAGTACATGTACCTGAAAAATTCAGGAAATACTTATTATACCGTATAGGTACATAATAACTGGTGGTATATTTGAATTTTGGGAGTTACTTTACAGGATCTATGAGACTGCAACTTTGAGAAACAGACCATATTTTTGGCCCAATATTGCCAAAATATGAGAGTTTTGGAAACTCTACAATGCATTACAAGACAAGGCTGGAGTGGCATAATCTCGCCCAGTATAAAAACATGAAGAGCCAGAGTTTGAACATGAAAAGATGTTACTTTTTGCTGTAAAAAGTTAATGCTATCTGTCAAACTTATCACTTTGCAATCTTTGCTACTTGGGTTATACAAAATCTACACGTCATCTTTTGTCACTTTTTTTTTTTTTCAAAATCCACTCATTTTCCTTACGGAGTTCTAACAACACAAAACAATACGCACATAGATTTTCTCTTGATGTTTTAACCATTGCATGGACAAAAAAACTCTGTATGAAAGTGCATGGACTTTGAATCAGCCAGGCAATGATCTCAAAGAAGATCCCCTGACAGTAAAACATGGTACAGGTAGAGTTATGCAGAACTTACGGTGTTGCTGGAAGTAGTAGCAGATCCTGTCATAGATCCTCTTCAGTCCCACCTGACTGGCATAGAACATCGGCCCTCCTGTATGCCTAGGCCACCCATACCCCATCAACCTGCATGCAGAAATCAATATTGCATCCCCCTATCAAACATATGTTTAAACCTGGGAAGAGCTTGACAGCTTTGGAGCAAAATGGTAAAAAGCAAAAAAAAAAAATAAGTTTTTCAGTGTGCCAAGGAAAGTTGTTGACTAAGGCATGCCATTTCTGTACAACTCCTCTACAATTCTCATTCAAATTGTTTTTCATCAATGTTGAAATTAGACACCCCCCCCCAAACAAAAAAAATTAAAATGAAGCAGACGACATTTCATTGGACTACTGGCCAGTTTAGGTAGGAAAGAGAAGAGCATCCAAGAGCTCATAAATCATTTCCTAGAAGATTGACTATTGATCAATAGTAAAATCCAGTTACAAATGCTTGTATCCTTCCTTGGTACACATCCTGAGCATTATAACTTTACATCTTTTTTGTTCAGCTCAGTAAAACTATATATTGGAGAATTGTCTCGTTTTTGGTCTATAAATTGGTGCAAAGATCAAAGAATTCAATTATCTTTACCAGCCCATGAAAATGTTGAAAATAAGGTTACTTTGTACAAAACACTATGGCCTTTAACAGCCTACTAGTACTATACCTTTTCTCTGTGTGTCTGATATTAGCAAATATATGTCTTTTACAAAATATTTTTGAAAGTTTCACTTTAGCATCCCCCATTCTCCAAATAAAACAATGAATAACAAATTACAGAGCTTTTTTGAGATTCAGTGTCTTCTGAACACAGAAGCATAGTTCTCCCTTGTTTTTGTAGGCACTTGTTTTCACTTCAACTAAAATAAGAAGCACCCTATGTGATCAGTGCTTTGCTGTCATGTCAGTTTACAAACTTAAGTACATGTGAAGGAATCTGCTTATGTGACCATCTGATAATGGGACCTCACTAGTATCATAATCAATCAAGACTAACTTTTCCAACAATCTCATTTAACTTTACGAATATCCATCAAAATTACCAATGTTACAGAGTTCACAATTTTCACATACCATAACACTGTAGATGGCACCACCAATATCAAATTTGACCTAGATTTTCATACACTTGATAAATCCCGAAAGTTGTATGAGCCTAACTTGAAAATTGTAGACTGTATTGTGTTTACAAGCAAAAGCTTTGCTCAAGGATGGCTGAAAGGATAGATGTCTTTTGTTCATATTTTCTTTATTCATCTTACTGGTATTTTAGTAGTCCTTTTCACAGAGCTTGTAACAATCATCACAGTAAGCTGTAATCATCATGGACCCCAGCTTGCAAAGACTCAACTTGAATCGGGGCTGGATTAAATGTATTTTATGAGGTAAATGCTCCCCACAACCAGGGAAATAAATCCAGACAGATGGCCCAGGGGTGAGAAAATTCTTAAGTATAGTTCTCCAGGACGAATAAAATTTGATGTAGCTCAAGTGAAAATGCAGAAAAAAAGCATCTGAAACATCGGGGTACTTGTCCTCGGACAAGTAAACCCATGATGGAATTTTCTTGCCCTGTGGCCTGACACGAGCAATTGCATGAGCTCCGCGACCTTCTACAGAGCTAAAACAAAATGTAACATCAAAATTAGGGAGCTCTATGGTTGAACCAAGGCTGGCTCACTAGGTCAAATATGAAGTATTCATATTAATTGAGATCCTGTGTTGCCACCTAGACTGCAGCAAGGAACCTGACAGGAAGGAGGGCAGATTCATGCATTAAGCATGGCTAAATAAGCTTCTTTAATAAAAGTAACAGCTCTAGAAGGCCAAAAGCTTAACAAAAGTTATTCACTAAGTTTAAAAACATACAAGATGCTAAACACATTCATAAAATATCAGCTTGTGTGGTAGAAAAAGTGTTATTTTTGGATGGTTAAGTCACATAATTGGTACATGTGCCCTGATCATAGCTAAAGCATAGTTCCACTGCCTAGCAACCGAGGCAACCACAGCAGGTCTGCAGATATTGTTACCAGCAAATATGAATACCTCCTATTGTGTCTGGAGTTGCCAAGAATAAACAAGGGAGTCACTTTTATGACAAGCATACCAGATTGTGTCAATGTCCTCTGGCTTCTCAGCTATTCCTTCCTCCAGTACTTTAAATCCCTCATTAATTAGTGGGTATAAACATCGCTCATGAATTTCCTGCAAATATGCATAAGTTTATTAACATATATATAAAATGCTTAACATAAATACTTGCTTTCCTCTCAGACAATATCAAAGGTATGATTATCTGACTCAATCACGATAAACGTGTACACTTGAAATTATGTGATGTGAAATCAAAATCACAAAGTAAAATTTACGAGTTTTTCACACTCTGCCTGCATATTTGGATATAAGAAGTATGTGTCCTTCAAATGAATAAACAATCCTTAGGTATTCCTTCAGCCATTCCTGATCAGAGTATGACTGAGTCAACAACTTTCCTTGATGCAGGTTGGATGCATTGCACCCAACATGTGCTTAGGAAAGCCATTGACCTTGGATTTCGCACAACAGATCTTACCTACGATTCACAACAAAAATGTTTTTCTACTTCCATGAATTTTGCATGAAAAACTTTGAAGCAGAACATTATTTACACCATGGCACTTTCTGGGCCCTTTGAGCAGCTAAGGGTTAAAAGTTCAGACTTACAAAATAGTACAAGTAAAATAAGCCATCCTTAATTAAAAAAGCCTAACTTAATGACAAACCTGACCCCTAACATAGATAAAAATGAAAACAGAAGAAGAAAGAAAAAGAAAAACCTTATGACTGAAACAAAAGAAGTAGGGTCAGGATAAGCATAGCAAATCATCTCTCAATCAGAAAGGCTCTTCACAATCGAACATCAAAATGCAGTCTCCTGCCAAGGTCAAAGAACTTGGAATACTGGTGTGTGCTGCCCCCTATAGGCATCTCATTACCTTACACTTTCAAAACAAAACTCCTTTGAATTCTAATTTCATTTTATATAAAAATCTCTAACTGTTAAACACACTAAAGCATGTGGATTTTTTTTTATAAATTTAAGCCCCTTATCCAAAAACTTGAAGAAGTCCCTTTTTTATTTCCTACTACAGTGGTCCCCCCTCTTATAAGGCACCTCTCACCAGAGGCCAACCCTCTTGAAAGGCCAGCATTCTTGTGTAGAAAGTATGGTACATGTATTTCCATTGTGTTCTCCCCCTTAAGAGGCCACCCCTCTTATATGGCCACTTTTTAGCTGCATTTAGGGTGGCCTTATAAGAGGGGGACCACTGTATTCAAATAACCAGACAACAATGCAGAGGTCCAGTATCTCTGATTTCTACACTCCTTTTCAAACAAAGCTACTCATGGCAAAAACATGTCACTTGAATATCCTCACCCACATTATACAGTTTTCCCTCCTGAAAAAAATAATGGTAATACTCACACAGACATTTTGCTTCTAACAAGCCTATTATCACACACAGAGACCAAGACACTTCAGTGTAACTCCAAAAAGTAGGTACAATATTACCATAAAACTACATGTAACCTCACAACGGGGGACAGCTACAGGTACAGCAATGTTAACAAAGTCTTCCCAGCACTAGCAAGCAAACTGCAAACAACTGAAAGTATGCAGTGCTCACCTGCGGAGAGATCTGCCTGCGTTCAATTCCATGTTTCTTACTGTACTCAATTATGGCACCAGTCACCCAGGGGTCTTCCATGGCCTCCTTGGCACCCGGTTTAGCATAGCGATACCAACCGCAACCTGAAACAAATAAAATCATGCCTTAACCCCACCCACTTCAACATCACTTTCTCGCTGGTGTTTTCTTCTTGTAATTTTCCACCTATCCTACCTCAAAGAGCCAGTGAAAACAACACACATTTTGAATAAAATAATTTACAAAATGCCCTTTGTACCCTTTACATTAGTTTTATTTCCAATGGTTTCTGTAATCAAATTAACACTTAAAACAGTAAAACTAATCAACTCCTTTAATTATCAATTATTTAATTTGTCACTGATGCTTAAAACACAAAGACTTTATATTCTGCTATGACAAATAATATGTAAATATTAGGTATATATCCTCTGACTGTACCATGTTTATTAGCTTGTCAAGTATACCCAGCGAACTGACAGTTCTGGCTACCATTTTTTTTTCACATTATTTACTTTTCAGTGTGTGCCAGAGTATACTCTACATCTTAATCATAGTTAAAGAGTGTCAAACATAACACAAAACAAAAATGAAAAAAAAACAAGAGGGCTGTGGGAACAGCCCATGCTCAGCTGACCTAGAGATTCATCACACTTGTGGTTCTGTGAACTTGGGATAGGATCAAGGTCACCTATGTACTGAGTAAGTCTGACCTCTATGGAAGAACACTAACATGTGCAACATCAAGGTCCATCATGAAAAATAAAAAAATCACAGGAGCATGACCACTTGCACAAAATAGGTAGATCCTTACCAAGTTTGACCCAAAATCTGGCTAAAACTATATACGTTAAAACCATTACAAGAAATTCTCATCTTAACCTTTCCTATTCAAACCTTTTTGAAAATTTAAAAAAAAAAAAATTACGTAAATTCCCAAAATAACTGGAGCGTGACCATTCAACTATACTTGGTAGAGACCCACTTAGGGTCTATCGCTGCTAAGTTTGAAGTAATTCTGATGGACAGTTTCTTTGGCAAAGCCCAAAATGTGAATTAATGTTAGAATGCCCATTGACTAACAGTGATCAATAGCCAAGGTGCATTTATCGATAAGTACCTGAATTGAAAAAAAATCATTTAAAATAAAAAATCTACAGCAGTGCCAACCAGTGAACAACTTTGTTTGACCCTTTCACAAGGAACATATCCACTAAGTTTCAGCTTAATCTGAGTAACGGTTCTGGAAAGAAATAAAAAATACTGAAAAAACACATAAATTCATAAAAAATATAAAATAACATTGCAGAGCCACCTGATGAACAAATTAAGAATCAGGAGTCTCTAGGGGTGTCCCTGTGTGATATCAAAGCAATCAGGTGAGCCATTTTGGAGAAGAAGATTTTTTAAGATTTGCCCCAAAAAAGAACAACAAAAAATCACTGAAGCATGACTACTTGAACAAAACTGGTAGGGACGCACCCAAGGTACATTGCCACCAAGTTCGAATTTAATCTGGATGAAGGTTTTGGAGAATATGTTGAAAATGTGAATTAGCATTAGAATGCCCATTGACTTACATAGTGATCCATGGGAAAGGTGCACTTACCCATAAGTACACAAATTGAAAAAAAATTGTTAAAAATCAGGAATCTCCAGCAGTGCCACCTAGTGAACAACTTTCCTTGACCCTTTCACAAAGAACATATCCACCAAGTTTCAGCTTAATCTGAGAGACGGTTCTGGAGACGAAGTCAAAAAATAGCAACGAAAAACACACACACACACACACACACACACACACACACACACACACACACAAATCTTTTTTCTTTTTTAAATTGCAGTGCCACCTGATGAACAAAATTGAGAATCCTGTAAGCTCAGCTGACTGACAAGTCAGCTCAGCTCAAAAACAAACATTGCAAACCAAATTTCACAGCCTCACCACACAGATTTAACATTCCCATGAAAAAGGCAGATTTCTTTTTCATAAACTTTATCTGTTCGACAATTCAAAATTGAATCTCACCAGTCTTACGTCCATACCGATTGTTGTCCACAAGAATGTCGCCCAGTCTGCTTATGCGCTGTCCTTGTACATAACGAGTGCTGTCATCCTGACTCAGACCTGCTGCTTTCATCCTTTCCTTTGTGATTTGCCTTCCAATGTCTAAACCTGCCATCAGGTCACATTTGAGAATTAGTTATCATCATGATGACCAATTTACAATGGTTAAAATTCTATGCAGAACAAGATTAGTGTGTTGTTATTTACACATTATGTATCATCAATACCTGCACATCATGTAGCCATATGACACTTGTATATTTATTTCCCTCTAGAATCACTTGTCCTGTCACCAGGCAAATCGATAAACATCGCCATGGTACAGGAGTAGTGATGGATACACCAGGGGGCACTAGCATCTCTGGAAATCAAGAGTATTCATTTTAAACATGATTATGATTTCAAGCTCAGTGTTTTTTTTTTTTTTATACAGAATATGACCACATATTACTTTTCTGAAACACAAAAATATTTCCCAGTTGTTATATCTGCATGAGAAATAGCTTTTGCCCAGTTTGATACAGGAATCTGCCCGTGCATAGAAATACTTCCTACAGTAACTAGAGTTACATATGCTAGCTGAGCCATTCAGCTACCATGAATGTGTTGTATTACATTCTGGGATACAGGAATGAGACAAGTCTCAAAGTCTCTGGAAAAATGAATGAAAGTACATGACTATGGACTGCCAGAACCATGCCCTCACCCTTTGCTACAACAGACTCTCAAGTATCAGCTTTAGTTTTGGAATCAATTTGCAGGATTGCTGTCACCCATTTATGATCCAAACTTCCAAATCACTGAGGGGTATTACAGAACTTTATTTTAAAGCACCAGCTCAACAGGTTCTCATGTTACAATTTGGAATGACACAGAACAACTTGTGTATTGTACGCAGCCTTGTCTAAACAGCAGGTATTAGTCTGGAAATTTAAATTTTGCAGCCAAATTTACCAAATTTTGCCAAAGCCACGTTCATTATTTAGCCATCCTGAGGAACAGACTAAACCTTATTAGCCGCTTTAATTTTTGGTAGCATGAGTGGCAACAGAAATGTAAGAGTAGCACCTAGGATATCACCTTACGGTATATGTTGAAAAAAGCATATAAACTTGCCTGACAGATCATTCACTTTGAGTGGCCCAATGGGTATACCAAAATCTTCAATCACCTGGTCCACTTGTTGGGGTAGAGCCCCTTCTTCCAGCAGGAATAAAGCCTGTTGCACACAACATGAACCAGTCTTGCATTTTAATAGCATCCATGCAGAATACGCACAGAAATTAGGGTGGTGATGATGTATTTCAATACAGTCAGCGTGACCTCATTTGTGATCCCCTTAAGCCAAACACTGTATCTTTGATCATCATGTTCCCATTTACACCACAAAAGCTCTTGTGCACAAAAGAAACTTGTTTTAGACATTGAAATGATGAAAAGGGAAACAAGTTTTGGAACATAAATCAGTGCTATCTTCACAAACTGATGCTGAGGGAACAAAAACTCTAAAACTAGCAAGAGGGATTTATATAGGGCCTTGCCCTGTTTCCCAATTGTATCCTTACGGAAATGAAAATATGTTTAAATCAAATACTCTAAATAAATACACATGCAATATACATATATACATGAATGTTGTAATTAATCATGACATGCTGACAGTTTCATTAATACAAATACCTTATCATTCTGGAAAAATGCCAAGGTACAAAAGCCCTATTGTATTCAGTTAATTAGAAATCATCATGTGACCATCTGTATTCGTTATTCCCCAATACACTGAAACAAATATGAAAGCGATATGAAAAATACAAAACTTGAAAGAGTCACACCAACTTCATAAAGTAACACATTTCTCGCTTTCAAAAAAAATTTAATTACTTCCCTTCATCATTAATCCTTACCCCCTTGAATTAAGACCAAGTCAAAAGCCTTCTTCCATGTGAGTTGGGTAGTGCCCAACTTATACTGAGGAAATCTGTTTACCTGTGGTATGTTGCCTTGATAGGTCTTATCTGCAATTCTAACTCAATGTGTTTTCCATTACATTTTACATTTGAAATTAAAATGCAATCAGAGATTGCTGGATCTATGCTTCCTCCCCCCATATACCATGCTTGAGATCAATACAAAACATGCATTTACTGTTTTTCCTTTCTTTTTTGTGCCAGACATACAATGTGGCCTTTTATGGCTAAGTATTGATCAAGGAAGGCTTAGTTTTCTATGCTTGCAAGCAGCTGTATTATTTTCAAAGTCTATTTTCCACTTTTCCTGAATGCCTTTTCTCCAAAAATTGCCTGGAAGGTAAAAAATTTGGAAAAAGCTGAGCGTTCTGAGTATTCAGTCACATAACAGTGTTATGGCTGTCCCTGGCTTTGTAGCTTACCCATACTGCCACAGACAAATTTTGGCATTTCACACATTCCATGAAGTCTCTCAAGCAAAGCCTACAGGTGCGCTTTTATGACAGCCATCTTCATATATATATATATATATATATATATATATATATATATATATATATATATATATGTGAATACCGATGTAGCATCCTGTTTCCAACAAACCCATCACAGTTGCTCACAAGCACGGCAACCTACATGGTATACAAGCAGTGGTACATAAAAGCAGGGACAGATCTACAAATTTGTTGGGGATGGGGAGAGCGAGAGTGTGCTCAAAGTGTGTGGAGTCTCTGTGGGATCCAGGGGGCAGAGCCCCTAGAAGCTCCTGAATTTTAGCAATTTCATTTCATATGCCCATTTCTAACCCTTTCATGCCAACAGAAAGCCCAAACATCTTATTGCCCATTGAGAAGAAAAAAAAAAAAAAAAACTTTTCCAGGAAATTTGGGTGGGCACATCCACAGCTCACCCCCACCCTGATCCATGCTTGTAATACCAAATTAGCGTGAGGCAGCACCACACAAGTCTAACTTACTTCATCATCGTAACATTTCTTCATCCTGTTGCCCACAAATCCATCACAGTTGCGCACAAGCACTGGCAACTACATGTACATCGTGGCACAAAATCAACAGCCAAGAACCCAAGCTTGCTTGCTACATAAACATACTTGAAACATGTCTTTTGTTAATGTACACAGCTTTCCACCTGGACATGCTTGAAATATGTGTATGACAAATGTACTAAGCTTGCTACAATGTACATGCTTCAAACACTTACTTCAAGACTGTATCGACTTAACATTCTGTTGCCCACAAATCCATCGCAGTTCCCCACTAAGACTGGAACCTGGCAAGTAATATTAAATTGTGGAGGGATATGATCTGGGCTGGTGCGAGCTGTTAGCCACAGGCTAATATATGTGGAGCTTGGCACAAGATATTTGCCATAGTTTAGCCAAATTTGCTTAAGACATTTCAGATTTCTCTAGTTTCTCTGAGCCCATGTGCAAGGCTCCAAGAGAGCAGGCCCAATGGTACATGAAATTAGAGTGGGCCACCATGCCTACTAAACTGTAAAACCTGTCTTTTGTAAACACCTTGTCACTGGCAAATAATTTTCTCAGTCCTTGCACCTGTACAATGCTTAATTTCTGCAGACGACAGTCATGAACATTCTACCAAATAATCAGTGAGGTATGTTTCATGATTTGGACAGATTATGATGGAATAACAAGTTCCGTAATATTTTAAAAACAATTTGAAGATTTTCTAAAGATGACTGAACATAAAATATTTTCCATGTTTTGTCATATTTATGCAGAAATTAAACATAGCATAAGGATATTTTGGGAGGATTAATATTTTCCCAGGATTCTACTGGCCATTGGGATACAGTGGTACCTGCTGTTTGTGGCCACTCTCTATGCCACCAAAAAGTGGCCACATACAGCAGTGGACTTGTCATCCTTGGTAAATTAACAAAGAAACTGACTCTTGTAGTAAAAAGTGTGGCCACACAGGGCAGGAGACCTCTCATGGCAGCACCTGTATACAGCAGCTTATCACTGCACATACAGATGGATTTTTTTTATATTCATGAGGGGCATTCCAATGATCTGAAGTGACTTCTGTTTTATTCATATTACCTTACCATGACTACATGTACTACTTTTTCATTTGAATGTCTTCAAAGAAAAAAGAAGTTCTGATTGACTTAAAAAAGAAAAAAGTGAAAAGTCTAACTGTTGAAAGAGGAATTGACCATCATAAACAGCATATGAAAGGTACAAACAAGACACAGATTTAAGCCTGTCTGTGCTCAAACAAGACAAAAGCTTCCACAGGCACCTGTTGGGCACAATTTCAAGGAAAGCTATTGACCTGGAGCATACCAGAATAATAGGAATTCTCTACAGTCCTCGGTAATTTTTTTCTCTATCAGCATATTTAGGTAAAAACACTAAAGCAGATGAAAATTTACATCTGGGTATTTCGGGCCAAGTTGAGAGGGAAAAGGTTAAACCTTTGATTGATACATATAAATATATATATATATATATATATATATATATATATATATATATATATATATATATATATATATATATATATATATATATATATATATATATATATATATATATATATATATATATATATATATATATATATATATATATATATATATACCATATTCATTTCAATAGTAGCAATGTCTTGCTAATGCAAAGAAATATCTTGATCAAGCTCAGTAATTGCAAGACTATACAACTTAATAATACATTCTTCTCACTTTGACATAATAATAGCCTTTCCAGGGCATATTAAGCCTGGGAAGCTAAAACTACTGGAAGTATGGTCTGCCTTTTCAAAAGAGGTCATTACTTTTGAAAAAATAAGATAAAAAAATTGATATACATGTTTGTACGCAGAGTCCACAAAAGAAAAAGTTGGGTGTGTGCTTCCATTAGGGTGTGCGCTACCATTGGAATGATAACAATATGTATATATACTATCATCTACTGGACAAAATCCCAGCCTCACCTTTCCAAGAGTGGTTCCAAATTTTGTGGCAGTTGCTATGGTTTCTGCCGAAGTCTTCTTGCCACGGACATTTTCCAGCAGTTTCATGTGGTAGGCAGGCACAAAGAAGTGAGTTCCAATGACAGACTCTGGCCGACTGGTGGCTGAGGCAATCTGTAAGACACTCAAGCTTTTGTTTCTAATTTTTTTTTCTAACCTCTTTCTTCTTGAATTAAGATTGAGTTTTATACTGAGCCACCAGCTTCCTGTGGCTCAGGCAATGTTATCTTCATAGGTTTCATCTATTTATCATTCAAATTGTTTTTCATCAGTTTAAATTAGTTAAAAACCATGAAACAGAGGACATTTGACCACCAGCTGGTTTTGATTCATTTAAGGCAGAAAGGTCTGACACTTACTTTTTATGAGTACATCAACACAACACAATAGAAATGAATTAAACATGAAAATAAACCAGGATGATTCAACCATGTCAAATAAACATAACATTTACTTTTACTTACTTTGAATGTTTTTTTTAAACAAATGATAATTTCAAGATAGATAAAATATTCCATTTTTAATCAATGAAAACAAAAATTGAGTTTACAATATCAATCAAAATTGCATGGCAGTACTTTCAAAACACGTAAACTTTAGGTCTTTAAGAAGGGTGCAACCTGATGTACCTTATCTATATTCAGTGTGGATGTATTAGAACACAGCAGTGCTCCTGGCTTGCACACTTTATCCAGTTCTGCAAACACTTTTTGTTTCAGACCAAGGTTTTCATACACTGCTTCCACAACCTGGACAAGAACAGATTAAAACATAAAGGACAAAATTACAAGCAAGGTGGTACATTTGTAACAAAATTTCAATCACTAGACACAAAATCTGTATAACTAGGTTGTTCAGAAAGCCTTACAATTGCTATAGGCCTGCGGCATTTGAGGCTAAAATATGAATTTGGTCTACCCGCCTGCCTTATAGCTACAACATAGCCTACCTGATGTAAAATTTTGTCTACTTTTAGAAAATGCCTGTTGTGGAGCTCTCAGGTGGTCCAGTTTTATGCTATGATCAAAAATATATACCCATGTCTGAAAAGCAAAACCATCGCCTTAATGAAATCGAATAGATTACTACAATATGGGTTTATTATTTTAAATTACAGAACCGTACCTTTTAGGTTCCTTGAGGCACCAAAACTATCTTACAAATAAAGCTGTGTCTGTAGATTAATGTCATATGCATATATTTGCATTATACAAGTCTTTTTGGCACATGCAAAAAGACTTGTATAAAGCAAAAAGACCAAAATCGCCATTTCCGATTTCAATATTGTTAAATGTTCAGTTACTACAAATCACTTCGTTTTTCAAAATATTTTGTCTTTACTCACAGAGAGTGGGCAACTGAGTATATGGAATAAGTACATATATATATATATATATATATATATATATATTAGTGTTATCCCAGACATATTGTTTTCTCAAAATTTCTCCTTTCTTTCATTCTTTCTTCTTATTTCCACCAGACCCTGTGCAAGCTACAATGTTTAACCTTGGCATGGTAACGGAGCTAGTAAGGAAGATGACTTATATGATTTGGAATAATCGACATGTTTAAAATTATGCAAATTAGGGCCTTTCTAAAATTTTAAAGCTCCATATCTTTCAAACTATTTGTAGATAAACACAAAATTGTAATGGTCACATCTAGGTTTGTGACACCTGCCAATATAATGGACAGTAAATGAAAGTTGTAGAATTTCAATTTATGTTAATAAGCGGCATTTAAAAATTTAAAAGTTGACTATCTCCAAAGCTATTATAGATAGAGATGAAATTCCAAGGTCAATATACGGGTTTGTGGCAAAGCCACATTCAATGAACCATGAACCAAAGTTATAGGATTTTTAATTTTTGCAAATTAGGTGGATATGCACAATTTTAAATGTTGAATAGCTTCAAAACTATTATAGATAGAGATGCTATTCCAACTTCAATTTTGGGGTTTGTGACATAGCTGCATACAATGACCCATCATCCAAAATTGTACAATTTTAATTTATGCAAATAAGATGAATACAAGAAATTTAAATCTTGAATAACTTCAAAACTACTATACATAGAGGTGCCATTCCGACCTCAGTTTGTAGGTATGTGGCAAAGCCGCATCCCATGAGCCATTGACCAAAGTTGTAGGCTTTTAATTTATGCAAATTAGGCAAATACACAAAATTAAAGGCTTTGAATAGCTATCAAAACTATAACAGATATTAGTATCATTCAAACTTTACCTTGTAACTTTTGCGACATGGCCACATCCGATGAACCAAGAACCAAAGAGTTATAGCATTCTAATTTATGTAAATTAGCATAATACACAAAATTTAGACTATGTTGAACAATGGCAAAGTGTAGCATTTCAAACTGTTCTCATTTTGAAGGTATCCAGACAGATTTGCTGTGAAGCAAATCTTTTCTAGTCATTTATTGTTTTCGACTTCTCTTAAATCACTGACTGAACTCTATTCAAAGGTGGTGGGTATTACTTTGACTTAGTGTCCATCAAAGTCGCTAGGCGATGCTTCCTCACGGTCCCGGATTTTTCACAAAATAATCGTGATTATGAAAGAGAGTACACATTGCCATTGGTACAGTGATAGGCTGCTGTGAATACATGTATACGTTATGTTCCCAAACACAGTTCACTGGATCCACTTCAGACTTGGCGCTGCTGCAGATGTACCTTGGATAGATCTCCAGCAAGCTATAGGACACGCGTCAGTGGCTTTTTTATGTCTGGGTGCAAATCCAGACGTTTTGTTTTTCAAAGAATTATTTTTTTCCTTCCTTCCTTCCATTCTTCCTTCTTTCCTTCCTCTTTTCTTTCTTTCATTCATTCTTTCTTTCTTTCCTTCTTTCTTCTATTCGACCAAAATTTTCTGGAGTTTTTCTCGGACACTGTTATTCCGACAATCACAAAACTTGCCCTGGTGACTCACCTGCCGGTGAAATTAAGCACCTGACTTGGAATAGTCATGGTGTTTAAAATTATGCAAATTAGGGACAATTAAAATTGTAAAAGCTTCATATCTTCCAAACTATTGCAGACAGACACATAGTTCTACCTATCACATGTAGGTTTGAGACATCTGCCAATGGTCAGTGAACAAAAGTTGTAGAAGTGCAACTAAATGTGGCAATTTTGAGACTTTTTTTGCCATGTTAATTGTCTGAATATTTTCTTGTGGAAGGGGGAAAAGGGAGACACAATGTGTTGAATGTAAAATGGTTTGTTACATTGACACAAAATAATTCAGACAAACTTGCGCTGATTAGGTGCGCATGCAATAAGGACGTTCTTTAGGAGCTCTGACAATTTGACCACCTTTTTGCTGGATATGAACGGTAATATATATGCTTGATAAGTATGCGCTCAGTGTCATGGATACCTTAAATTAGAGTAAAATGAAAAATATATTTGAAAAAGGCACAAAATGTGCAACAAATTCTTTAATTTTATTGTAAAAAAGACATAATAATGTTGCTTTAGGACAGGAGTAACTACAGGGAAATATGGAAAGTTTATAAAAACATCTACTGGTAGTATTATCACATGTATCATTGCTCAGCAGTTTGCAACACGGTTGATAATGCGTGTCCAATATCAACAAAAATCTGCTTTTGAATAATCTTGACATTTGGAGGAACGTTGCTAGGTGACCATTAAACACTCCTACTTGACTCAATTTACATCAAATTTAGTGGAGAAAGAGTCTCTTTACATTTTTTTATTAGCACATTTGATGAAAAGTATTCCTAAAGTTTGAAGCTAGAAACAAGCTTCTGATGTTTGATTGCAAATTTATGTGATTTTTAGTAACATTCCGTTGCCATGGCAACCAACTTTTGACACTTACAGTCTCACACTGGTTTCTTAGGAAATGCCTGTATAGTAGGTATGCTGATGTAAAGTTGTGAAGTGGTACCTTGCATTTTCATTACGTAATGGTTAAAAATGTGTTTTCCCTGGATTACTCAAAAAATGTCGTTACCATGGCAACCAATAAAAATATATGTTGCCCATTAAATCGATGGTACATTTTACCTAACCTTTAATTACAGGTTCTTATCTTTCAATTAATACCAAATGTAGCTAAGTATTTTTTGTTTAAGGACAGATTTTCTGGCAATATTATCACTTGTATGTATCGTTTCTCAGCAATGTGCAGCACTGGCCATATGACCAATTTTTGCAATATCCACAAAGATCTGCTCATTTTGAGTAATGTAAACATTTGCAAGAACGTTGCTAGGCTACCCAAAACAGTCTTCCTTCACTCAATTGACTTCATTGTTAGTGTAGAGAGAATCGTTTTACATTTTAACATAAAATGTTATGAAAATTATTCCTGATATTTAAAACTAAAAATAAGTTTCTAGTGTTTACTTGCAAATTTAAGTGATTTTTACAAACTTTCTGTTGCCTTGTCAACCAACTGTTGACACTTGCTATCTCAAACTGGTTTCTTATGAAACACCTGTATAGAAGGTATGTTGATGTAAAGTTGTGAGGTGGTATCTTGTATGAGTAAAAAGTTATGGTTAATAAGGTGATTCTCCCTTTCATGAAAACTTGATTCTGTTGCCATGGTAACCAATATAAATACAAATTGACCATGAAATTGATAGTACACCTGACCTAACTTTAAACTTCAGGTTCTTATCTTTTGATTGATACCAAATCCAGCCGGGTATTTTTCTGGTTGAACGAAAACTGAAAATAAGCCTTTTTTGAAAATTTAGCAGCTCTACTATGTAGGTTTCTTAATTTGCATATACCGTAAAACTGGACCACATGAGAGCTCCACAACAGGCATATTTGAAATCTACAGAAGATTTGCAAAAGAATGAGGTATGTTACAGCTATAAGGCAGACGGGTAGACCAAACTCCTTAAATAAGGCCCGTTGATCAGATTTCCCGCAGGCCTACTAGGCACACATCTGTATATAACAAGTTTACTCGGATAACATTATATCTGATATTATTTCCATTTCTTAATTGAGTGAAACCATCTCATTGTGCATTGCTATAATTATTCTGCATGATCACACTCAAGAATAATAACACATTCCTTTTCCAGTACAGAAAAACAAAATTCATAATACAAGTTTCCTCCTTCCCCAACAAGATAAAATGTTGAAAAAAAATTAAACTAAACATGTTTAAACTTACTATGTCTACATCCCTGAGGTCAGGATACTTGAGGGTAGACTTAAGACGAGACATGCACTCCTGTGCTTTGTCTTGTGACATTCGTCCTAACTGGACGCTACCCATATACAGCTGTTTCACTGCTTCAAGCCCTCGCTGCAAGAACTGAAAAGGCATAAGCACCAATTCATGTTATATGTGTAGATGTACATGTATACTATGTATCCCAGACTACTATGCAATACATACTATTTTGTTGTCTTAAAATACAATAAGAAAGCCCCAAAATATCATGGCAGGTATTTAAGGTAGTAAGAAATAAATGTGGCGCAAATCAGCATGGACAACTTTACGACCCTGTAACTTTTAAGCTGTTCACATGAACATAGTAAAAGTATACATTTTTGGATTTACCTAGCTCTGAACTATATGTAGGGGGAAAAAATTGGGACAACACTGCGTGTAATTGTTAAAAAAACAAACCATGAAGAAGAGCATGTCGTTTATGTCAGACCCCGGCGCTCCTGGCTAATAACTTTTTTGATATATACAACAAACTTGTGACAGGTATGCCATTTCATTGGCAATATATCAAAATTCAAAAGTGTCCTTTTATTTGGCAGTATGTATTTTATTGGCACAAGTGCAGGCATTCAAACACGGGGGCACCACTCATTTACCTGAATGCATTGTGCATTAACATTCTATACAAGATTAAAAACCGACTAGCAGGCACAGAGAAAAATAAAAGGACACTTTTAAACTCCACACAATTACCTTTCCAACCCCGTTTATTTGAAGGAAATTGGCCAGCAAGTTTTTGAGAAATAAAATTAGCGAGTTCAAGTAGACGGACTTTCTTTTATGTTCAGGAATGGCAATAAAAGGTTTACTCGTCATCTTTGAACCAGGTCTGAGAACAATAACACGCAATTTTACTGAAACACTCATGGATTTTTGCATAGTAAGAGTTCAGAGTATATTTAAACAAACATAATAACTGTCACTCATGTTTCTTACTTCTGAAGAGCTTAATAGCGTTGTTTATTTGCTATTTGCAATTAAATCACAGAACATGGTTTCCCTGTCACGCATTGCCGCTTTGCTATGCTTCATTTTGATTGGCCAATTGCGGTGACGCGAGATGCCACTCATCGTCGTGTGGCCTCTGCTTGACAACCGCGCACTACATTTCAAGACCATTGATATCACAGCTTGCTTGCCGTAGTTTTGAAGGCTTTGTAAAAAAAAAAAAAAAAAAATCAGAACTTCTCTTCAAAGCATCGCAAGTGTTTTGTATGATTGTACATTCTGTGAGCATATGACAGTTGAGTACACGTGTAAGACAAATTGGCAGTCACAATGGGGAGAAAATTTATTTTTCAAAATTGTCCCATGGACCCAGCAAAAAGGCAAAGGCTAGGCTCAGAGTACAACCAAGGGCATTGGAGCAATAACAAGGGACCAATAGAGTTATCCAGTAATTGAAAGTAATTTCTAGACAACTGGACTGTAGGCCTCTATGCTTATGCTCTATGTAAATATACTGTTCAACATGGTAACGTTTCATTTTCCTCCTACTATAATATCTGAATTGTACATACCAAAGCTCAGTCATTCTGTTCACCAGAATCTTTTCTTGTGTCATAGCATCAATTGCTGACCACATTGCCAATTTTGCCTTCCTACTTTAGAGCATTTTGAGAATGATTGTGCTAGTTTTGCAGTACAACTCCTGACGAATGTACTAAGATAAGATCACCAATGCAATGACCAAGTCACAAGTGCAGGTTCTGAGCTCGCAAGAACTTCAGATACAATTTATACAAAGGTTTTAATTTTTCTGTTGAATTTAAACATAAGGAGAACTTGTGGGTGAATTGTTAAATCTGATAAGCACTATTGGTTTCTTTTGGTGAGAAAACAATCACTGCCATGTCGGTAATGAAAGACGGCATTGAAACAGCAATGCCTCTGAAGTCGGATTAGGATGTGCAGTCATATGTCATGATTTCAGCTGACTGTACAGCCTTTCTTCAACACTTTTCTAGGGATCAAATGTGAAAAACTCAAGATATCATAAAGAAAGCAACAAAGTACACGTAAAAAGAGCTACCTAATGAATAAATGTATGACCATGTGGTTTGGGAACCACTGCGTTAATGCATCAGCATCATCAGATACAGCAGACAATGAGCTGTTGCCACGGCCGACCATGTGACCACTTTCTCATCCCCTTCACACCAATAAACACATGACTGTCAAAGCACACCAAGAAGCTCTACTAAATGCCCCATTTTTCTCTGTTTTGCAATTTCGGCAAAATTTTGATTTTTACATGACAGATACAGAAGATATTAATCCATACAAAGATGAAAAAACATTTTTGGCCGAAATTTTGGGTGATTTGAATCTTGCTACCTTAAGCACGCAAAATGCACCAAAGGCCAGTCACTTTCAAAATGTCACAATAGGAACATACTATTATGACTTGAACAAAAAAAACCCAAGAGATTATCATGAGCCTTAAGTACAAACCTCTTTTTACAGACCACCCATAGGAAAAATAAAACTGGCCTCTCAACACATGGAAGGTACAAATACAGCTTTCATAGAAGGAATAAATACAGTGCTACCTGCTCTAAAGACCACCTCTCGTGAAAGACCGCACTAGTTTTTAAGACCTCCATTTCAAGATAATGGCCTTTAATTTCTTTGTAAGCTTACCTGCAGTGAAAGACCACCTGCCATATGTGACCACTTTTGTCTGGCTTTAAGGGTGGTCGTAAATAGCAGGCACCACTGTAACAGGGTTCATACAGCTTGGCAGCTTTCAAATTCAAGGACTTTTCCAGGACCCTTTTACCAAAATTCGAGGACTTTCGGGCTTGATCAATGTGTCTTGCTGTCCATTTTTGGGGGGTTTCGATAGTGAGAGGGGAGCAAGTGATAGAGCTAACCTAACTTTTCGTGGAAGGTGCATTTATGAATATTCAAAATTCAAGGACTTTTCAAGGACTTTATTGCAAAAACATTGAGTTTTAAGGTTTTCAAGGCCTTGAAAAAGCAGGCAGTAAATTCAAGTACTTTCAAAGATTTCAAGGACCTGTATGAACCCTGTAAATAAAAAGAAAAGTAATGAACCATGTATTCTGAAAAGGTCTTTGAAGGTAGGTGGTCTCTCAAAACAGGGACCACTGTCGTCTTAAGACACATATCTCTAGTTTATTGTCACTGAATATCTTTATATATGTATGTCCACCTTTTCATTTTGCTCCAGCAGTGTCACTTTGAACCCAGCATTTAGCATTGCCATGGTGATACCAGACCCCATCGTCCCTCCACCAATCACAGCTCCTGTCTTTAGTTTCTTTGGTTTTACAGTCCTGTAGTTCAAGTCCTTGCTTAGTTGCCACTGAAAAATTTAAAAAAATCCACATACATGTGCATGTGTTGTACTTCATAGCACACACACACACACACACACACACACACACACACACACATATATATACATATATATATATATATGTGTGTGTGTTTGTGTATGTATGTATATATATATATATATATATATATATATATATATATATATATATATATATATATATATATATATATATATTATGTATATATATATATAAACCATAGATAAAATGAATTGTATGATGTTCAGAAAACTGTAGACTGAATAACATCCCCTTAGATTTAGAGAGCTAATGGTATGCGACAAAGGTAAAAAACAAAAAAAAATTAAAAATACATTGTTTGGTCCAAATAATTTGAATTTCCTTATTCACTACACAATATGAAAAAGAACATGTCTCTATTATACAACTGGAGTGACAATCAAACTCTGCACAGAACATGATGATGATGATGATGATGATGACGACCACCACCACCACCACCACCACCACCACCACCACCACCACCACCACAATGCAAACAAACAAACATACAAAAAAAAATACAAAAGGATAGGGCAGGAAGGAAATCCTGAACAGTCTGTATCATTTCAAAATCAAGGTTTATATGATTACACAAGAAACAAGTGGTGCAAATAATAAGCAGAAAAACAAGAATCACAAATTTAATCCCCAGGAACAGAATCATGATGGGAAACTCCCCATTTATTGTCCACTTCATCCAATCAGAAATTTTGATGGAGCAAAATATGACAATTTCCAATGCTCAGAATTTAGTTGAATGTATATAATTATTGAAGTGCTGAGGGTTTATTCAACAGTAACAACAGTGTGCTGGGAGTGAGAGGGTTAAATTGTAGTGTATGCTTTTAATGATGCAGTACAAGTGATGATAAAGTCATATGCAAACTTAATTTTGAGTTTTGCTGTGTTTTCTGGAATGTGTGTGTATTAATCCATACCTTACTGTCAGACGATACAGTAAAAAATCATACATCATAAACGACGGATACATAATGCTTCCTTTCTTGTCATCAATATACGTACAAGAAAGTCCGATTTTCCTCCATGCCATCATGTAACTTTGCAGATTCAGCTGTGATAAATTAACCAACCACTATGTACAATCATATGTGATAAATCACAGTATGCAAAGAAAAAGAAAAACACAAAACAGCAACAACAAAAGCATCTTTTGTATCATGATTACTGGTAATTCCAGACAGAGAAAAGATTTTGCTAGAAAAATTTAACACAAATAGACATTAGAACAGGAGAACTCACAAGAATGCTGACCAGTCACATGACAAGTGACACAGCAGCAGTGATGAACCATATTTACACTAGACTTGTTTCAGTATGCAGGAGCAATTTTTAAGCAGCAGTACTCAATATTTAAACTTTTCCTTTCAAAAATTATTATCTTATTATCTTACCAATGTTCAAACAAAAATTTCCTCGGGGAGGGGGGGGGGGGGGGGGGGCACTAGTAAAACAAAATTACATACTACATTTGAAGGATGATCCCAGGTACGACAGCTACTCATAAATTATCCCATGATGGTTTTCATAGGCAGATTTAAAAAAAAAAAAACCAACAAAAAAAAAAACATGGTCAAATGTGGTGCAATAATACAGTATTCACCTGGGCATATATTAGGAAAGGGACAGTTTGCTTAGCAAAATCAGAATACATCAACACTCTAACCAAAAAAGAACATCTATAAATAAATCACTTTAGCTCCACAGCTGCCCTTTCAGAAAAGAATGCACAAAAAGGTCAATATATACAAGCAAGACAATTTACCTTTACAGCTACCTTTTTAGGAAAAAATGCATTAAAATGGTCAATATATAAAAACAGACAAGACAATTTACCTTGACAGCTGCCCTTTCAGCGAAGAATGCATACTGCAATGCTGCTGCTTGATTTGATGTCATTAAAAGTGCCGCGTATTCCTGCTCTTTGTCAAGTCCATCTCTGATGTTTGGATAGTCTAGCGCAGCACGAATGGACTTGATACAGAACTGTAACAAAAGATGTCTGAGAGTGATGCACACAAAATTAACCCTGGTCTTCTCAATTTTATCCTTTGTTTTATAAATGATCCTGGTTCCAGATATCCATTGAACGTACAAAATTTTGCCATTGAGTTTTCATGTGTCACAGATAGTTTGGACTATCTACACACATATACTGTGCACTGCATTGCAAATACAAACTATCACAGCTCATGTTTTTGTTATACATGTACCCCTACTCCCACTAACACCAAATATACAGTAAATTACATATAACTGACCAGCTAATAAAGGCACAATAGGAAAACTCAATGAATTTTAAAATGTGCTGTTAATTACCATTTTGAAACAAATTTCTTCAGTAACACAAAAACTAAGGGGGAAAAAATAGTAAGTATGGATCCTGTATAAAATCACTTTCTTGCATTTCTTTTCTTACTGAGTGTAGGAGTAAGAGGCTGCCAGCCATGACATACCACTGGTGATAACATGCTTCGTGCCGATTGTTTCATTTTGGCCATGGCTCCTGAAAAGTACATTTGATGCATTTTATTTACTTCTTACTTTGACGATACAAAGATTTTTCTTGTATGTAATAATTTGTAACTTATAAAGTAGTTCTAAATTACTTGCAATTTGTCATTACAAATATTGTCAATCTAGCACTTTGAAATTATAATATTCAACTAAAGTTTGACTTGCCTCATTTAAGAGCTCACACAGATTTATTTAACACCTCATTTTTTTCCTTCCAAGGGTACATCTCTGGTATCCATTACATGTACCTCTGGAAATTCAGAATTCTTCCTTATCAATATTTAAATCAAAATTACATGACTATCTCGGGAAGCCGAAAAAAGTGTCCAGATTATTATAAATTTTATTATTGATACATCTCTATTTTACATAGTTGCCTTCACTTAGACAGCATTCAGTTGAATTCACACCTGTACAAGGTTGGCATTAAAATTAATGCCACCTGCCAATGCAGCAGTTATGAGGATGCTGATCACTTTTTTTTTCCCTGCCTCCTGTACACCACTTTGCAATCCCAGTTAAACATCACTGTTTCCGTGTTGTCTCCTTTTACATTGCAAACCTGACCTTATGGTTCACCTGACCATACAACTACAGAGAATACTCAAATCTTCTCCCCAGTTCAAGATTTTATTGCCTTTCTAATTGCTCCTTGTGATCAGGCATCGAATGACTGACACATACTTTATATATATATATATATATATATATATATATATATATATATATATATATATATATATATATATATATATATATATATATATATATATATATATATATATATATATATATATATATATATATATATATATATATCATGTACCATGTAATCATTATTTAAAAGAATATTATGCCCATCTATCTATCTCTTGTCCAGCTGTGATTGCCTTCTTAATCTCATTTTGCTGCTAGGTCAACCAGGCAAGGAATGAGCCTGCATGACTTTCAAGCAGTTGTGTGTCTGTTGAGGTCCTGTTTACTTGTTTTCTTGTCTTTCACACGAGGGATTACTACAGTGCCATGCCCATTTCCCATTTGTGAACTGGTTGACTATATCTACTTTGTATACGGATGAAAAATAAAACATGCTTAAACTAAAGCTTTTTCTCCAATGAAAATCATCTTAAATTTTACCAAATGGTATTTTCCAACAATGCTGAGTGGAACAGAACCCACTGTCAAATGACAATGACTTCCTGCATAATGGTGTACAAATTTAACCACCAAGACTCTGGTAGGAACATCTATATACAGCTCAAGGATGGTGACAGAAAACAAGACAACAATCACATTACTACAGGCATTGCATCCTTGTTAATGTACCTTCCAACAACTCCCTCCCACTGTCAGCATCTTTCACTGGCAATTCACTAGTTCTACGTCCCTGTAGTGACTTTCCGCTAACTGTTTCTGCAAACTTGAGGGCCTCATCTACCACATTTCTATTCACCACCTGAAACATCATACAAAATTGGCAGAAGCCAACAATGCATCAGTAATGCCAATTCATTCACGCAAACTGTTGAAAAATCTGTACATGTGTTCTCAGGGAAGCAAATAACATTAACTCGTTTCTTTAATAAAGCCTCAGGCTTTGCCATGTTATTCATGGCAACATGACTCATCCACAAGGTAAGACTTTCAGCTAGTATCTGCCATAATTTAACACTGCATGGTATCAAATGCAGACGAACTGCTTTGGTTGAAAAATATCTTATTGCACAAACAAGAGGACTGTGACAGTCATGTGCTCAGCTGACCTTACATTCACATACAAACCAAAGTGGTCCTTTGAACTTCAGAACGATATAAAGGTCACCTTTGTTTAAGACCATCAGCACATATCCCAGTACAGATTTTTCCTAATTTTGATAATTTGTTTAAAAAGCAGAAAATAAAAGCACCACCATGTAGTGGCCAGTTTAGTGGAGATCAAGTCCAGATACATTCCCAATAAGTTTGAAGAGGATCCAACTGCCAGTTTAAGACAAGAAGTCAGGGAAAACAAGACAAAGCATTGAAATTCTTAAAAAATGAAAAAGCATTACAGCACCACCTTTTAAGGTCTCGGGGTTCTAGAAATGTCTCCAAACAACTTCAAATGAATTAGTCAAGTGGGTTTGGAGGATTTTTTTAAAAGATTTTACCAAAAACTGAACAAAAAAATTATAGAATTAAAAATTATTGAAAAGCAAGACCATTTGAACAAAGTTGGTATGGTCTTGGGCATACAAAATCCTCTTTGCAGACAATTTAACATACCTTATCCACTAAACCTATCTCCATGGCTTTCTTAGCTGTAAAGTGGCCGCCTGTGGGGATTATTTCCAATGAAGCCTTTATGCCACACAACCTGGGCAAGAGTTGTGTGCCCCTTGCTCCTGGTAGGATACCGATATTCACCTCAGGAAAGCCAAACCTACACACATGCACAGACAACAAGGAAAACAAATAAAGATATACCTCTGGTAAACATTACACAATGTAACACAGGATGTAATGACTAAGTTTAAATATTCTGGAGTCACCAGCAGGCACCACTATTGGTCAGGAGATATCACCCGACATCTCCTGCCATATCCAATCAGTCAGGAGACCTCCAAGGACCAGTGGGGCCCTCTAAGAAGTACAGTGTTCTGGATGTATTCTATTATTTAACTCATTGTCAAGATTACAAAATGCCCTGAGCACACACTTCCTTCTCTTACCTCATGAAGTTAAACGTAGCTTGTTTGCTTGCTGAGCAATGTGGCCCTCGCATGCATGTACACATGTAAAAGGCCAAACATCACTAGTTTCAGTTGATGACTGAGTTTCAAATACAGGGAAAAAAACCATCACACATTCTTCTGCATGACATGTCAACTTCTAACAGCCTCATCTGTTTTTTATTACTCTGTCTCATAAAAAGTCATGTGCTGAGAGCACATTAGAGTGACTTCTGATTGCTCACCTAGCTTTAGAATCTACCACTCTGTAATGACAGCTAAGAGCCAGTTCTAGGCCTCCTCCAAGGCAAAAGCCATGTATGGCTGCCACCACTGGTTTGGTGCTTGCCTCCAGCTCCTCTCCCAAATCAACCAGCTTTGGCTCTACACAAATACAAGAACATTTTCTGTGAACATGTATTTATATAAAGGATACAACTGAGACAGAACATTCTCTACACATATTACTTTTAATCCAGCTGCATACACTACAGTGCAAAGCATTGGGTGCCAACTCATTGGCATTTCCATTACATATGCATTGATTAAGACTATCAGATGATCCTATCTAATCCTGGCATTGTGCCACAGCATTATTGACAAGATAGCACTGGATGTTGCTGTTTGGTGCTAACTCCCAAAGATACTGGTAACAAAACGACTGTTTGAAACTGTAAGGTGCTGCCACCTGTTGATCAATATCTTAGACAAACAAAAACAAGGATCAGTCAGTTACTGTGACCTATATAACACACCTTGTGACCTTATTTTGCTACATTCCATCCTTTTACATGTGTCACATTTATGTAAATGTGTCAGAACACAAAAGATATGTGCATGCAAGATGTATCTACTTTTTAAAATCCAATGATTATAAAAACTTAGTCTTTGACCATATGGGGTTCTTTATGTCATGCTTCAGAAAATATGCATTTTGAATTGTTTCAAATGAAAAGTTAATCACACATCAGCATGTGAAAAAATTAACCAGGAAATAACCTTTCCCTTTGATAGGCACCAAGCATTTGTGCTGTCATTTATATGCCACAGCCAATTTCTGGACTTAGCTAAAGTATGTGTACCAACTTTTGACAAAATCTAAAGGTCTGAAATAAGTACTAGAACATGTTGTCTAAATTGAGAAGTTAAAGTACCATGTAATGCAGCAGAATCTGCACGCTTAAATTCTGAAATGTCTACACCAGCACAGAAAGCCTGACCCTTTCCATATATCACAATGACCTTGACCTTGTCATCCCTCAGAGCTTGATGAAGTCCATTTTGAATATTTTGCCGAATCAGCGTCCTGCAAGTAAATTTAAAGTTTAGTCCACCACCACAGTAACACAGATATATGTAACAATGCAGAAAAGTCTGTACTGATTTGCATCAGCATTAACAACTATATGTAAATTATGTTTGTGTAGTTAACTTTTTGCATCATGCAATGAACTAACTTACCTGTGATTTTCACAAAATTGGCTGTCCATGCTTGTGGATTCTGTATATTCTAAGGATTACATTTGATTATAAAGACACAAAGTCAGACTACACTCCTTCTGAATTGAAATAATCCTCTGAACTTGACAGGTCTAACAGTTGTGTGTCAAATGTTGTGTGAATAATAACACTGTATAGTAAATAAACTTTTTTATGTGTATACATTTGCACTTTTTTTGCATCCAACTGAAGTCTCAATTTCACTATTTTGCCCATGGTTCATGGTAACCCTAAGTTAGAATACTTTTATTGTATTCTTATCTTCATGACTTTGTGCTATCAGTCAAATAAGTGAAATGAAGTGAATTCCCAGTGATTGCACAACCTTACTCAGCAAATGAATTAATCAACAACTGAAATTCAACAAAACTGCACTATGGACGAAATGAAAAAAGAAAAAATGTGTATGTACATACCGCATAAATTAGTAAAATCCCCCAAACAAAAATAGGGATGCATGAGGCTTAAATTCTGGTAAGTACATTTAGTACTTCCAAGAAAAAACACCAATTGTCCTTGGGCTTGGACAGATCTGAATAAAACAGTTGGTGTTGTGGACTTGTGTGTTGCATGTTGACTTCTCTTTTGACTTTATCATCAGACCTAAATGATCATGTAAGCCTAGGTTTACTACTTTGTTTTGAACAGAAGCCTACCACAAGCAATTCTGCCATTTCACATAAAATTGAGATTCTTTGCAAGAAAACCATCATCTGTACAAAATGGTAATCTAGCTGCTCACCCTGTAGTTGATCTGCCTCAAAATGTGAACTTTTCAATAACTTCAGTATAAATGAGTATGTTTTAATTTGTTCACCTCTCCGCCATTGTTAGCAACACAATTGAGACGGGACTCAATTGTTCTGAAAAAGGCCTGGTGGTCCTTTCCTGTGCAACCTGGGGTGGGGGGACTTCCGGTGCACTCTTATCCCTTCCTCCTGGTGATTGGTCAGTGGATGTCACCTGTGGAGTGGAGACAGGGAGGTCAGGCGGGCCTCTCTGGCGGTCAAGAGGTAACTATACTCACTAATGCTGAAATTATTAAAAATTTCACATGTAATAGTTACATAACATTACCTCTCGACCATCACTGCCAATATACAAATGGATTGGTAGGAGGGAGTAACAAAACACACATACTGACACAATAACCACCCAGACTGACAGCCTGGGAGGACTATCAGTCTGAGTGAGGAGGCAACGTCTGTTGGAAAAACCTCAGAGGTCTGTGGATGTGAGGCGGCCAACAGCAGAATCCTGGCCTAAGCCTGGAAACCCTCTTTACTGACCAGCATGGGACCGCCAATGCCTCCCCCCCCCCCCCCCCCATTCCTGCCAACCCAGGAGCAGTCTGTCCTAAGGCAGCTGCTATTTCCACTCTTCAGGTCTTGAAGATCTCGCAACACCAGTGAACCATGAAAAACATGACAGGCACCCGGGGGATAGTCATAAGGTTCCATAAGGCAGCAAGTGTTCAGTTGAATGGGTCCGCCAGCTCTTAGCCTAGCGGAATTCGAGAACATCCGCGCAACACAAGTCCAAGACAAGATCTAGGTTACAGACTACAGTTGTGATTGGCTTGTTGCGCATCCCAACGGAGATAGTCCGTAATTGTGAAAATACTGTGTTTTCAGCATGCTGTAGCTTCTGTTTAAATAAAGTTAGCTAAGTCAGGTTTGCTGCATCGCAGAGTTGCTTCATTGGTGGTCATATAGGTGCACTGTCTTCTAGGCCAGGTGGGAACTTTATGGTGGGGAAGGACAATGATGTGACCCTGGCAAGAGCACAGTTCATACACCTGTATAAAGCTGACATCCAGGTGTTGTTTCGTATTTCAATTATCACAAATTAACGAGCTGGGAATTGTATGACAAAAATCCGTCCATATTTTTCTGACATTTTTATCTGTTAAATGCCGTTCATGGAATTTAGAAATACCAAAATGCTGATTTTTTAGACTGAAAAATGCTAATATGAAAAATAGAAGGATTTATAACTGTAGTCTGTGGCCTATTAGGGCTAACTCTGTATGTATTGGGACTCACATGGTCATATTGTTATTCTATTATCGTCCATCAAGCAAGTTAAAAATGGGAAGTCAGCGCTTTTTGACAGCTGCCTGGACAATTTTGAGTGATCCTAACAACTTTTACATGGATGGAGCATGCAATATATGGTCCTGGGACTGTAGATCACAAGGCAAATGGTTCGGGCTATGGTATTGTGTACCTCAGGCCAGCTTATGAAAGGAGAAAAGAAGTTTTACACCCACAGATCGGCTGTGAATATCAAGTTTAACAGTCTCAATTTTCTAAAAATTCATGAAGTATCACATTTATATCACAAATCATTGTGCATAGACATGTTGCACCTATCAGTGGAACCACACTACATAAATAATAACAGGATTCGATGCAAGACATTTAACAAGTGCACAGGCTATGCCTCTTTTGCTGACTGCTTGGTAGATAGATAGCTTCCATAGCCCTTTGTATTTAGCGATACCTCACTTGTACCACACAGGTAATCATATGTGTGTATGAGAAATTATCAATGCTAATATGATATGAATAAATTATGCTAATCCCATTGATATGAAACTTAGTGACCCTCTGTTTCAAACTTTTAATTTTGTGGCATTGCCATTGTAGGCCTACAGCCTCCATTCATATGCAGAGCTGTTCATACAAAATCATGTCAAAGTGATTTTGGGCATACCAGAAAAAAATCCTCATTGTCTGTCAGTAGAGCTGTACAAATCTTAGGTAAAATGTAAATTTCTTTGTTTTTTGGTTTTGTTTTTTTTCTCACCCCCCACCCCCCCACCCCACCCTCTTTTTATTTTTATTATTTTTTTTTTTTTGGTAGACAAAAGCTTGTCATATATGTGTGTCATTTGACTGGGATAAATCATTTAAAATCAGGCATGCTGACTTTGTTGAGCTGTTGAGTTCATCAGCATTTTATTTTCACATAAATGAATCAATTTATATCCATGAATATGGATGACAGCACTAATGAACTGCAGATTTTGTAACTTTTACCAAGATAGTGTACATAGGTGGCAAAACATTTAAACTTCAACATACAACCACATATAATTATAAGAGTTTCAGAAAGTGAAACAAGGAAAAAAAAGTTAGCTTGCATTAAACACTTGCCTGAAAACACTTGCGCCTGATAATTGGATTTGTTAATTGGATGCTTATCAAATTTAAAATCAGAGCACTTGTGAATACAAATATGCATTTATGATATTGGAGTAACTGTACAAACTTTTGTCATTTTCTTTCTAATATGTGCATATACACTAGAAACCATGTCAATAAACCACAACTTATACAGTCTACTGCAGAAAAAAAGCATAGCACTATTGGTTTGTGGAAGCTGGATCACCCAACTGCCCTCCTAATGTTCAAACAAAGGGCGCGTTAAAATTTCATAATTTTAGTACTAAAAAACATAATTTGCTGAATACTGCTACTCTAATCTGTGACCTACTGGTCTTAAACTGTGCACTTTGATGGGCTAATAATGTTTAAACACTGAAACTGTTCCATTGTCTGCCATAATTCAGATTATATCAGGAAAATACTGCCATAATGACTGGTATTAGATGCTGACTTGGTGTAACTGATACTCCCCCCATCCGCCATTAATGCCTCAGCAGTGATAGATGTCATATTTTTTGTAGACAAATGTTATGAATCTATCGATAAATAGTAAAAAAATCATCAATTTCACATAAAAATTCATAAAATTTTAGCAATATATTCAAATTTGGGGTTAAAATTAAGGGGTGGGGCATTGTAATTTGATCTCTCATTGTAAGAGCAGGACATGCAGGCAAGTGATTATGGGTTTGCATCATAGCCCATTGTGTATCGTATTCATATTGGACAGAAAAGATTTGATTGGATGCAATTATACAATTTTCCTCCAAATTTTAATTAATTATTTTATGTGTCATAAAAACTGATTTTTCAGATTTAAAGGTTGCTTGCAAAAAAATTTGATATTTTCTTTAATACTGAAGTTTGGTAAAGTTAATGCAAATCTTTTGCAGGAAACAAGTTGTGGCTTCAGTTAAACAAGTTTTAAAAATTTTGATAAGTCTATTAGGTTACAGACTACAGTTGTGATTGGCTTGTTGCGCATCCAAACGGAGATAGTCCGTAATTGTGAAAATACTGTGTTTTCAGCATGCTGTAGCTTCTGTTTAAATAAAGTTAGCTAAGTCAGGTTTGCTGCATCGCAGAGTTGCTTCATTGGTGGTCATATAGGTGCACTGTCTTCTAGGCCAGGTGGGAACTTTATGGTGGGGAAGGACAATGATGTGACCCTGGCAAGAGCACAGTTCATACACCTGTATAAAGCTGACATCCAGGTGTTGTTTCGTATTTCAATTATCACAAATTAACGAGCTGGGAATTGTATGACAAAAATCCGTCCATATTTTTCTGACATTTTTATCTGTTAAATGTCGTTCATGGAATTTAGAAATACCAAAATGCTGATTTTTTAGACTGAAAAATGCTAATATGAAAAATAGAAGGATTTATAACTGTAGTCTGTGGCCTCTAGGCCTACTCTAGGTAGGCTGACCTTAAAGACTGCATCCCAGTCTAAACCCACAGGATGCTAAAAACTGGAACACTGTGGCTGCCCTGGGTGGACATGGGAAGTCCAATGGACAAGTGTCAGGACCCTACGCAAAGGAGCCTTCTGTGCCACCAAAGGTGTAAATGCCCTCTCCAATATGATCAAGTCACACAGGCAGTAGTCGGCAAACCCCTAAAGGCTGTAGATGGATCTTGAGCCACTTGGTTCTTTGCGAGGAAGTTACGACTCAGGGTCAACTGGGAGTGGTTGGGCAACCATTGGATTCCATCATGTGCCCTAACCTTGATCTTGCTTCTTCTCTAGGCCCCAGAAGCAAGTGTTAACAGAAAACAAGTTTTCCACGTGCAGTACCCAAGGTCCACCCTGCAGGGGTCCTCTACGCATTCAAAAGGCCACCTCTTCAGCATGACTAAGACCAGCGGTAGGTCCCAACATCATAGGACCTGCCTATTAGCTGGTTTGTCCGTGTAGAAGGAGGCCACGAGCCCCATAGATAAGTATCTCTCCCTATGTGAATGCTTATATGTTCACTAGGGTTGAGGAGATGGTGGACAGAGACCTCTCCATGGTTGTCGTGCTGTTATGTGATGTCCGTGATAGGGGGAGACCACGGATGGATCTGCCGGCCGATGCACCAGTCAGTAAACACCCTCCATCAAGATGAGTATAATGTTATAGAAGAGTCTTGAAGCCCCCCTATGGCACTTCTATCTGCAACTGATTCTGAGAAACCTCTGTCGCGGATGTGTTGTAAACAACCACCAAGCGTGGAGGTTGAGCATTTGAGGGTTCCTGTAGAACAGAGTCAGAGAGTCAGAGTCAGAGCAGTTTTATTTGACCAAAAGAAAAAAGTAGCATAGTACAATGCAGCAATGCAATAACGAGGTCAGGATGACCCCAGCTAAGGATGCATAGATCCGCTAACGCTGGGGCCACCTGTGGTGTGTTTAAACAAAATTTCAACATTGCAACTCCAGATAACTTCAAATAACCAAAAGACAATCGTTTACTGAAACAAGAATATAACAAAGTAAAATGAGAGTTAGTAGGGTATTATGTAACAAATAAACATGAGGGTAAGAAAACATGAATTACATACCATGTATACAATCATTTGTGAATGAAAGCAGTCAAACATATACAATGGTAGAAAATAATAAAATAATCTGATCATTGATTGCAGACATGGCAATCAGTAATGGTGCAAATGTCGGAATATTGAGAGATTAAATATGATTTAAGATATAGAGAAAAACCAGAGTATGAATGAGTGTTTATCTTGTCTTTTACTAAATTAGGTGTGTTATCAAGTACTGTGGGGATAAAGACTCGGATGCGTTTTTTAGTAAGATTGTGGGATGGGACTGGGTAGCGGGGAATATTACGATTGCGGGTAGGATAAGGGTGAGATACAGGTAGAGGTGAGAACATTTGGTTGAAATATCCAGGTAATTCATTTTTACGATATCGGTAAAAGAATTTAAGTGCCCTGGAATGCATCAAGTCACCTAATTTGAGAATATTCAATTTTTTAAATAGGGGCTCAGTATGGGCATTGAAACTAGCGAAGCATATTGTACGTATGGCTTGTTTTTGAAGTTTGTTTATCCTATCACATCTATAACCCCAGGCGAGAATTGAGTAGTTGAGATGCGGGAGAAATAGAGAATTGTAGATCGTAAGGAGTGCTTTCAAGGGCAGAAAATTGCGAACTTTACTTAAGAGGCCGACAATTCTGGAGAGTTTAGTTGCGATTTTATTGTTATGATTCTTCCAACTTAAAGTTTCATCAATGAGTACCCCAAGAAAGTCAAAATGGCAAACTTTTTCAATGACTGTGTTGGCAATACGGAAAGTAAAATTTTGGACAATTTTGCGCTGCGGGAATCGGAATATCATGTATTTTGTTTTAGAAATATTCAAAGACAACCTGTTAGCAGACAACCATTTATACACTTTATCTAATTCCAAATTAACATTGGCACATATACGCTCTTCATTTGGAGATGTTGTTTGGTCAAAATAGCATAATGAACTTACTAAAGTAGTATCATCAGCGTAATAAATAGAATCAAATTTAGAAGATGCTTTATGCATGTCATTTACATAAATGAGAAAGAGAAGGGGTCCGAGAATGGACCCCTGTGGAACTCCACACTTCGTTGGTAATAACGGTGAACGCGCGTCATTCAAACAAACATATTGAAATCTATTCTGCAGATAATTTTCAAACCAGTGCAAAAAAAGACCAGTAACACCATAGTAGTTTAATTTCCGAAGAAGGATGTTATGATCGAGAGTAGCGAACGCCTTTGACAGGTCTAAGAAAATAGCAACGGGTAATTCCCCAGAGTCTGGGGAATTACCCCTTCTGGTGCAACCATGAACACAATAGTTCATGGTTGCACCAGAAGTTTCACCCACACTGGTCAATGTAGCGGTGGCTCGATGCTTAATTCCAGAACATCCAGGGACCAATCCATCCTCGGCCACCAGGGAGTGAATAAGATCAGATCACAGTTATAGGACCGAACCTTCTGCAGGGCCCTTGAAACAATCAGTGGAGGTGGAAGGGTGTAAGCCCAAAGGAGGCTCTAGTCCATGGCTACAGCATCCACTACTATGACTTGGGGATCCTGGACAGGAGACACATAAACCGCAAGTTTTGATTTTTCACTTGTTGCAAACAGATACACGTTCGGGGTACCCCACCTGGCCCACAGGGCCTGGATGACCCGTCGGTGGAATGACCACTCCATCCATACTGGCTGACCTCTTCTGGAAAGGTTCCTCGGCCAGGACATTTTCTAGTCCTGGGACAAGCCTTGTGTGCATGCGGATGTCATGTTTGGAGCACCATCGGGTGATGTCGTCCACCCTAGGGATGAAGAGCTGCCACAACTGACTGTGGGGTCTCCATCCCAAAGGATGGAATATCCAAGTACTCAATCAGAGAGGACAGGTCTATAACCGAACGCCAACTTCCATCCTACTTGGGGACTAGGAGCAGTATATTGTAGAGCCTGGGTGACCAGGGATCTTCCCCCTGCTCTATGGCATTCTTGCTCTGTAGCTTTAACACCTCCTCGAGGAATGCCAATACTTTGGGCTCCTTTATGGGGTGTGGGAAACACTTGGTTTGTGGCATAACAGAGGACTGTCCTCACTGATAGGCAGCAAGTAGCTGTGTCCCACGGCATTTAAGACGAACAAATCATCTGTGATTGACTCCCACTGTCAGCAAAAGGTGTAAAGGCAACCGCTGACTGGGCACCCAGAGACGTCTATAGCGATGATGAAGGACAACCCTGAGATGGCTTGGCATGAAAGGCAAGCATCAGGAGCCCAACGGCTTCCCTGGCTGCTTGCCTTTACCAGCCTTCTTGCCAATCCTGGATCCCTTCTCATTCTTCCTAGGCCCTTGCAATGCCTGGGGATGGGCAGTTGCGATCTGGGTGCCACATTTCAAGGCAGCAGCTGGAGAGGAAAGTGACCAAACGGAGTCGGTCATTGCTTTCCTCCTGGTCTGTTCAGCAGAGCACGCCCACAAGTCGTGAACTCGCCAAACAATATCCGCCATCTCTCCTCCAAACAATGTGTTAGAGAAGAATGGCCCCATGCGTGCTCAGCAATTGACTGGATCAGACAACTTCTGACCCTTGAGATGGGTGTCCTTGTCTAGCAAACACAAGTTCTCTAGAGTGCAGGTCATCCTGGTCTGGTGGTCGATTGCCTGCGACAACAAAGCCATGAGTGAGACCCCCTGACCAAGACAGTCCCGGTCACCTTCCAAGATAGGTGCTGAATGCTGGAGGTCATCTCAGAGGGCCCTAACATCCAACAGTGATATGTCGCAGTAGCCTGATGCCATGAGGACAGAGCCTTTAGCATTCTTTTCTACTCTCCCGAAGGGGTCCAAGGACGGGAAATGGCCTTCGGCGCCTTCGCAGCATAATCTTTCTGATCTAAATCCACTGGAAGTGACTGGGACAAGTACATCTGCTCGGGGGCTGAATACCATTTCCCCGGGATGTCTTGCTGGGGGAGAAGTCAGCCTTGCCTCAGAAAGCAACACTCAGATATCTGACATATTCACTATAATGACACAAGTTTTGAATGGCAAAAGTTCCTTTTCTTTGTTGTTTGGTTCACATATCTGACAAATTTCTAAGGGAACAGATGGCGTCATTATAACGAGTTTTCACTGTATTACGAAGGAGACTATTGGTAGCCTCCTTGCTACACGATAGAACCATGTCAGTTTCTCTGATCAAATATGTCACCTGCCATACCCTGCTTTTCAACCTTTACATGCCAAAAATACTTCAGCTTTGACTAAAACTTGTCAGAAGTAATAATTTGTATGTTTGGACTTTGTTTATTGTTTTTGACACCTCCATAAAAGTTTGACAGTTGAGGCTGGATGGCCTAGAATCATCAGTCACTGGTAACTGAGACAATGCAGACATCAAGAACAAACTGAGGCAATTAAGTAACAAACAGTGTTAACAGTTATTCTAAGTCTGTCCTCCAGAAGCAGCTTTTACCAAACACCAAGCCAAAATTCTTTCAGAGAGAGAAAATAATAAATTTCACATTGCAGCCTATATTTTTATATGTACAAATGACCTTGACCTTTGACCTTTAGAGGTCACATGTAAATTACAAAAATGTGCAGTGTTACAATATCTACAACTTGGGTCCAACATTATAAAAATCAGATGAATAGTTTGGACGCTAGAAGCAATTGAATAATTTTAATTGCCCTAATTTGCATAATTTTCAAAATCTTGACTATTCAGAACAATATGCAAAACTTCACTGCAGGTGCTATAGCCATGCAAACTTTGAAGTTTCTAGCTTGCACGGTCTCTGAGTTTAAGACGACACAAAAATCTGGCGGAAAGAAAGATAGGAAAGAAAGAAAGAAATAAAGAATATTGTGTAAAACAATATGTCTGTGTTCACACACAGACATGACAAAACCCTTGCATTTTCAAAATTTTCACTTTTTGGGTCGAACACTACATAATACTACACGTGGTTGCTGGTGGCCACAGACTACAGTTATAAATCCTTCTATTTTTCATATTAGCTTTTTTCAGTCTAAAAAATCAGCATCTTGGTATTTTAAAATTCCGTGAACGGCATTTAACAGATAAAAATGTCAGAAAAATATGGACGGATTTTTGTCATACAATTCCCAGCTCGTTAATTTGTGATAATTGAAATACGAAACAACACCTGGATGTCAGCTTTATACAGGTGTATGAACTGTGCTCTTGCCAGGGTCACATCATTGTCCTTCCCCACCATAAAGTTCCCACCTGGCCTGGAAGACAGTGCACCTATATGATCACCAATGAAGCAACTCTGCGATGCAGCAAATCTAACTTAGCTAACTTTATTTAAACAGAAGCTACAGCATGCTGAAAACACAGTATTTTCACAATTACGGACTATCTCCGTTGGGATGCGTAACCAGCCAATCACAACTGTAGTCTGTAACCTAATAGACTTATCCAAATTTTTAAAACTTGTTTAACTGAAGCCACAACCTGTTTCCTGCAAAAGATTTGCATTAACTTTACCAAACTTCAATATTAAAGAAAATATCAACTTTTTTGCAAGTAACCTTTAAATCTGAAAAATCAGTTTTTATGACACATAAAATAATTAATTAAAATTTGGAGGAAAATTATATAATTGCATCCAATCAAATCTTTTCTGTCCAATATGAATACGATACACAATGGGCTATGATGCAAACCCATAATCACTTGCCTGCATGTCCTGCTCTTACAATGAGAGATCAAATTACAATGCCCCACCCCTTAATTTCAACCCCAAATTTGAATATATTGCTTAAATTTTATGAATTTTTATGTGAAATTGGTGATTTTTTTGCTATTTATGGATAGATTCGTAACATTTGTCTACAAAAAATATGACATCTATCACTGCTGAGGTATTAATGGCGGATGGGGGAAGTATCAGTTACACCAAGTCAGCATCTAATACCAGTCATTATGGCAGTATTTTCCTGATATAATCTGAATTATGGCAGACAAATGGAACAGTTTCAGTATTTAAACATTATTAGCCCATCAAAGTGCACAGTTTAAGGCCAGTAGGTCACAGATTAGAGTAGCAGTATTTAGCAAATTATGTTTTTTGGTACTAAAATTATGGAATTTTAACGCACCCTTTGTTTGAACATTAGGAGGGCAGTTGGGTGATCCAGCTTCCACAAACCAATAGTGCTATGCCTTTTTTTCTCTAGTAGACTGTATAAGTTGTGGTTTATTGACATGGTTTCTGGTGTATGTGCACATATAAGAAAGAAAATGACAAAAGTTTGTACAGTTACTCCAATATCATAAATGCACATTGGTATTCACAAGTGCTCTGCTTTTAAATTTGATAAGCATCCAATTATCAATCCAATTATCAGGCGCAAGTGTTTTCAGGCAAGTGTTTAATGCAAGCTAACTTTTTTCCCCTTGTTTCACTTTCTGAAACTCTTATAATTATATGTGGTTGTATGTTGAAGTTTAAATGTTTTGCCACCTATGTACACTAGCTTGGTAAAAGTTATAAAATCTGCAGTTCATAAGTGCTGTCATCCATATTCATGGATATAAATTGATTCATTTATGGGAAAATAATATGCTGATGAACTCAACAGCTCAACAAAGTCAGCATGCCTGATTTTAAATGATTTACCCCAGTCAGATGACACAAATATATGACAAGCTTTTGTCTACCAAAAAAAAAAAAAATAATAAAAATAAAAGGGGGTGGGGGGGGGGAGAAACAAAAACAAAACCAAAAAACAAAGAAATTTACATTTTACCTAAGATTTGTACAGCTCTACTGACAGACAATGCGGATTTTTTTCTGGTATGCCCAAAATCACTTTGACATGATTTTGTATAAACAGCTCTGCATATGAATGGAGGCTGTAGGCCTACAATTACAATGCCACAAAATTAAAAGTTTGAAACAAAGGGTCACTAAGTTTCATATCAATGGGATTAGCATAATTTATTCATATCATATTAGCATTGATAATTTCTCATACACACATATGATTACCTGTGTGGTACAAGTGAGGTATCGCTAAATACAAAGGGCTATAGAAGGTATCTATCTACCAAGCAGTCAGCAAAGGAGGCATAGCCTATGCACTTGTTAAATGTCTTGCATCAAATCCTGTTATTATTTATGCAGTGTGGTTCCACTGATAGGTGCAACATGTCTATGCACAATGATTTGTGACATAAATGTGATACTTCATGAATTTTTAGAAAATTGAGACTGTTAAACTTGATATTCACAGCCGATCTGTGGGTGTAAAACTTCTTTTCTCCTTTCATAAGCTGGCCTGAGGTACACAATACCATAGCCCAAACCATTTGCCTTGTGATCTACAGTCCCAGGACCATATCTTGCATGCTCCATCCATGTAAAAGTTGTTAGGATCACTCAAAATTGTCCAGACAGCTGTCAAAAAGTGCTGACTTCCCATTTTTAACTTGCTTGATGGACGATAATGGAATAACAACATGACCATGTGAGTCCCAATACATACAGAGTTAGCCCTAATAGGCCACAGACTACAGTTATAAATCCTTCTATTTTTCATATTAGCTTTTTTCAGTCTAAAAAATCAGCATCTTGGTATTTTAAAATTCCGTGAACGGCATTTAACAGATAAAAATGTCAGAAAAATATGGACGGATTTTTGTCATACAATTCCCAGCTCGTTAATTTGTGATAATTGAAATACGAAACAACACCTGGATGTCAGCTTTATACAGGTGTATGAACTGTGCTCTTGCCAGGGTCACATCATTGTCCTTCCCCACCATAAAGTTCCCACCTGGCCTAGAAGACAGTGCACCTATATGATCACCAATGAAGCAACTCTGCGATGCAGCAAATCTAACTTAGCTTACTTTATTTAAACAGAAGCTACAGCATGCTGAAAACACAGTATTTTCACAATTACGGACTATCTCCGTTGGGATGCGCAACCAGCCAATCACAACTGTAGTCTGTAACCTGGTACAACCAATATCAAACTCAACTTACATTTTTATACCCTACAAAAGTTTTGAAAGTTATGTGGGGCTAACATGAAAACTATCGACTGTATCCGGTTCACAAGCAAAAGTTTACGATAAGGGTGTCCAACAAATCTGGCTGCGCTTGGATTCGTATCTGTCACCATGGTGAAAAGGGCCTGATGGAAGTCATTTGTTTGGTTAAAAAACTTGATTATTGTTTATTCTATGCACTGGTTTGAATAAGTGAGTGTTGTTCTACCTGTTCAATTCATTGATAGCATCAGTACAATTCTTTTATTAAATGTTATAGTGGGCAACTTTCCAATGCCTTGATCGTGCTCAATCCACTTCAGTGTCCGCAAATCGCCATTTTGGATAGGTTCATGTCATGTGATATTTGACACTTTTTCTCACTACAAACAGGATTTTGACGTGCAATAACATTCCATGTTGTTGCAGACAACATTTTCGCCCTGAGTGATAGCATCGTTGAAGAAATTTGGGATTTCTAGTAAAAAACAACAGTTAGTAAAGGTAATAAACAACTCTTTGTGTAATTTAAGAGGTGAAAAACAACTTGGGACCTCTTGGGACCATCATAATAATAAAAATCATCGAATTTTACATTCAGAATAGTTCTGTAAAAGTTTTGAAGCAGAGCAAACAAGCGCGAACTTAGAACACCCGCCATGCATCTATAAATACCCCGAATATCGCTCAACATGAGAAGTTGGTGCCGGGCCATCTGCTGCCAGTGTCACTTACTCCACTGCACTCGACCATGCGCTATTGCTTGGAATGGCATTTTGAGTTCCATATACAATTTTTTTCTTTTATATCCTTCATTCTAAATATAGTTTTAAAGGAATTTTTACTTTGAACTTTTTGAAGGTACTGATCAATCAATGCTGTCAACTTTGTAAGCATACATGTGGGATTTTAGTTTAAGCTTTACCCACCACTACACAAAATAAAAATACTCATACTTACCCAATTTCTTTTCTTTTTTTAGTCATTATTCAAAATTTCAAAGCATACATTTAACAATTAACATGCATTTTCCCCTCATTGACTACTCCCTACATGCAAACACCATTCACACTGCAAGGAGTTTAAATACTTGGCATTAAGGGTATCCTGAACTTATGGTGGTACAACTATAGTACTGGCATTGTAAAATGTGATTGATTTTTTCTTCCTTGGATGCAGGTACGTCATTGAATGGTGATAATTTTCTTTTGCCAAAACATAATATGTATTCCAGTTTTTCATGCTTAAGCCAAAAAAACAAAAACAAAAAATCATGTTTCCGGTTGCCAAACAAACCTGCCCATACCCCCTACTCCATTTTTTTGGTAGATTTGGAAAAGATACAGATAAAACATCTACTGATTTTTTTTGATGATATAAAAAGCAGCTCTTAGGGGAAAAAAGTAAATTTTTATATTGAAGGCAAGATCATGCGTGGCCATGTGCACCATGTTTGTACCTACACCAGCAGCGAGGCATCATCGATCATCCGTCAGAGGTCATCAATGTGTCTAATATACATATCCATAATTTGAAAAATATGCACCATAATAATACTCTCATGTACTTTGCAGCTCTGGTATATATTTTTACAAATACATATACGTATTAAGTGGTTTGGGGTCCATTTTCTCTATTTCAGGAGCTGTGAAAAAAAGCAAAGATACAAAGATACAAAAACTTTATTCACATACACGCCCTCTAGGGGCCAGGTGAAAAAATACATCAAGAAGAAGTACACACATGTCCAAAAATGCGTATAATCACAGATATTACGATAAAACACTATTCTACATAATGTACAAATCATGGTATAATGGGTGCAGGGATTGTAGTTGATTCTTCATAATCTTTTAAAGCCCTCAGCACAAAGTTGAGCTACCCCCCTTATGGTTTCTCCTTCACTGGTTAGTAGATACATGAATTTCTCTTCTTGGCTCATACTATCAAAATATTTATATCCTTTGCACATTTCTTTCCAGAGTTCAGCTCTCAGATCTGCCACCAGGGGGCATTCCATCAGGAAATGCATTTCATCCCCCACCGCCTCTTTATTTAATGTTTTGCAATGTTGACACTTTCTGTCCTTTCTTGGAATGCATGGTCTCTCATATCTACCATTCTCTATCTCAAGCTTGTGGGCACTCACCCAAAACTTTGTCAGTGCCACCCTATGATCTTTTCTGTACACAATGTCCAAATAATTTTCATATATAAAATTAAATTTTACTTTTCTGTATATGCACATTTTACCTTCCCATTGTAAATTTCGACCTATTTGTATTTCCCAAAAATTAATAAAGTTATCTTTCAATTTGTTTCTAATGTTACTTATTTCTCCGTTGGTGAACAGATCTTGTGGATTTATTTTCACTTTCTCACAACATGAGAAACTGAAAATAAGGATAAAATTGGCGAACATAAAGTTATGACTTGAATTAAGTGAAATGCCCATAACTCCATTAGTGCTGCACCTATAGAGTCCATTTATATACCAAAATGTTTGTCTCAATGCAAGCTTTCATTTGATATATAGCATGATATAATTTACTCAATAATTCCAAAAATCATTGGACACCCTATTACGATTGAATCGATGGACAGACAGGACTCATGAGTGATCACATAATCTGTTAGCCCCAAGGGATCTCCCCACGCTCTTAATTAACCGCAAGCTTACAGAGCGTGGGGAGGTCCCTTGGGGCTAATATTTGTCTGCGACCTATATAGTCAGATTTATGAGCGAACAAAAAAAAAAAAAAGGAGAAGAATATTTAAGATTTAATGAAAAGAACATTTGTAATTCACATACTGGGTGCATCTGAAATAAATTAGAAGTATCTTTATTTACTGATGCAATTTTTGCCGTTTATATCGTGGTTATGTTTTTTGTACCAACGTGAATTGTTTATGGGCCTAGACCTAGTCGCACAGGTCCGTGGTCCATGGCATGGTTCGGGTTGTCTGCAGTGTGCTGCGACACTCGGACTTTACCCAGGTTGTACAAGGGAACCGCAGTTCCCTGATTGAACCATGGTATGGAGGTTATTTTGTTAGTTTTGTTAATAGTTTTCTTCTTCCACGGTTGCACCTGCATGGTTCACAACTTCATTTGTACTGTGGTGTCTAATGAAGTTCCAAGACAAAATCACATTTTCCCTTACCGCAGTGCATTGACAGGTGGATTGTTCAAACCAAGAATCGCGGCTGAACCTTGCACAGTATAGTCCACTAACTCCCCCATGGCTGCCAGTTGTCTCTCGCTGTGGGCGCTGCCGTCGTTGGACTTGGAGTTTGATCAAGTAACTGAACGACTTGCTGTCTGCTGCTGATCAAGGTGGACTTGCGCAGTCAATCAGTCAGTCAGCAACCGCGGCCATGGTTCCGGTGCAAAGTAACTTCATGCCATCAGAGACACCTGTCGGACAAATTATTATTCATCCGCTAGTTGGCAGCACATTATATTGTCGAGAATAAATTTGTATCTGGATGCAATTTCGCAGGTTTTTGTCCGACAAGGAAGATAACTGTCTTATTAACTGTGAATTGCATTTAATATAACAATGAAATGCATCCCAACCTCTACTTACTTACAGTTTACCGTTAAAAATGTTGTCAATGGCCAATGTTTACCTTTGGATTTTCATATTAACAGACAAAGCGAAATCTTTATTGCATAGACCTGCCCTCTGCGGGGTATAGCAAGAATTACAGACTACAGGACCATGGCTACATCTGAGTGGATTCCATGGCCCTGAGATAAAATGAGAAAGAATAATGTTCAAAAAAAGAAAAAGGAAAAAAAAAAAGAAAATAAAAGAAGACTAGCTTAGAATGATACCGGAAAAATAGAAATATAGTTATGATTGCAAAGTACCCTTGTCTATTTTCCTCTCATCCGTGGCCAAATTGACAAATTTAATAACTTGTTTAGTGACAAAATGATCCCCATTGTTGCAGTTCATTAGGAATATAAATTTTTCTGTGTCTCGTAGAGACAGAATATTATAGTTATAAAGAGCATGGAATAAGTTATCTGTGTGTGGGGGGGGGGGGTATACTTGGGCCAAGTTGGGGTAATGCAGCATGCAATGTATCTCATCTTCAATCTGGCGACCAGAACACTGAGTACAGAATCTTTTGTTGGGTTCAACTTTCATGTATCTACCGGTTTTAATATTTAGGTCATGGGCACTTATCTGGAGTTTTGTGAAGGATTTTCTTTTGTGAACTGGAATGCGGCCATTTAGGTACTCTGCCCTACTGAAGACCTGTCCCTTGTATTTACAGTATGTGCAAATTTTTTAGAGGGGCGGCCTTCTGCACTAACATATTTGCCCCAGTTTTTAATGTATACATTACACATGTTGTCGTAGAGTGTTTTAATACAGCTGTTGATGTTTGACCCGCCAATGTTTTCCCATGAGCTTTCTAGGTCAAATTTTGTGAGCATAATTTTATTGTGCTGAAGCCAACAATTACCATTTTCTCGTAAGATGCTGTAGTTTTTTCTTAATGTTTTGGATATTATACTATTTTCAATAGAGAGAATGGTGGAGAAGAGTCGGTCATCTTTTAGTTTTGGAAACAGATAAATCGATGAAAACAGAATAAAGCACAGGAAATCACGCACAGAGGTAAAAGGGCAGATAAAAATGAAGTAATATACAAAAATGCCATGACAGTTATCCAAGCAGGAAAATGCAGCTGTGACCAACCTGCCCCCACCTTCCTACACATACACAGCTGTGCAAACTTGCATGTCCAGTGCGTGGGGCCCAGTCAAGTGCCCCGTGGGGCTCAGTCCACCACTGTGAGGCAAGCTTGCATATTTAGTGGTCCCTGTCTAAAACCTGATCTTCAGCCAATCAGCAGTGAGCAGAACCATTCTGTAGCCACACTGAACTCAAACATGCATTTATCAAAACAGTGTTTGCATGGGGATTATGAGCTTTTTACAGCAAAAGTATTGAGTGATGATCGTTCCATCAAGTACTGCAACATGTGAATCTGACTTGATATCATATGTAATTCATGACAGCAGCCTAATTATTTTGTGTCAATGTAACAAACCATTTAATATTCAACACAATATGCCCCCATTTTCCCCCTTTCACAAGAATATAGTTAGACAACTAGAAAAGAAGATTTGCTTTAAAGGAAATCTGTCTGTGTGCCTTCAAAAGTTGTAAATATTAAATGCTACAACTTATATCCTTTGGTACTTCACATTACATTAAGGCGGAAGCTGTGAAGCTAGTGCGCAGTGAGACTGGCAACTTTGGATGCAATTACCCATTTGATTTTTCCCACAAGTGCATTAAACCTATATATTTTCTGATTACTACATATTTATAGATTTGTATTCATAGTTTTTTTGTTTTGTTTTTTTTGCAGGATTGGATTTTTTTGGAGATTTTATAACATTCTTTCTGACTTGGTAGGATTTTCACATTTTTCGCGCAGAAGTCGCACAATTTTTTTCTAGTTGAAATCAGAAGAAATTAAAAATATATATCCACATCTAGGATCGAATTCAATGGTTAGTCCTGAAATAGCATAAATAAAAAGTTGTAAAATTTTTAATTTAGTCCTGACAGGTTGTTCATTTTCCTTCTATAAATTGCTCCAAAAGTCACGGAAGGGGTTGTCAGGAAAAAAATCTGGGAACCGTTCCTGGATATGATATTTTTCTTTTAATGTCCGTTGATTTTAATGTGATAGGGTAATTCCAAGGTTTGTGAGGCAAGATAAAAATTGCAGAGGTTGAGCAAAACACATTTCAGAGAAAATCGCATTGAAAGAAAAAGTTGCCAATTCTTACGCATTCATAGCTGTAATATGACACATACTTGTTTCTTCTGTCCTGTGTTTTAATTATTGTGTGAAATAAACTTGTAGCTTTACCTCTGTGATGTTATCATTAAACAAAAGTATATTTTATGGCTTAAATTTCGACTTTTTTTTAACTTTTGAACACCACACATGGCTTGTTTGGGTGTGGGTTCACATGTGGCTTTCCATATTTGGGGACCAGTAAGTGGATTGTGCTAATTTATTTTTACATCAATACAAAATTTCAAAGTAATTAGAACAATGGTAGTGATTAGTTTGAAATGGCCCATTCTTATCTCCACAGCTAATGGTTTCCTGTGAGGGACCCTTGTCAATAGTTCAATTGGTTTCCAGGGGTCATGGACTACTGACTGTGCAAACAATGACATGGTTCACTACCATGCCCATGCAAACAAACCAATGTGCCCGGCATTGTTTAAACTTTTCATTGTAAACAAAAGTTTCAAGATCAATTATCTCATATAAATTTTATGTTCACACATCTGAGTTTTTGGGAGCATGGAGTTTAAGTATCAGACTATCCAAAAATATGAAAAATGATTAGAGGTTATCCAAAGGTGCCAGCTTCATATCGTCCACCTTAAGCTTATGACTGGATGCAAATTTCAAAGTCCAAATGACCTTGACCTTTGATCTTTACAGGTCACATGTAAATTGCACAGTGTTACAATACCCCAACATGAACCAAATCGGATGAAAATTGACCAAGTTATGGCAAGACGAAACTTTCAAAGGGCCAAATGACCTTAACCTTTGCCCTCTTGAGGTTACAAGTTCTTATAAAAAGGTGCAGTGTTGCAATACTTATAATTGGAGTCCAACCTGATTAGAATTCGATTGAAATTGGCCAAGTTATGACTGGATGAAACTTTCAAAGGTCCAAATGACATTGACCTTTGACCTTTAGTCTGACCTACAGTTTGACCCCAACATTATCAAAATAGGATAAAAATTGACCAAGTTATAGCTAGAAGAAAGCCACCATTGAAAGTGGCCTTTGACCTTGAAATGACCTTTGACCTTGAGATGACGTCTACCTGAAGTAAAACTTGACCTCAAAAATGACATTTGTCCTAAAATTTATCTTTGACCTTGACATGACCTTGACATTTGAGATGACCTTTGCCTTGCTATGATCGAACTCCTGTGCACTCGGAACCACATCTACTGTAGTATATTAGATATTGAAGATTTAAAACTTTAATTACCCTCATTTGCATAATTTTGAAAGGCATGATCTCTCATTATAAAAAGGCCAGACTTCGTCGATAGAAGTATAGTTGTGCCAAGTTTGGAGTTTCTACGTGTAATACTTTTCAAATGAAATGTCCGACAAATTTGCCTGTAAAGAAAGAAAGAAACAGAGAAAGAAAGAAGAAAGAAAGAATTCTTAGAAAAATAACATGTCTGTGTTGGCACACAGACATAATTAACATGGCTAAAAAGCCTCAAACTTGCCACATTTAGTTGCATTTCTAGAACTTTTGTTCACTGTCCATTGAGAGATATCTTAAACCTACATGTGCTAGGTAGAACTTTGTGTCTGTCTGCAATAGTTTGGAAGATATGGAGCTTTTTAAATTTTAATTGCTTCTAATTTACATAATTTGAAACATAATGACTATTCCAGGCCAGCTGCTTAATTTCACCGATAGGTGAGTCACCATGGCAAGTTTGGTGACTGTCGAAATAATAGTGTCCAACAAAAAAACCAGACAAATTTGGACGTAAAGTAGACAGAAAGAAAGAACTAGAAAAAAGATTTGCTTCACAGCAAATCTGTCTTTAAAATGAGAACAGTTTGAAATGCTACACTTCGCCATTGTTCAACATAATCTAAATTTATTGTGTTAGCCTATTTTTTATAAAGTAAAATGCTACAACTTTTGTTCTAAGCTCATTGGATGTGGCCATGTCGCAAACTAATTAAAGGAAGTTTGAATGAAACTACTATCTATAATAGTTTTGAAGTTACTCAACATTTTAATTTTGTGTATTTACCCAATTTGCATAAATTGAAAGCTTGCAACTTTGGTTTATGGTTCATTACATGGGGCTTTGCTACAAACCCATAAATTGAAGTAAGAATGGTACCTCTAATTATGATAGCTTTGAAGCTATTCAAGATTTACATTTTGCATGTTCATCATCATCATCTTCTTCTTCTTCTTCTTCTTCTTCTTCTTCTTCTTCTTCTTCTTCTTCTTCTTCTTCTTCTTCTTCTTCATCTTCTTCTTCTTCTTCGTCTTCTTTCTTTCTTTCTTTCTTTCTTTCTTTCTTTATAAGCAAATTTGTCCGACATTTCATTTGAAAACTATTATACCTAGAAACTCCAAATTTGGCATGATTATACTTCCATACACGAATTCTTGAGTTTTTGTGAAGAGGTTCAATGGTTTTGAAAATTATATGAAAATGCGGGTCATTTAAAAATTTAAATCTGGAATATCTCCAAAACTATTAAAGGTGCAGGTAATCAAACCAACTTCAATTTATGAATTTGTAACAGCGCACATTTTTGTAATTTACATGTGACTTCTAAAGGTCAAAAGTCAAGGTCATTTGGATCTTTGGAAGTTTCATCCGGCTAACACTTGGTCAATTTTCAACAAATTTTAATCATGTTGGATTCAAATTGTAGGAATTGCAACACGGTACATTTTTTGTAATTTATTTGTGACCTCTAAAGGTCAAAGTTCAAGGTCACTTGGACCTTTGAATTATTCATCAGCTATAGCTGTGTCAATGTTCATCCAATTTTAACAATGGACCCAAATTATTGGTATTGCAACACTGTACATTTTTGTAATTTACTTGTAACCTCTATAGGTCAAGGGTCAGAGATCAAGGTCATTTGGACCTTCGAAATTTTCATCTAGCCATCTCTTGGTCAATTTTCATCATGTTGGACTCAACTTGTAGGTATTGGAACACTGCATATTTTTCTAATTTACATGTGACCTCTAAAGGTCCATGGTCAATGTCATTTTGCCACTTGAAATTTTCTTCTAGCTATAATTTGGTCAAATTTCATCCAATTTCAGTGATATCGAGCTCAAATTGTAGGTATTGCAAAACTGCACATGCTTGTTATTTAGATGTGACTTCTAAAGGTCAAAGACCACAGTCATTTGGCCTTTTGAAATTTTCATCTACCCATAACTTGGTCACGTTTGATCTGAATTGATTCATGTACGGCTTAAAAGGAATATTTTAACACTGTACAAATTTGTAATTTAACTGTGACCTTTAAAGGCCAAAAATCAAGGTCATTTGGGCCTCTAAATTTTTATATGATTTGGTTCATGTTGGACTTGAATTGTAGACATTGTAACCATGTTTATTTTTGTAATTTACATGTGATCTCAAAAGGTCAAAGGTCAAGGCCATTTGGTTCTTCGAAAGTTTCATCCAGCCATAACTTGATCAATTTTCATCATGTTGGACTGAACTTGTAGGTATTGCAACACTGCACATTTTTATGATTTACATGTAACCTCTAGACGTCAAAGGTCAAGGTTAGTTGGACCTTTAAAATTTTCATCTGACCATAACTTGGTCACTTTTCATTTGATTTGGTTCATGTTGGGCTTAACTTGTAGATATTGTAACACTGTACATTTCTGTAATTTACATTTGACCTCTAAAGGTCAAAAGTCAAGATCATTTAGGCCTTTGAATTTTTCATCTAGCCACAACTTGGTCAATTTTCATCCAATTTCAGTCATATTGAGCTCAAATTGTAGGTATTGCAACACTGCACATTTTTGTAATTATTGAATGAATTTCATCAATTATGGAAGCACGCAGACAGATTTGCTTTGAAACATTTTTTTTTCTAGTCTTGAACTGCTACATGCAACAAATCTATCTAATCTCCCGTAATTTTATGTTTCAAATATACTCTACTTCCGCTGTACTTCTGTATGTTTCTTTCGAGAAATTGACATTTCTGTTTCTTTTTTCAACACTGTTTACAGCAATGTATAATTTGGGGTAAAATTCCAGTTTAAAACTAATATATACTTCTTGCCCAGTCTATTAATATGTAATATTTATATCGATGTTGTTGAAAAGCAGTTCATTTCAAGTAGAGACCACCCCAGCGTGAAATGTTTGGTTATGTAGGCCTATGGGGACAGGTTGATCAGGGCGTATTTTTATTTTAAGAATGCTAAATCACCTGAGAAAATGTACCCTTGTGAGTCATAATATTTAAGTGGCCTTGCCAACAAGCTTTTTGAAAGATGGTCAGTGATGGAGCGGTTTCATGGGAAAAGACCTAGGTCTACATAGCGAGGCATCTATATTTCAGTGAAGTTGGTCGGCAGGTGGTTCCATGATTTCAAGACTCTTGCCTGTCTTGCCTGATAAGGTGGTTATTCTAACTCCTTAGGACAGTGTTTCGATGTGGCATTCCCGGCCTTTTTGAGTTGAATAGAAATATGCTGGACTTTTTAATGAACAGTCTTGGCTGCTCTCAGATTGCGAGCGCCTTTGGTGCTAGGGTCATGGAAGCAATTAGGCTATATGTTGTTATAACCACACTTTATTTTACGTACTCGTGATTTCTTCCGGCAGACTGAAAATAAAAAATGCTCTTGTGTGCCTGTTCGAGATAATTTGCATTTCTTTCCACCAATAATGAAACAGAGCTCACAGTTTTGCATATAAAAGAGCAAAGTAACAGGTCAATTGACTGGCCTGATTTCAAGAGCAAAACTTTTGTCCTCACGAATCAGAGCAGTTCAGTATTTAGAACAGGTCATGTGGGAGATTCGTATATCTATTATACAAACAGGAGCAACAGTGCCACACCTTCGTGTAGTTCTAAAAAAAGAATCACAGTCCAACAGTCACTGTCTAAGTATAAAACTTTACCTTAATTAATCAATATTATCAGGTTCAATGCAAACATTTTGAAAATTAAAGGTCAACAGGAAAATGAATATATCACTGAATGAGTCATTAGCAGCGCAACCATCAAGCATGTTTAGCAGCCTTAAATTCCGGACAAAATTGTGTGTGTGTGTGTGTGGTGATGGCTAGCCCATTACAAATGTTTCTGTGAATGAGTTTCGTTTAGAATTAAATGGAAGATAGTAGTGGTCATTCGTATCCATATGCGTTTTGACAGAGGACAGGAGCTCATGGTCAGATTGCTTGGTCTCTATCTATTTATATAGAGAGAGTCATATGTATATGTACAATTCGTGGTTGATATTTAGATTATTTTGTAGGTTACTGCTCAAATTTGCATTGGTCTTGCTTTCTCAGAAGGCTGTATTTGAACCTGGAACTTTCAAAAGTTATGTCACACAATGGAAGACTTGTACAAGATTTTTTTGTGATCAGTGACTGAAGTTTGTTTGTTTGTTTGTTTTTCGTTGATTTGGTTATTTTTTGTTTGAAAAATTTAAAAGTTGAATATCTCCAAAACTATCATACCTAGAGGTGGGAATATTCCCACGTCATTTTCCAGGTTTGTGACACATCCGCATCCAATGAATCATGAACCAAAGTTGTAGGATTTTAATTTATGCAAATTAGGTGAATACATAAAATTTAAATATGGAATAATGTAAAAAACAATTTTATCTATGATAGATAGATGTGCCAATCTAATTTCAATTTATAGGTTTGTGACATACCCGCATCCCTGAACCAAAGTTGTAGCATTTGAATTTGTGTAAATTAGGGCCATTAGAAATTTTAAGTGTTTAATATCTTCAAAACCATTAAAGATAAATGAACCGTTCCAACTTTAAATCATAGTTTTGTACAACAGGTGCACCCAGTGAGCCACGAGCAAAAGATGAAGAATTATAATTCATATAAATTAGGGGCCCTCGAAAAGTTTAAATGTTGAATATCTTAAAAACTATTAAAGCGAAGGTGCCATTCAAACTTTCATTCATAGATTTGTGATATATATGCGCATCCAATGGACCACAAACAAAAGTTGTAGAATTTTAATTGATGCTAATTATAGGGACACTTGAACAAGTTAAATGAATTTCCTTGAATTTTTAAGTTTGTGCTACAGTAGCGTCCAATTAAGCTTTGAAAGAGCACAGGCAGAATTTGCTTTTGAAGGAAGTCTTCGTTTATCGTCATTTGCTGTTTTAAGTAGTGGCAAGCAGTCACACCTTTGATCACTGTAGCAAAAAAATTTAGTGATGAAATCCGCAAGCATGCAATTATATTGTAATAACCAAACTTCTGTTCACGTGATTTCTTCCAGCATGGTCAAAAACCAGTTTTTGTGTACCTGTTTTAAAACACATTGTATTTCTACTCGCCTTTAATCAACTGGAGCTCAAAAGGTTGCATATAGAAGGGCAAGGTAACAGGTTGAGTGACCTGCTTTTAAGAGCATATGTGAACCTCGGTGTTAAGAACAGTTCACGTCTGACGTTGGGAATCTATCACAGAGGTTTCTATGAAAGTCATTTTCACTGCTATTCATACATATCTTCTAACAGAGAAGACGGGAATACGAATAAGAAGCTCACACAGGAGCTCCCGGTCAGATTACTTATATAATATATATATATATATATATATATATATATATATATATATATATATATATATATATATATATATATATATATATATATACATATACATATACATATATATATATATATATATATATATATATATATATATATATATATATATATGTGTGTGTGTGTGTGTGTATGTATGTATGTATGTATGTATGTATGTATGTATGTATTGCGGATGACGGTTTGTACACAAATTTGCAGTGAAGTCCAGGTCTCTCGGGAGGCTGCTTTTGCCCCTGGAATTTTGTCACAGAGTGAATGACTTCAGTATGTTTTGTGATGATCAGTGGCTGAAGAAATTATTTTGTGTGCTCAAAAGTCACACCATCAAACACAGGCGCTCTTAACGTTCAGTCAGTCAAGCTTCCATGCTAATATACGCGGTGGGTGGGGGGTGGGGGTGGGGGGAGACGAGGAGTGGGTGAAGAGGTTGGACCTGGAACATCTATGCGTCCAATAACCCACATAGGGCCATATCTGCAATAAAATATTGTGTATTCATCTGTGCAGTCAATTATTTGTGCTGACAAGATTGTGGCGGATGGGCCTAAACCCACAACATCGTCACATGGAGCTCCTATATAGGAGCTCCATGTGACGTTGTGATTTTAGGCCCATTCGCTACCATCTTATTAGCACAAACAATTGACAATTCAAAAGCCCACTCAGTGATTATTAATTTCTATGTGTTTGTATATGTGTGGGAGTGTCCATTTTCGGGGAAATCGTTTGTTTCTTGCAAGAACAATGTAGGGCCAGTCTATGTTGCCTGCTACATAAACAGTTAGTCATTTATAAACTTAAATCACGCACATCAGTTTAAGTGTAGCTTTTTAATTAGGCCTACAGTTTTCTGGTGCTCATGACAAGATACAAATACAATTAAATGTTGATATTCTAGTGCAACTGTGATCCAATACCGGATTAGAAGAGAGATCTTCAGGTCCTACAATTTTTCATTTGTCATAAAATACTAGATTTGATGTTTTATTAATATCTATCTGTCCATCTATCCATCTATCTATCTATCTATCTATCTATCTATCTATCTATCTATCTATCTATCTATCTGTCTGTCTGTCTGTCTGTCTGTCTGTCTATCTATCTATCTATCTATTGAAACCTCAGTGCTCAGGAGGACATCTTTTTTTCTGGATGTTATAAAACATCATGTATAGGCCTACAACTTACAAGTGCTGGTTTGCTACATGTAATAAAAGGTTACTATCACATGTGCCGCATGCAGTCATGACTAAATATACAGTTATAAACGTGCTGGTCAGCGGTGTAACATTGCTCCCTGTAGCTAAACTAGTGAGCAAAACTGCTAGCATATGCTCAGAGCTTCACGGTTTATTGACATTTCCATGGTGTAAAACTAAAAGGTCATCTCAATATTCCCGGTCATTTCCGGGGACTTCAATGTAAACTATCTCGTTTCCTCAGCACAATCATGGGCACACTGGCCTACAGTAGCACAGAACTTCGAGGGACATTATATCTTTCTCCAAATCATATCATCCTTAACTCACATATCTGGATCGCTACTAAATCAGATGTATGCCAACTTTTACCTGCCAGAACAGTGCCATCCTCTTGTGACATTTGTAGGGCCTACACTTTTTCACAGCATGCAAAAATCACTGCAATTTTACCAGAGTAGAGACTGAGGTAAAGGTTATACGGTTGTGCCTTTTTTTATATGTTATAAATACGTTTCATAATCTGAAATTTTCTCACAAAATATGCGGAGACATGAAAATTGTCATCATACATAAATAGTGTAACGATTTACAAATTACATTCATGTGTTGATCAATCCTTACCCACATACACATCCATATCCAAGCAGACTTTCCCTGGCTGATGCAGCCTTGCAATTGCAGCCCTACATAGTCATAGGTTTACAATTTAACATCAGTAGGAAACCACGTAGGCCTACACATGCATGGGGGCTTCTTTGTGTGACCGTCAGTTAATATTTCATTTCCACTAAGTCTATGTGCAAACAGAGACTTTTTTATTTTGATTTTATTTATTTATTCCTTTATTTTTTTATTGTCTGTGCAAACAAAGACTTTTTATTTATTTATTTGTTTGTTTGTTTGTTTGTTTGTTTGTTTGTTTGTTTGTTTGTTTATTTATTTATTTTCCGTTTGAGTTCCGTCCTAAGTTTTTTTCTTGGACAGTATTGTTCGGAAAAGTACCAATCTTGTCATAGTGATTGACCTAATAGTAAAATCAGGCACCTGGTTTGGAATAGTTACCATGTTGAAAATTAGAGGCATTTGAAATTTTAAATGTCTTCAAAACTATTAAAGGTAGAGGTACCATTCTACTTTCATTCATGGGTTTGTACTATAGGTGCATTCAATTGACAAACAAAAGTTTATAATTTATGCCAATTAGGAGCATTTAAAAAGTTAAAATCTTGAATATCTTCAAAACTATTACAGGCAGAAGTCCCATTCCAACTTCAATTTCAAGGTTTGTGCTTTAGGTACATCCAATGAACCACAAGCTTAAGTTGTAGAATTATAACTTGTGCTATTTAGGGGCACTTAAGAAGTTTAAATGTTATCTTCAAAACTATTGAAGGGAGATGTACCATTCTAACTTCAGTTGATAGGTTTGGGAGATGACTGTACCCACTGAATCATAAGTTAAAGTTGTAGCAGTTTGATTTATGCAAATACACAAATTTTAACTCTAGAATAACTTCAAAACTGTCATAGATAGAGGTACCATTCCAACTTCAATTTACAGGTTTGTGACATAGCTCAGTTGATTATGTTCCTTTTGAACAGTTCAACAAAATATCTTGTTGCAAGAGTCAAATACTGAACAGGCAATCGTGGAAAGTGTTCTAGGCATACAGACTGATTTGCTGACAAGCAAACCATACTTCTCTAGTTCCAAACTGTTGTTACATTAGCTGACACTGAGATACGTATATAATGTGTACCTGTAAAGTTGAACGATCTAACGCATTTTTCTAGCCTTGGAGAGGTCCTTCCCACGGGTTCTTTTGCCCCTAAAGCGCGGTAAAAACTGAATGTGATAGGTAATTTGAATGCGCCGCAAGGGCAGAGTTCATGGCCGGGGCAAACAGATGGGTGGGCCGGGACGACTGAAGCCGTCGGTTCAGTGTCTACCGTGTGCAAGGTAATTTTCAAAAAAGTCCTGCGCTCACAGTGTTGCTATCTTTCAGACTCTGTGTCCGATTTTATCAGGAGACCGGAAGATACCGTGTCGTCAAAGCACTATGTGAGCAGTTCTAGGTTAGCTGAGCTTTCACTCTCCCCGTCATGTTCCTCCCTCCCCCGGCAGGGGCGTTTTTGGGTGTTTTTAATGGACTACTCGTATGACAATTGTTTTTCAGATATGTATACAGTTCTTATAAATATAATTATATTTGTTTGTATTGCTTTATTTATATAATTATCTTGATGTTTGCTGGGCCCCTTGTAAGAAGTTTGACTGTGAATGGACTATCCACGGTAAGCTTTTCATAAGTAAATATACAATCATTTCCGATTCTTTCGTTGTAGTTTTCAGTACCTAACCTGACTTTACAGTTGAATATTTGTGCATTTTATTGTTGCAGGTATTGTTCTCCTTACCCCTTTGTTCGAAGCACATTATAAACACGTTCACATAAATCCATCGCCAAACGGATGACACGTCCTTCTTCTTTATGTGACCACAAAGTATGGCGTCCACGTTGCAAACTGAGCCACAACATAATCACATTTTATGTTACATCTTAACTTCAGCCCCCATATGTAAATATGGTGTCATATGGTGCCTTTTCCCTTTTTTCTTGTAATCTTGTCTTGCATTTCATGTATGAATAAATGATTTAATAAAGGGCCAGGTTACAAGGAAATACTTGTAATAGGCCTACAGCGCTCCCCCCCCCTTTTTTTTAATCTAAAAAAGTCATTGAAATATGAATGGTTAAAATCGGATGTTACCCATACATATGATCCTACATCTGCCCATATGTTTGAGACAATTGTACATTCAACGACCGCTGAACAAACTGACAGCATTTGGAATAACGCTAATAACACGAACAATCGAAAGCTGAAATACATTAAATGTGTATATTGAAAAAAGTATCAGCAGGCGAAACGTTTCATTTTGTTTCAATGCTTCAAGAGAGACCTTGGACGATTCAGTTACAAGATTCAGTCCTTGAAACAAAGCTCTTTGTTTTCTTTTTAACAATGTGTCGGGTGGATATTCAGCTCATTTAACCTGTCAGTCGAAAATTTCACCATTGTCATATATGCTGATGAATGGTCATACACACTGCCTTCTGGATTACTTTAGACCTGGTCTCACAGATGCTGACTGAGATAAAATCAGAACGCAGTGTTTGCAATAGCACCATGGATGATGATGATGATGATCATCATCATCATCATCATCATCATCATCATCGTCGTCGTCGTCGTCGTTATGCGTTGAAGCAATGTGACATGAGGCCTACTTCTCTGTTGACTTAATCGGATGACCATCACAAAAAAGCAAGAAAGAAAGATCATTGCCTGAGATGCAATCTTTCTGTGACATTTGTATGGTACATTTGGTGTTAGTAGCCTTATTCTTTTTCAAAATATTGTTTTCAACACATTTGGTCCATATCTTCCGTGATGCTGTGAGTGGCGCCACCAACTTTTGGTTCCTTTTTTTTTTTTTTTTTTTTTTTTTTTTTTGTCTGATCGACATTCCTACCAAGTTTCGTGATGATTCAAAGAAAACTCTTCGAAAAACAGCTGTCTCCAAATTTTCACATTTTGGGCCCTGTAAGAATACTATAGGTGGCGCCACCATGACGCTAACAACCTAGATTTCCATTAAAAAGTCCCGACGTTATATAGGGTAAACTTGAAAACCGTGAACTGTATTGCGTTCACAAGAGTTCACGGACAGACGGACGAACATGAGTGATTCTAAAAGCTCTGCGACCTGTGGTCACCACAGCTAAAAATTAATTTGTTCATATATGTTACAATACAAAATCCTCTGTTTGGCAGAACCGACTATTCAACTATAAAGCTGAATCAGTATCTAACCCAGTAGTAGTAGTAGTAGTAGTAGTAGTAGTAGTAGTAGTAGTAGTAGTAGTAGTAGTAGTAGTAGTAGTAGTAGTAGTAGTAGTAGTAGTAGTAGTAGTAGTAGTAGTAGTAGAATGCACGATGTACCAGTTATCCATAGGCTAAGCCGTGCGGTTTGCAAAAATGCAGCACAATACGTCACTGACCATTGATAGGAAAATTTTTGTCATAAATCACAGACTTCAAGTTCTAAGCTGTACTTCCATGGTAAAATCTAAACAAAGTTGTCTCTTCTTGACGAACGGAGGTGGCCTGAGCATGACTCGTCACTTCAGTTCTGGTGACGAGCTTGTAAAAACAATGTTCTTGTTATCGATATAGCAACTGAAAACTCCACACAGATAAAGTTGGGAAAACATTTTTGTATTAGGAAACATGGAATCAGTTTGTGATAAATCTAAAAAGCTAGAGTGTCTGCCATAAACAAAATAAATGTGTGCGTTCTCTGAAAAATGTGTTTTTTGCTTAGCGTAAGGAATCCATTTAAATATACGTTTACCGCCAATTACCCTCGTAATTGAGACGCCAGGGAACGGAGCCAGACATCGCTGCACAAAATTTCACAGTTCAGAGACCAGCAACTCATCACATATAAGGATAGATTAGAAAGTAATAATGACAGTGTTTTTGCCCACCCTATCAACAATAGGAGCATATCGATAATAGGTACATAACCCATAGTACTTTGCTTGTTTCGTACACTCAGGTAAAACCATATAAGTGAGGCCATTGAATGCAGTGTTTAGTTCTTACATCCTGGGCACAGTCTTTTATGGGAACTTGCCCAGGAAAAGATTGGGTACTGTCATAGTCATTTGGTTTTAAACAGGATATACGATGGGGAAATAGGGCAAGCCCCTATATGAATCCCTCTTGCACATGAAAAAAATTAAAGATGTCACGTATCACAGTTTAAGAGACAATTCACTATCAGGAAGAACGCCACAAGACAAGGACAGATAGAGTGGCGGCGCCACACGAGCGTAAGCGGAACGACACAAGACGTGACAGGCAGAAGGTTGGGAGATGAAGTCCGCCTTCACTAATTTTTCTACACAGATGATTTCTGGTTTCAAGATTTTGACCATAATATGAACTACGCGACTGCCTCCAGTCGCTTGTTGTTTTGATAAAGTTGTCATAAGGACTGCGACAAAAATAATTCATTTTGCTTGGAGGTACGTTTCGGACCCAAATAATAACATCGAAACGGTAAATGGTGCAAAAGACATAATTTTGAACTGAAGTTTGTTTCTCGGAGTTATATAAAAAGGACACTCGCAACAATAATGAAAAACATATTCATTTCCGTTTCCACAGGCACACTGAAGGGAGTCTATAAGACCCTTTTTAAGCAGATCTAATAGTTTAGCTCGCTGCATCCCATACGCAACCATGCGTGGGAAACAGCAAGCCTTCTTTCACCTCAGCATGTAGGCCTAATGTAGTTTGTTTGCCCGGTTTCCCCTGGTCTAATTTTGTCTTAAAAGAGGTAATGTCTTCAGAATTACGCACATCAGCAGGCAAGTTATTCCACAATCGAACGACCGATGGAATGAACGAAGTTTTAACTAGGTTTGTTTGTGATCGACAGGCAGAGAAATTTGTGCCAGATCTGACATTATATTTTTCCTGTTTTATCATTGACCATGCAGGCTAGGAATGAGGTTACATAAATATGAGAGACCTACACGTGTACCGTGCATGGTCTTCTAAAGAAGAACAGCATGCTTTTTTCACGGCCCTGAGATAATTTTTCAAAGCCCGTTTCTTCATAAATAAAGACATTACTAGTCCTAGAAGTGGCCTAAGTAATAACCCTGGCTGCTGCTAATCAATTGTACGTTTTCTAGTCGTTGAGACACCTGCAACGTCCAGTTGTCCCATACAACTGATCCATACTCCAAGAGTGATCTGATGAATGAAAGATAAAGAATCTCTAAGAATTTCCTACTGAGACGATACCGCAGATATTTAAGAATGTTCACCATTTTCATTCCTTTAGTTGTTAGATTGTTGATATGGTTAGACCAAGACAGATCACTGCAAATTGCGAAGCCTAAATGCTTGTGAACAGAAACTTCGGGAAGCTTTTAAGTCATGAAAAAAGATCGGGATAATTTAAAGGATTCCTTTTCTTGAAGATGACCATACTGGCAGATTTTACAGGGTTTAATGACACAAGCCACTGCTGCGACCAACCCTCAACTTCCTATAAGTCAGTATTGAGAGCATTGGTTGCAGCAAAAGCTTCATCCAATCTGATGGACGGAGTTGTGTCATCGACAACGAGCCGAATGGATGAACGAACTGTATCATTTCTATATATATTAGGAACAGAGAACAGAAGTGGTCCTAAAACAGAATCTTGGGGGATGCCTGCTTTGACTCATCTCCAACTCGATGTCGCATCTTGGACAACTCTTTGCTCACGTCCATCCAGACATACACGGTAAGAACTAAGATTGAGTTGGGTCCAGCTGCCCCGCTGCAGCTAGAACCAATTTTGGAAGTATACAACACAGGTGTACACATACAAAGATCAGTCCCCCACCAAGTAATTTTTTCCATCCAATTTCCTCCATTTCCAGTTTGAAAAGACACTGTCCAGGTCATGACCTCTGCATTCCTGTTCTACAAATAAAACTACCCGCCAAAATTTATGAAAGTATCAACAACATGGGTGATGATCGAAACAACAAAATATCAAAGCTGGGGGTCTAGCTATTGCAGCGTATTCCATCAAGAGAAGGAAGAAAACGAAGGCCGACAACAATGTGGACGAAGGAGTGGATTTTGAATAGACCTCAAATGGGTCTGTATCATTGTCTGCTCAAGGTACTGGAGACAATGATCCTGGTCCACTTGTTGGCCATCTTGGCTGTACACGTGTCCTGATGAGGATGCTGACCTCATCTCAGAGGGTTACAATTTCACCCGATCTCGGCTGAAAATGGAGCCTGCTCTTGTTTCGGTCCGTAAACTCGGATGGTGGAGGACCTCTTATCATTCCCTGTTGGGAGGGAGCTCACACAATCCAACTGAAGTTACACAAAGTTCAAAGTTCTTTATTGACCATTTCCGCCCACGTGGGGCCAACAGTTACATACAATACTTAGTATGCGTATTAATTTCCCGCCACAAAGCACGGGCTTATTCACGCCTGGTGATCACGGGAGACGTGCGGGTCGCATCACTTTTACAGACACGTCATCTGATCATTTCTCACAAAATTAGCAAATTTTGAAAAATTTAAGTTCACAAATGCCAAACTGGCATTCTTCTAGTTCTTCCCAAACCATATAGAGGAAAAAATTCCACATGCCTTTAATAGGTATTCTGTATTTAAAAAATATTAGTAATATCCCGCTGGTCCCAATCGGTACCGACCTGCATCTCGCCTTAGTCCATATCCCACCAAGCCAGACTGGGCAATCAGGTATGCAGTTGGGGCGGGAACTTAATATGCATATCTCCCATTTTGCAAATACAGTAAAATAAAAGCACCCTCTAGGGACAGAGACTCGAACTACATCCCAGCAGTAAAAACCAAAAGCAGAAAAAAAGCAACCCCCCCCCCCAAAAAAGAAGAAAAAAAAAGAAAAAAAATCACATACACATACACACACACCTTGACACTGAATAATAAATTATATAAAATATGTGTATATACACTGTCACCATACCAGATTGGAAAGGCCATGTGTACTTACAGTCATACATGCCACCAACTCAATTCAATTCTCAGTTCAAAATTCTTTGTGAATATATAGAAAAGTTTGCCTTCATTATTCATTAGATTAATATTAGTTGTAACCAGCTGGCATTGTGCCGTGAATTCTCTTCTGTCATTATCATGTCTAGTGCATTCGAAAATAAAATGATGGTCATCTTCAACCTAATTACGATTACATTGTTGGCATTTCCTTTCATTTAATGGGATATCACTGTGTCTACCTTCCTCGATATTCAGTTTGTGAGAATCTGTGCGTAAACTTGTTACCGTAGCTCTTTGCTGTGTGTGTGTGTGTGTGTGTGTGTGTGTGTGTGTGTGTGTGTGTGTGTGTGTGTGTGTGTTTTCTTTGATCATTGAGATCCTGCTCATACTAAAATTTCAATTAAAATTAGTGTTCTATAGAAACGCAATTTATTACCTGTAAAACCATTTTCAGAATTTTGATTGAACATGTTACTCGACATTTCTTCAAATCTGTTTCATATCATTATACAGTTCCTCCCAATTTACTCTGTTGACATCTGCACCATACTTCTCCAAGACTGCATTGACCTCTCCTAAATATGTGTTACTGTCATGTCTATATTTATATGCCTCTTCGTATGCATTCTTTACTACTCTCGAATCCTCTAAGTTTTTCTGCATTGTTCTAAAACTTTACTACATGTTTCCAAATGCTTGTAAATAGAGGATATCTTCCAAGTTCACCATATATCGCCATGTTTGTGGTTTTGCCATTAACTTGCAGGATATATTTACAAAAATGTACATACAACCTTTCACTTTTACTTTCGATACACTTGTTTTCGAAGCAATTTACTTTTTGTTTTGCTTTATTTGTTCCGGTATTGGTCAGGGGACCCCACATTTCAGATCCGTACAATCCTTGTCATACATGTACAATTAAATTGGTGGGAATTGGAGAGGTCACAATTACCAATTATCTGTGTATTCAGCTCCATGCAATACACAGAATTCTTTGGGCTAGAGATATTTATTCCCATTGGATTGCATGTTTAAGACCCTCCGGCCACAGGTTCAGTTTCCCAGTGGAGAATGAGCTTGGCCTGGATGTTGGATACCTGAATGCCCTGAACCATGTCCCCAGTAAAGTGTTAAATAAACTGAGGCGATGAAGCATTGAGGACTGATATTCTTTCTTTCTCCTGCTTAGTGGTCTTGTGCTGGAATAAACCAGATCTGAAGGAAAATGAACATGTAACTGTGAAAGATAGAAGGATGAAATAATGTATACCTGACGTTTGGTAGTGGATAAAGAAGGATGAATGAATGTAACCTTTAAAATGATCTAGTAATTATTTCAGGGTACCAGTATTTTGAGGAAACATCTCTCTCTGATTCGTTCCACTGAATTTGAAATCCATATCCCGACAAGTTGTTCTGTTGTAATGAAGAAAGAAAGAAAGAAAGAAAGAAAGAAAGAAAGAAAGAAAGAAAGAAAGAAAGAAAGAAAGAAAGAAAGAAAGAAAGAAAGAAAGAAAGAAAGAAAGATTGTTGCTCATACAGAATAACATCGCACACTACACTAAGCTGTCATGTTTTCGTGGTGAAATGTGGAGCTAGAAAGATAAAAGAATACAAAAGTAACCTCTAAAAATCATGAATATTAATAATAATAATAATAATAATAATAATAATAATAATAATAATAACAATAATAATAATAATAAAAATAATAATAATAATAATAATAATAATAATAATAATAATAATAATAATAATAATAATAATAATAATAATAATAATAATAATAAAAAGACGGAGAGAGAGAGAAGAAAAAGTCTATGTTCTAGACACTTCTCCCCTTATAGTGTGTGGTCATTGTGTGAATTACAGTCCTCAATGCTTCATCGCCCCAGTTTATTTTACACTTTACTGGGGACATGGTTCAGGGCATTCAGGTGTACAACATCCAGGCCAAGCTCATTCTCCTAGAAACTGAACCTGTGGCCGGAGGGTCTTTAAATTAACCTCAAATTAAAAGACTACTTTTAAAGCTGCAAGAATAAAAATTACGTGAACATTTCAGCTATGCACATAATTTTACCACACAATTTTTTTGTTGTTTCTGCAACGAGTGGTTTTAAAAGTTATTAAGCTGTAAATTACAATGAAAAGTAATGGGAATACACAACTCTAGCCCTGAATGACTGAAATGCCCTCTACAGAATAGCAGTACAAGTTACTGTTCTTGCTGTCCCCTATTGGATGAGGAAAATCGCACCTGCATGTCGGGCTAACTTAACAGTAATCACCGAACCACTACAGCAATACGTATTTAGATACTACTCTCTCGAGTTATTTGACAACATCAACAGATTTTCTTTGCACGTATACATACATTTGGTATACATTAAATTTCTTTCCAGTTCATGCAAAATTAACTTGGCGGACACCTAACCAACCAAACTAGTACGGGGGGGAGGGGGGGAGAGAGAAGCTACTCCAATTAGTGATCACAACAGGTCTGCGCGGCTCGGACGGTTACTTTTTCGATAAAATTTCCCCGAAGTTTTGCCTAAAATTCCCTTGAAAATATTTTTTTCTCAAGATGGCTCAACATTTTCTCAAATTCCTCTAACGAAGGCCATTTTTTTTCTTGTGGGAGCAATTTTAACACAAATATTTGCCTGCATTTATACCATTTTTTTTTTCTTCAAAAAATCGCAAACTAATATGGAAAAGTGTCCTAATCAAGGATGTGCCTTGTAAGGCTGGAGTCCCACATTCCTACCAAAAATTTAGGTAAATACACCCTCCTTAAGTATCGCTAGAGTTGTCGATATTGATACCTTATCAAGTGTCAATATGAAAGACTAGCCAGGTCACTTCCACAGTTCATCATGTTTATTTTTAAACACTCGTAGAAATGTAATTTTTGCAACCGTTATAATCTTAAAATAAAAGTTACGTTTACATTGAAACTAAGAGAAACTCTCATATTGCTTTATTCAACCCTATTGATAAAGAAGAATATGGCCAGATAAGCAAATTTTATTGGACAATATCTGGATAGTGGGACAGCTTTTCAAAAAACACTTTTAATCAACTCAGTTTTCAAATTGGACAAATGTCAAGCTTATTTTCTTTGAAAACGGTATTTTTGTGTTTGCTTGTCGGGTGAGTAAGTAGGCCTACGTGTAATGATCACATAAAAATGTATATGGGCTCGGAAAGCTTTCACGAATGACACTTTTAGATCAAAATATTCAATCATTTGATAGAATTTTTCTCTAGAAAATCATACAAGGACCAACCAGGTACTTTTTCTTTTTGAAGACATATGTCAGCTAAAAATCGTCAAAAATGTCTTCCTCTTCACCCTCATCTGCGCTGGGTTTAGACGGTACACTTATAATTTCTAGCCTTGCTCTGGCTCGTGAAACCAAAGTGATCATATATCGCCACTTCTTGTATTCTTGGAAGTCATTGTATTCTTGGAGAGCGCCCTCTGGAATTATACCGATGATCACTGCCTTCTCAAGGCCTGAGAACTGATCCACTGTATCAACGATGACTCCAGCACCACTAGTGGCGTAAGAGTTGGCTTCAACTGCATGCACGTTGGGACCAATGTGTATGGCATTCCAATGATGATTGAAGAAGACGTCAAGAAGTTTCAGTAAATCTTGCGATGTTCTTACTGGTGCCATAAAGGCTCTTGTCACCATACATAGCAGCTCTAAATTGGTCAGATCAGCCCATACATCAACACTCGGAATTTGCCAAGTCTTTCCATATTTTGCCTCCTCCTTGCTCACCAATTGTTTCCTCTTTGGCCCACGCTCCACAAGATCTTGCCCCGAAGCAGACACCCATTTCGGGTCATTCAAGAAGAATTCATTGAATAACATGCACAGCACAGCCCAGTAATTGATGAACGACGCACACAAACCTGGCAATAATTTGCGCACTCCATCCAAATGAAGGAAATTAAGAAAGTTAGGTGGATTCACACAATCCATTTTAAGTTGAGCCTCCTTATTCTTCAAGCCGCAAATAAGTTCTTCCACTTCATCCAATGTCATTGGTCCCTTGGTGACCCGTTCCTGGGCTAGAAGAGTTGTGAACACGAAAAAAGTTAAGTTTGAGTCTACACAACACCGACCAACTTTTATATCGATAAAGTTGTCTGCATTTGACTTTAATGTAGCATCATTCGTGTATTCCATGACTTTTTGTAATGTTTCCCTCACGCAAATTCGACTGTTCAGAGCAGTGAACGGATCATGTTGTGTTCTGGTCAAGCCAGTTTCTAGAACAACAGCGCTCTTTTCCCAGTGTTCGACAAGAATAGCAATGTCATTGGGCTCAAAGCCTTTACGGATGTATTTGTCCACTGTGCTGTATATTTTCTCAGAAGTAGCTTCACACGAAGACTTCTCTGGTTTTGTTCCCATAAAGTCATGCGCAACAGTTGGAAAACTTTCTTCACTATAGTAATTGTCTTCCATGTGTTCTTTCATAAATTTCACGATCTCTTTTGAATTTCGGATAATTTCTTGCAGCATCACTCTTTTTCCCTGTTGACTGATAAACGTGACATAGCTGCTTTGGCAGTCTGTGGAGTCCAGCTTCTGAGAAGGGTCGCCAAGAATGACAATGCTGACCTCCGATTGCCACCTAACTGCATGGCGTACCATTTTAAACCAATCCAAAATGTACATGTTCAAAACACAGTTAACCACTATCCACCGCAAATCAGGGGATAAATTTTCATCTGGTGGACCCATGGTTTGATAATTGTCAAAGTTATGGGCTTCATCTATAAAGATATGTTTGACCGATTCGTAGTGGTCACTTTCATTCCACACCTCCGGCAAGAACATCTCCTTATGAACAGTACGACACAACGGCTGATCAGACAGGACACCACAGTTCTTTGGAAACTTCAAGCGTCTGGAAAAAAGTGTGAACCGGAAAAATTATTTTTCTGTCTGAAATTATTCAAATGCTGAACGATATAAAGAAGTCCATGAAATTGCATTTTCTTCAATAACCATTGGTATTATAGCGCAGAAGCACCGGTCATCATAAAATTATAAAACCCAAACTGAAAAGAACGTGATTTTTGACGTTTGTTATCAGTTTAGAGGATAGACACATATATTAGTTCTCATCCTGATACAAATAAACGAAATCACTGACTGTTCAAACTTAACATAGTAGGTATAGTCCGCGTACCGTATTGGCCTATGTATCATGATGGCTGACGCTGGAGAGCTACAAATAATGCTGAACTTCATACAGGTACAATCGACGGATTTTTGATTTAATGAAAAGATTAAACTACTTTGAAATCATGCCCCTTGACACTACAAGCGTATCAGTGGTATGGGTATCTTATACTTTTATTAATAACGAAGCTAAAGCCCTACAAAAAAAATATATTGTGAGGAAAACATAACAACACGTGGCAATGTTTCTTCCTTCGTGGCATTAAAATAGAATAAAATAACCCTGGAGACTTTTTTTCAATTATTTCCACAGTTACAAATACATGTACAACAAAATTGTTTGTGATTCTTGATCTTTCTTTTCGAGATTCAAAGAAAAAAAGAGAAAGAAAAATTGCTGTGCGTGTTTTTGATATTTAACAATAATTTAAGACAAGTAGGTTAATTTTTAGGATTGTGAGATTCTCTATAGACTATTGTGATCACTGCGATGTATAAATTTACTATATGTATGTGACGGATATTGTAAAGATATGTGATCCTTTCATAGCGTTTACCCTGAACAAACTGTCAGACTGATTATGATTTGAACTGCAATTATAAATACATTGTACAGCCATAATGACATAATAACAGTCGTATTGGGAACATGTATATTCGAAGGGAGCCGTGTTGGAAAGTGTATGGTTGCATACCCAATAAATGAAGCCAGTGCTTCATTTGCACTCATGTACAGTATTTCGTCTGCTGCTGCCCCCGCACGCCGTAATTCTTTGATACGCTCCATGGCAACGACAGTCTTGCCAGTACCAGGATAACCTTCAATAAGCACCGAATGCTCTGTTCGACAGAGCTGCAGTGCTCGTAGCTGGCTCGTGGTCAGTAAGTTCATAACTTGAAGCCCCATTCTGTCGTACATGAACGAATCCGGAGTGAAGGCCGCAAGAGAAATGACCAGTGCTCGTACAATCTGCTGTACTTTTTCCTCATGCATTTGGTGAAAGCTTTCGGGGTAACGGCAAGCCCGTTCACGACTGACATTGTGCAGAACATCATCGATGCAGGCTGTTGGTGTCACAATGCACCCTTTGACATAAAAACATCTTCCTCCATGATTTCTAATGCTTCTTTGTACACTCTGAATTGTTACTTTTAAATATTCCTGCAGGTGGGCCATTGAAGCTGATTCTTTGGCGACAATAATCACATATGGCGAGTCGACTTCACTGCACACAAACATGTCACACACCACGTCTTTACATGCTAAGGGCTTACGTTTTCCCAAGTCTACAGACAGACACGTGGAACAAACCACAAGTCCCTTCGTGTCGTTATATCTTTCTTTCAGTGTACGCAGAATGATGTCAACTGTACTAGCGTTGTCAGCTGGTATAATATTTCTAAACCCCACTGGCTGCACATTCAGCCCTGCTGTCACTACAACATATGCAAGCATTGGCCATTTCCAAATCAAGAATAAGACTGGCTCAATAATTTTCCTCGGCCCGACCTGCGCCGCGAAAAAGCTATTGACATTAGGCGACCTATTAAGATATACACTATCTACAATTTTCAGAAAAACTATCTTCTATTAATACGGAATATATTAAAATCAGTACAGCATGCAATAATTTACATCCGGCCGCTTTTGGGCGGCTTGATATGGAATACTTTTTGTACCTTATTATGACCGTAAAATTCCCCCATAAAGTGCCTTTTAGTGCATCTTCACCATTACATTTATGGTTTTTACAACTTGGCTAAGGATTAGAATGAAAGAATACTGCGTATGTAAAACACATGACGACTAAAATTACTGTTTATAGTAAAAAAAAAAATACTAGAATGTTAACTGATATTCATTATTGCTATATTCCTTCACGGGCTTGATTTTAATTTTGCCTCAGCAGGGACAAGAATTTTCCTTCTATGAGAGGAATCCTCCTTTTCTGTCAAAATATAAATTCCAAAACAGTTCGATCTTCTCATCTCCAAAGGTCTTGGTCAAGGAGTCAAGGACCCGATAGTCTGCTAAGCAAGCAAATAGCGTAATCTATGCACAACGTGTTTATAAAGGATATTGTATGGACTGTTTCGTAATTTACACCATATAACTACGACTTTGTGCCAAATTACTTAAATTCTGCTTTGCTGTAAGATGGCTTCCTTCGACCTAAGTCCAAGTCAGTTAAAAATAACTTACCTTGAAATAATTGTGCCTGAATATGTTCAAGACAGTTTCGGATTGCAAAAATGCGATGTCCACAGTTTGGGGAAAGACTCAGGTCTTCAAACTTTTGCCTCATTTCTTCATCCCTCTGCGCAGTATCTGAAATGAAGCAGGCATATATTCTCTCAATAGAAAGTACTCTAATGTCAAATGAATTGCAGAAATGTTCGTTATAACCACAGATTATCTGGTGTCAGAAAGTAATGCCCCTGTCTGTAATAAATAGAGGGTCAGAAATGAAATTTTGGTAAGTTTCACACGAGTGGCTACAGCCAGGACAGGTGATTCCACATTCACTCATTTATGTAAGTGTGGTGGCCAGTGGTGCTCCATGTGATATGTATTTTTAATATCAAATGGTAGGTCTATAAACGACCAAACTGTTATAAATTGTGAGCTGTAGGAAAGCTCCATTGTAGGTCGGTAATCGGCCAAATTAATGAATATTTGTCTGAGCGTTATGGACGCATAAATTATGTGTATTATGTTGTAAATAGAGACGTGATTGTCCGGTTGTTTCTGCGAGGTTTCACAGTAAATCATTAAATCAAATACGTCTTGAGTTTGGCAGCTGGAAGACGCAAGAATGGAAATTCTAAATTCGTTTTGGCAAGACATATTAAGAAATATCTTTTAAAATAAAATAATCAAGCTAAAGTTTTGGATATATTTTCCTTTGCCAGATACTGCGCTCTGATTTTGAATTGCAGCTCAGAGTGATTGGTGGCAGACCAAGTGGGGCCCATACAGAGATCAACACAGACAACCCTACCTGGAAGCTGTGATTAAACTGTAAATTTATTTGTGTCTTGATCAATATATATATATATATATATATATATATATATATATATATATATATATATATATATATATATATATATATATATATATATATACACACACACACACACAACAACAGTTCCTGTTTTGTGTTTTGTCTACTGCTATAACATAAGTGTATAATTTAGTTTCTGAACATAGTTGGGTCTGCCTCAGCAGAAATAGGTGGGTTCAACATTGTAACAAAAATTCGGGGCTCGTCCAGGATATGAAATAAGTACAGCCCTAAACAATTACAATGACACGTACCTTGTAACAACCAGGTAGTTAAGTACATAAACCCTGACCCTGTGTCTGTGATACGAGTGCATTGTTTTACCCCCCCCCCCCTCCTTTTACAAAAAAAACCCAAAAAACAGTAGTGTGTAAAACGCACCAGGTCAGACACGCAAAACAATAAGCACAAGTCAGTCGGTTCTTGGCATGCATTGCTAACTCTCTGCAGACAAGTAATAGGTCAACCATGTCTTTCAAACCAGCAGAGTTTTTAGACCAGCCTCTTACAAAGTGTCGTTTGGCCAAATTAAAGAGGGATGAATTGGACAGTGTAGTCCATATCACTCTAGGTCATGGTCACTTGGGGTGTAGAGTTCTTGCCACTTTCGTTGAGGTTTGACTAAATCCCAGTGAGTCCAGGCAGCCATTTTAGAGATGGAGAACCACATCGGGCACAATGTTAGCAATTATTATAATTGTAATAATATTATTATAATTATAATATAAGAAAGCATCATCTCAATAGAGACGCTAACATATGGAATAACAGTGACTATACTGTAGCGTGGGTTTACTTTTTGTATTGTCATTGCTCTTTTCAATGGCCCATAGGAGGAGACTATACAAGCATACCTTCAGAGCAGCTGACATTTTTCATCATTGCGTCAGCCCATTCTTCAAAGCCCATCCGTTCCACTAGGCCATCTTTTCCCAAAATGTATGATTCTGGTTCTTTTTGAAAAACACCACCATAAAACGCCTCCACAGTTATACCTATGAGGCATTTGTTCTCGCCTAAATAGCGAAACACGACATCCCAATGCTTTCCCCTCTCTGGATTTGTGCGCTTGGAACCCCAAATTTTCCGTTTCACACACATATTGATATGTCCGATTATTTTTTCTTCGTCGCCTTCACAGATTTCTTGTCCAACCACTTGTAAAGTGTTATCGTCCACACCAAAACACACCAAACCCCCCTCGTAATTTGCGAAGGCACCGACGTAGTCGGTCACGTGTCTTTGAACTCTGCTTTCTATGCCGGGACCGTCAGCTATTTTCTTGTACTGAACAACTTTGGACTCTGGTGGAGGCGCCTTATCACAAAGCTTCAAGTCTTGAAACCATGGAAAACGATTCAGTTTGCTCGCTTTTGATTTCATGTCATCTGACGGATCCAAATTTGGATACGAAGGAAAATATTCCCAATAATCGAAATGTTCTCTTTCACGCGGGCGTTTTTCTGTTCTTGTCATAATATTAATGGCTTGCTCAAAATTGCCTACTTCTATTGTGCTGCTGTCTGTAGGAAGGCGCAGGTTAAATGTATGTTCCTTATCTTTCAATACCAGCAGAGTGGAGACTGGCTCTACATGCAAATGGAGAATATCACTTGTGGGTGGCTCACTACTGAAGTTCAGACCTTCCACCCATTCCTCGGGTCTCAAAGTTTCCATCAGTCTTCCTTCCACAGTTGTCTTCCACTGGTCAAGATGTTTCGGTGTCACAGTGTCATACTGACCACCTTTCCTAGCAATTCCCTGGTGCTGGGCATTAATCATTTTGATCACACCATATCGTCCCGTATTGGAAATAGCACAGACTGCTTTTGCAATTTCCCTCGCTTCTATCTTTGTAGCTTCTCCTTTTTTCATGATATTTATTTTCACAGGAAGTGTAACTTCAACAATTTCGTCAAAGTCATCCATTGTGCAGAAACTGGAGCGATTCCCCGTGCTGCTATAATCGAGGTGATATCATCACTGAATGATTGCGACTTCCATCAAGGAAAATTCCAGTGGCTTTTATCGTCAGCTGAAATAAATTTAAATAATGCATCGTTAAAAGCATGCGAGACAGTTATATGAGTGAGTAAGTATCACGATTAAAGACTTAAAAATCATCTTATCTGGAACTGTATTACATGTACTTGTTACCTCGACGAGACACGTCCATATTATACGTACCACAGGTGATTTTTTCCCCAGGCTTTCAGGTTGACCCGATGTCAGTGAATGCAGAGATAAATAAAATGAAAAAAAAAAAGAAGAAAAAAAACGGGCTAAGAGACACTTCAAAAGCAGTCTTGACAGAAGTTAAAACATACGATAGCTCTGCGGTCGGCGGGACCCTTTCTGCGACTCTAACGAAGGCACAATGAGTGACACCAATGTAAAAAGTTTGCTTTATGTGACAGTAACTGTGGTACTACGAAGCTTGAAGTAAAAGAGAGATGGCCTCAATGAGGAGATTAAAGAGCGACATGAGGGTTACGCAAAGACCGTGTCTAAACAGCAAAGACTCCTGGAAGTACTGGACAGTAGAGAAGGAAGTAAAAGTGTAATCATAAGAGGGGTCAGTGAGTATTATTTACATTATATATCGATATAAAACAACAAAAGGGACTAAGAAATATGTGAACATATTCTGCGTATCATTGGAGCAACACTTAGCATTCACCCATCGAAGAGTGGCCAAATCTTTCTTTCTTTCTATCTTTCTTTCTTTCTTTCTTTCTTTCTTTATTTATTTATTTATTTATTTATTTATTTATTTACTTACTTACTTACTTACTTACTTACTTACTTACTTACTTACTTACTTGCTTGCTTGCTTGCTTACTTACTTACTTACTTACTTACTTACTTACCCTGGGTAGCCCTTTCAGAGCCGAGCTCTGTTCTTCCAAGGGACCCAGCATACATCTAGATGAAATAGGAAGGTAGTATTGCATATATAATTAAACAGTAATAAAAATTAAAGAAATCTAAAAGTGTTAATACTTAGACTATATACGAGTTACTAACACTGTAAATCTATACTTGGCATTGGTCTTTTGCTGTCCATCAACAACTGAGAGAGACCGCGAACTGGCCAATACCAGTGCAATGAAACATGACGGGCAGTTGTACAAGGCAATATAAAGACGTACATCCCGCAGTGCTTAAAGAATGGGACCGCCTAAGATATGTAGAAAAGCAAGAATAAGACAAAACAGAGAATACAGGATGCAACATTTGGCTAGATGCTCGTCCATGCACGTGTAGTTCTACGTGACGATGTCGTGATATGTATATACTGGTACACCGGTTACCCCTACAAAACTATGATAAAAATTCGCTGATCTACTTATGTCTAAAAGAAAACTGTCATGTTTGTACAATATCACGAAGGAAATTATTGTTGGCTTGAATATATACATGATACTTCAGAGTGTATGCAAAAACATGGAACGGTCATCACACGAATGTACTGTATCTAATTTAAGAGAACTTCTGCAGAATGCTTACGAATCTCAGTGGCTTAACCACATTAGAGGATCTGGTAAAAAGAACACAAATTACGTAATTATTATGAATATTAAACTAAATTTGAGTCAGAGTCATATCTAACCGGCTCTATATCAGTCGTGAAAAGACGAGCTCTCGTCAAATTGATGATCAGCGCCCACACTTTAATTGGCGATAGAAACGGGCCGCTGTACCCGACCAAAAACACCACTGGAACAAAGAAGGTGTTCCATGTGCGACATGAATGCTATTGAAAATAAAGAACATGTCATGTTACATTGTATCTTGTACAATAATATAAGGGAAGATTTATTTGTAAAGTTAAACAACTGTTACAATGGGATTCAATTAACCGAGACGGAAAAATTTATAAAAATAATGCAATCTGAAGATAGTCTAGAGGCACTTACTTAATTGAATAAAATCTTTGAACTCTGGCAACAACGACTCCGCTACTAAGGCTCGGTAGCTTATTGGTTACGTATATATTTATTTTTACTTTAAACATATTTATTTCACCTGGATATATAAGTGTTTGACTCGGTACATTTGTATAAGCTGTGTAGTATATATCGGCATTTTGTAATCCTTCTATATTTCTGTTTTCATGTTGACCATATCTTGTTTCCAAGATGAATGTCAATAAAGCTTCTCTCTCTATCTGTCAGTCTGTCTGTCTGTCTGTCTCTCTCTGTATATACATATTTATATATATATTATTAATACTAACGTATATACACCCTTATACATATACAAAAATTCAATTCATATGACGGAAGAGTACAAAATAATTCAGTAATTTCAGAAGTACATGTACAAATACTATTAAAAAACAAAGAAACAAAAAAAAACATAGCACGTGAGTTCATATATCCAACAAACTACTCTGTGAAGAGAGCCACAATAATATCTCGAATCCCAGTAAACGACGAAAAAGAAAATTGTCTGATATCATGAGCATCTGACGAAGGCACAATGAGTAACGCCAATGTGCAAAGTCTGCTTCACGTGATGGTACCGAGGTACGAAGCTTGAAAAGAGAGAGAGATGACCTCAGTGAGGAGGTTAAAAAGCTACACGAGGGTTACTCAAAGATTAAAGAGACCATGTCTCAACAGCAAAGACTCCTGGAAGTACTGGACAATTGAGAAGGAAGTAAATAAGGGGTCACCTGTGTTTTTTCAGTAGATACACACATCTGGCCTATTCACGGAGTGAGAAATGAACTCGAGTCTGAACATGTGTTAAAATAGTTACTTACTCACGATATATTGTACTTACACTTACAGAAACATTAACTATTAAAGGCCTACCCTTTGCAGTACGAGTATGCTACGTGATACAATCGAAAAATGGGAAGTCCAGCCGAGGTGGTGTTGCGTTATTGGTGCGAAATGTGTTGGCAAGCGAATTGATATATGCAAATTTAATCATTGACAACAAAATATGGTTTAAGTTAACTTTCCTGCCAAAAGTGGCATTTTGTGCCTATTACGTGTCTCCCTCTGACTCAATTTATCACTGGGATAATAGTATGATTCATTTTCAAGAAAAACGTCTGAATTAAGGTGGCTTAACCTTTCACAAAGGGACTACTTGGATATCTGAGTTGAATATAAGTCCAGTGTGAAAAGCTATTGTTTTTATTGTGCAATTCCTGTGTGAACCAGAGTTTATCTCTGCCGTCTGATCACGTCCCTGTAACTCTGTGTTTTGAGTTGAAGAATCTATGCATGCCTGACCTAGGTAACTTATACCAGTGGTCTTGTATGCTGGGCGAGTATACTATGTATACTATTGTATACCCTGCAACACGAATAAACGTTTATGCAAGCGGGCGATTAGGCACTCAAATATCCAGGCAGACACTTTCTTGCAGGAAGTAAACTGTTATGATACACTGACTTGAATTTTGCAGCTGACTACAATAATCTTGTTTTTGTGTCTCATTATCCTCTAACATGTACCTTTGTACATCACTATTGATGACCCCACTGGCTCTGCTGTCATTATGAATGATGACCTTAAACAAATTGAAAATTGGTCTAAGCAATGGCTAGTTACGTTCAACTGCTCCAAACCAAATCAATGATTGTAAGTAAAAAGGGACGGTCACCACAGCACCCCCATGCTGTATTTCAGGCTACTACGCTTCAAGATGTACAACAACACACACATTTAGGTCTTATTCTTAGTGCAGATTTGTCATGGTCGCCTCGCATAAATTATGTTGCCAGCAAAGCAAGGAAATTGATTGGAGTAATAAAGTTTTTGCAACATAGGCTCAGCAGAGCATTAGAATTGATACATTTTACATACATTAGGCCTATTTTAGAGCATGGTGATGTTGTGTGGGCGGGATGCACAAAATCTGATGCAGACCTTCTAGAACATGTTCAACTGGATGCAGCCCGCACAGTGACGGGCGCGACTTGTTGAACAAGTCATCCATCCCTGTACAATGAAACTGGATGGGAGACTCTCTCTAAGCGCAAAGAAAAACACCGACTCATACTTCTGTATAAAATAATTAATGGCCATACACTTGCATATTTACACGATCTGATTCCAGAAAATGTGCATAACAGAAATGCATATAGCGTGAGATCCAGACAGAACATAAGCCAGGTCCGTACAAAAACGAATACTTATATGGCACTTTTATTCCCGCAATGATTCGCCAGTGGAATTAACTCCCATCCAGTGTTCGGAATTCGGAAGATCTAGATACATTTAAACGTAAAATGGACAAAGGGAAACCGAAGACTAACGAGTTGCTTTACATTGGTAATAGAAAAGCTAACATTTTACATGCAAAAATCAGGATGGGCTGCAACCATTTGAACCATGATATGCACAAAATTGGTATAGCAAATTCCCCTGCTTGTGCCTGTGGTGCCCAGATAGAAAATTCCTTTCATTACTTCTTTGAGTGTGTCAAATACATGACCAAGCGGGATTTATTGCATCAAAAATTATAGTATTGGCCCCTTTCCCGCTACAAACTATTATGTTTGGAAATCCCAAGTGTGGTAAGGCAGTAATCCAAATTATTTTTTACAGTACCCGCACATATATTCTTAATACTGGCAGATTCAGTAAGGCCCGTGCGTTTTCCACCCAGGTTGGTGCACAAGCTTTGCTTGTGACGGGGGTGGGTCATGTATACGGGCCGGAACAAAACAGCTTCCGCATGCGGTACTTAGTGTGTACAAAGTTGGCTGGCCACATCGCATTCGATATAATGATAATGCATACTTTCTGTAATTGTAACTGTGATGTCATATCTTCCTTTATGTGTGTCCTCGTCAATGTAGTGACAATGTAGTGTCCTGTGACCCGTCTTTCCCTTTTGTACAGCATTTGTGTTGTTTCTTTAATTTCTTTTTCTTTTTTTTTTTTTCGCGAGAGGGATTTATATAGACAAAGCCTGTTTCCCAATCGTGGTTTTTTTTTCTGAATAAAATATGTTTAAAACATGTACGCGTATGTTTTTGTTGATTTTTCTGAAGCGTACGATCGAGTTCCAATGCCTCTATTGATGGGAATGTTACAAGGACTACGGTGTGGCTTGGCAGGCCTAATGTTGCTTGCGTAAATTAGTTTCCATATATAGAGACATATGTCAGTCAATTTAACCCATCGAGGGAACTGAACAATAATTCATGCATCACGGAAATCGGATCAGACCAAATTCATTGGGTGATAATACCTCCATGATCTATGTGTGACCAAATTCAACTCTGAAGGTCAATACAGTAGATTACGATGATAATCATGATATGTATGTATGTATGTATGTAGGTAGGTAGGTAGGTAGGTAGGTAGGTAGGTAGGTAGGTAGGTAGGTAGGTAGGTAGGTAGGTAGGTATGAAGTCCCCATGTATGTGTGTATGTATGTAGGTTATGTACGTATGCGGATAAGTAAATAGGCCTATGGCACAAATTGACTGTCGGACCAATGGGTTGTCGGACTACAGGGCAGTCCCCGTAGAGGTATATTCACGTGTTACGGCAGTACCGCCTCTGCTGTAAAACAACATGGCAGTTCAATGAAAAAGCACCTTTTAAAACTAATTTTCGTTTTCTCTAAAGAATATGGATATGCCATTCATCGTAAAGAAAAAGGTGCTGGATGCTGCTTTTACTGCAGCCATCACCGACAGGTGTGAAAGTTGGTTAAATGTTAATTTGAAGATTACCGAGATACTGTATCATAGTGCTATAAAGGTGTTACTAGGTGTACGACTACAAACAGCCAATGACCTATGTTTGATGGAACTGGGATTACCTTCCACCAGGGATATCGTCGAATGCCCCCTGCTTCCACTGAAAGATTTAGTAACGCAGAAACAGAGAACATTTTTCAGAAAGATGTGGAATCAAAGGCATGGAATGGAAGATGATCCGTATATTTTTGTTGTTAAACTGACCCAAAACTAATTTGTAATACATCAACTGCTAAGGAGAGATAGGTGGCGCTTCACATCACGTTCTAGACTGTGCTTCGGCTGTGACAGAATTCTCATCAAATACCATTTTCCGAAGTGTTCTTGGATATACATATTCTATGATGGATTTATTATGTGTTGAGGAATTTACAAGTTAGTTTCTGGATTGACGAGCCGGTGGGTTGAATCATTTTTTACTACCATTTCTACCTGATCTTCCTTGTTTGAAAATCCCGCCATTGTACACTGCAAACAATGCCGAATGGAACGGAGCGTGACCAAGGTGAACCCAATGCAAACAGCAGGGGTAATATTCCTAATCCCAGCTCAGGTATGGTTACTCCAAAGCCCGATGATACTGCCTCTCGTATATTAAACGTCCTTGGGAGTGTGTTGATGAATCCCCGACTCGGCGACTGGTCTTTCCCCTCCGAACTCTAAGCCACATTGTGAGGTAGAATCTGATACAACGGGAGCTGGTAAACGTGGCTGTATGGATGATGATGAAAGTGACTTTTTTTTTACAAAGTTAACAAGTCCCAGAATTGAATTATGGTTTAAAAAACTTATTGGTGAAGCTGTAAAAGCTGAGATTAGTATTCAACATAAAAAAATTGAGGCTCTTGAGAGTCGAGTTACCCAGCTAGAGACTGAGTTGTCTGATACCAAAGCCAGGCTGAAATCAGCAGACGAGATACAAGAAACAGTATATGCTAACAAGAAAAAAATATCTGAATTAGAGAATGATCTTGGCGAACTGCAGCAATATGGTCGTCGAAATGCAGTGCGTATATGGTCCAAAGACGCGGAAACTGAAGGAGAAAGCACGGATGAGATTGTCCTCGGACATATCAAAAGTCTTGGTGTCAAAATTGACCGTTTTGAGATTGGTCGTACCCATAGAGTGGGTAAAAAGAGAGAAGGCAAACCCCGTGCGATTATTGTAAAGTTTATATCTTACCGTGCCAGGGAGAGGGTGTACCTTAATAGAAAGAAAAACAAAAACATTTTTATTTCGGAGGATCTAACAAGAAAGAGAGCCCATATTATGTATATTGCCCGTGGACTTAAACGCGACAGACGTATTCATTCTTGTTGGAGCAAAGGGCAAAGATGGTCGTCTCTACATACGCGAAAACAATCCGTGGAGCCAGGACAGACAGAATAGCCCTCCAGGTCCAATCGTGCAAATACACAATAAGGAGGACCTTGATCGCTTCTTTGACCCCTGAATCGTGTGAATAATGACATGACTTGTCAGTCAACATTCAACAAACAGCATCACTTTCCTGCCATGATCTTGCTTCATTATTCTCAATTGCAATTTTGTTGCGCGGTTGGTCTTAATTATGCTACACGTCATTTTTGGGGGTTAAGTTTTGTTGCATTTCAATCTACAGCGTACATGTGCAGAGTGTACATATTTCAAATGTTGATTACATAACCTGAAAAATTTACCTGAACTGGACAGAACCTTACTATGTCATAGGTTTGTAATGCAGACAAACACAAAACTTTTCTCTCTATTCTGACAAACCTGCCAGTTTGACTTAATCTGTAAGTTTGTATTTAGCGCGGTGTTGTTTTGCGCATGCATTGCTACACACATGTTTGTATGCGATTTATTCCACATTCTTGTTTCTGACCCCTGAGCTTCCCCTTTGTTAAATATATTATTTTTTTTCCAGCTCGGGTCAAACTGATTGCATTTGATGGTACGATACAAGTGTGTCTGGCGTTATTCACTTTTGCATTCTACCTAGTGCAGTACTACAATTTAAATATTCACTGTTATTACTAGCCCCAGAGAATTTGTGAGGCACAGTACCATGTACATACATGCTGACCAGTAAGTTAGGTACAATTTATTACTGAAACAAATTCTCTACTACACGGAGATCGGAGCATGGTTAGGCAGAATATATGTGCCTCACGATACACACTGTTACATATAATTGAATCTCACCTGGTACGTATCATTTGAAATTCTCACTGTTCTTTTTTCCTGGTGCATTACTGATTTGTACAAGTGTTATCGGTATATGAATTCTTGTTATTCTTTATGGAATCTGGTATTGTTGTAAAAATGAATATCATAATTTCCAGTTAAATCTAATTATTGTATAAAATGAACTCCGCCTTTCGTAAGTCTCTACTTTTTTTGAACAATTTTGTATTTCATCTTTTTGTATTCATGTTCATGTTCATGTTCCCGGAAAGTACTCAATTATTCTTACTACAGAAAGCAAAAATCAAATACGTGTCCAACAGTAAAATAACCCAAGTTGTTTATGCAGGAATTTGTTCCTCAAAGATAATCGATGGGTTGTAATTATGCTCAGCACCGGGCAGCTATTGGTATTTTCAACTTGGGAAGAGACATATTTAAGATAGAAATTTGTTTGTCTTTAAGTGATGATTTGAAGGTGCCCCTGTGCTTTATCTTTTTAATTTCCTTATTGTTCATGTTAAATGTTTTCCAATGCTTACGTCACATTTGCATATCTATAACTAAGCACCTCCTGACTGCATCCGATGTCCATCCAAATCCTGGACCATCTGACACAAAACAACTTAAATTAGGCCATGCCAACATTAGAAGTATTAAAAGTGATGGGAAGTTAGACGATCTTCAATTATTAATGCAAAATGAGGATATTGCTATCTTGGGGATATCCGAAACATGGCTTAATAGTAGTTTTCCTAACGATCTCCTCTCACTAGACGGCTACCAACCCCCTCTTCGGAAAGACAGGGCATCGGGTGCAGGTGGAGGTGTCATGCTGTATGTGCGAGATTCACTTCCTTTTACTCATTGCAAGGAGTATGAACATGACAGTGTTGAAAGTTTATGGATAAAAGTTCAAACGCGACGAGGCAGTATCCTTATCGGCACCTTTTACCGTCCGCCAGGCCAAACAGCAGAGTGCCGTGATCATTTTTTAGACACTCTTTCGATTTCGATTTCTCTTGCACTGGAAAGCAACCCTTTTGCCCTTATTATACTCGGTGACTGTAACGATAGATGTAGAGACTGGGAGTCGGATCATACTGACAGCGAGCTGGGTACAAAACTCTTTAATATCATCTCCCAAAATTATCTTTTCCTACTTATCAATGAACCCACGAGATCCACTTAATACACTGAAAGTCTATCACATTTACTTATTACTGACTCTCCCGGTCTTATCATCAACAGCGGAACGTTACCCGCAGTCTCTTCATCCGACCATTCTGTTATATACTGTACCCTTACCTTAACTGTAATGCGCAATCGTCCATTTAAACGCACCATATGGGACTTCAAAAATGCAAATTTCGAAGGGCTAAATTCTTCACTGCCGTATGCTCCGTGGAATACTGGCTTTAGTGTTTTTGACAGCATTGATGATATTGCAACCTATTGGACTGATCTGCTCCTCAGCATTACCAAAGAATATATTCCAAGCAAAGAAATCTTTGTGAGACCAAAAGACAAACCCTGGATGGATTCATTTATTAAAAGAATGAGGAGAAAACGGGACCGTGCATGGAGGCGCTACAAACGAACTAAATACGATGCCCATTATCAAATCTATAAGAAATTTCGTAACATAACTGCAAACGCTAATAAATCTGCTATCCAGTCTTATTTCTCAAAACTGACAGATGATCTAGATAACAAAAATTTAAACCCCCAAAAATGGTGGAGCCTCACCAAATCCATACTGGGTTGCAAGATCCATCAAAATATACCGCATTTAATTGAAAATGAAAATGTTATATCAAATAATATAGAGAAAGCCGAAATTTTTAATGAGTACTTCGCCAGTCAGAGCAAGCTTGAAGCTGATGATACCTTTACTCTACCTACTTTCGAACATCGTACTAATGAGAGGCTCAAAACGTTCATATTCACTGAAGAAGAGGTTAAAAAAGTTCTGCTATCCCTCAAAACAAGCTCTGCAACTGGTCCCGATAACATTGGTAATTTCCTTTTAAAAAATGTGGCAACTGGTATCAGCTACCCACTGCTTAAGCTATTCAATCTTTCAATGCAATCATCTTCATTTCCCGACTGCTGGAAAAAGTCAAATTTATGTCCAGTGTTCAAAAAGTCCGACCGACAAAGCAAAACTAACTATCGTCCAATTTCCTTGCTATGCAATGTGTCCAAAGTATTGGAGCGTCTCGTGTTTAATAAATTTTATGAATACCTAGTTAGTCAAGGCATATTAACGTCCAAAAACTCAGGATTCAAACAAAATGACTCGACTATAAATCAGCTAATAAGCATACTGCACAATATCTATAACGGTGTAGAAAACCACAACGAAGCTCGAATAGTTTTTCTAGATGTCTCCAAGGCCTTTGACCGTGTTTGGCACGAGGGACTATTGTTCAAACTACGCCAATTGGGTTTTGAAGCATCATTGGTACGTTGGGTACGTAGTTATCTCTCAAATCGTCGGCAACGAGTGGTCATCCAGGGCCACTGCTCACAATGGCTCCCTGTCGAAGCCGGAGTTCCCCCAAGGATCTATTCTTGGACCCCTTTTATTTCTTGTATTTGTAAATGACATTGTAGATAACATATCATGTGATATAAGATTGTTTGCCGACGATACTAGCATCACTGAAATTGTAAAAAACCCCACTATCTCAGCGAACCGCATGTATGAACGGTGATTTGAGAAAAGTTGACCAGTGGGGTCATCTTTGGCACGTCTTATTTAATGCATTGAAATCTTTCTCTAATATTTTCGACAAAACGCGACAAATATGAGCATCCTCGATTACTTCTGGGTGATCAAGTCATACCAGAAACTACCACCCACACTCACCTGGGGATAACTCTATCTTAAAATTTAACGTGGAATGCACAAACTGAGAGAATTATAGATAAAGCCAGTAAACGTCTTGCTGTCTTGAAGAGACTGAAATTCAAACTATCTAGAAATACCTTATGCAAACTATATCTCACTATGGTGCGTCCAATACTTGAATATGGGTGTGTACTTTTTGATAGTTGCAGCAAAGGACTCTCGGACCTTCTTGAGTCCGTGCAATATGAAGCGGCCAGAATCTGCAAGGGCGCTCGCCGCCACACCTCGCTTGACCGTCTACTCTCTGAATTAGGGTGGCAAACTCTTAACTCGGCGTAAATATTTCAAACTAGTTGCTTTCTTCAAAAGTACCACGGATTGTGTCCCGAATATTTATCAAGTATAGTACTCTTAAAACCAGCCGATACCAGTGGTCGTAGTCTTAGAACACCGCAGTATTTGAGACAGGTCAAATTTCGTACAAAACGGTTTGGTGATTCATTAGACAGTGTCATTACCATATCCAAACCGTAGTCCTAACAAAACAAATCCAAGTCAATTCCGACCAAAGGCAATGTTCCTTGGTATGTATAGCTGAAAAATATAAATTTATAGTTCGTATTTACCCAAAAGAGACCAAAACGTAAGTGCAAAGGTCCATAGGGGGAAAAAAACAACTTTATCTAGTTTTCACATGACAGAATGCAAAAAGTTTTGTTTGAAATTAAAGGCCTATTTCAGCAAATTGGTTTGAACATTTGCATCATTCATGCATATATAGGACCATACAATTTATGAAAAGGGACCAAAATTTGCAGCACATCAGAGAATTTGTAAGTGGAGGTTCTTAACTTGTTGAAAATGTTAATAAAATTCAGTATTTAAAAAGGTACTACTTGCAACCACCATCTCAACAATGATCATCATCCATATAAGTCCACAAAGCGACACCAACACCAACATCAATCCATCAGAAAAGCCCTCTAGGCCTAAAATGACCATCAATAAGAATCTAAACAACATGATTATATAATTCGATGTGTTTTAGGCATGTAGTTAAAGACATGATGTTGTTTTAAAGGAGATAAACTAAGAGTATTTCAAAAAGAAAAGTGTTTGAATTTCCAAATATAGTAAGTACATTGGTTCAAATGTTAAACATCAGCCAGAAGCAAGTGACATTAGGCCTTAAATCATTAAAACGTAGTCAAAAATGCATTACAATAGTCAAAATTGTTGCCTTCAGTAATTAAATCGTGGAACGACCTACCGGACGACATACGTAGCTCTATTTCTCCATCAAAATTCAAATTAACCCTCAAACAAACTTTGTTGGCTACTGATAATGTCCCCCATACTACGCTCATGGTGACCGTTTTGCCAATATTTGACAAACCCAGCTACGTCTACGTCACTCAGGTCTACACGCACATCTCTTCAAAATAAACGTTATAGCCTCTTCATCGTGTGATTGTGGTCATCCCGTCGAAGATATTATTCATTTCTTTCTCTTTTGTCCACTGCATGCTGCCCCCCGTTTAAACCTGTTGAAGGAAATTAGAGATATTGTCGCACCAGGGGTTCACTCAAGCTTTAATGGTCCATGTAGCTAGTGAACGCTTGGTGGAAATTCTGTTATATGGCAACACAGACTTTACACTTGAAGTTAACCAACAAATTTTTTCAAGTGTACAAAAATTCATAATTAATACTCGGAGGTTTCACTTTTAAGGTCTGGGGTGTCATATGTTGCTGAAACTAATTTGAATCGTTAATAGATGGGTTATTTGTACATTTTATGTGAGGTATAAACTTGACGATGTATGCTTTCTTGTGATATATAGGACTGTAATGCTTTCCGTTTAACATGTATCTTTCATTGTACTTGTCCTGTGCGTCTTGTACATAGACCATGTGTTGCGTTGTATGTCTGGAGAGCCTCCAGATCAGTAATTTTGTACTACCTAGGCAATCCAGGTAAAATAAATATATTTATAATAAAGTTCATTAATAATTTACTAACAAAGGATAGCAATATTGAAGACAGTATGTCGGAGTTGAAAAACGAAATTTGCAATTCTATGAAATCGAAGTATTTAACATATAAAGATATTAATTTTGAAATGAGAGTCCACTGTGTATACAGTAAGTCAACGGATGATCATGTGCCGCAGCATGTACGAATCTCTTTCTCTCGACTTCGGCTCTCGTCACACAGACTCCACAGAGACTGCAAAGGTGGTCTCGAACGCCTCGTGAGCAAAGACTGTGTAGCTGTATGACCCCTCAGGTGCAAGACGAGGCCCACATAACAGCATTTTGTCCTGTGGTACAGCATATTAGAGAGAAGTAGGCCTATGGGAAGCAACTTCTGTATCCGCAGAGCATGATTGAGGCAGAAGACCTCACCTGGCCGACTTCAACTTGTTTCACGAATTATTGTCTTACTTTTGTGAGTAACTTGTACGCTCTTGACACATTGAACCTTTGTTACATTGAACTTTTGTTATATTGAATGTTGTCTACATTATTATAACCACTGATTGTATTTGATTGGATGGACTAAGGTCAATAAAACTACTACTACTATTTTGTTAGGATCCCTTTGTTACCAGTAATGCTGAACATCGATAATTAAGAGTTACCTAATTTATATCAAAAGAAAAAAATGGAGGTAAAGCTATCTCGAACCCACTTAAAAAAACTTGCCTTTTTAACCAGCAAATTCAAGTTGTTTGTAAAAAGGAAAGAACATCAACGTGAATAACCTATTCCTGCGACTCCACTGCATATATATATTATATATATTATACATATATATTATATATATATATTATATATATATATTATATATATATATATATATATATATATATATATGTGTGTGTGTGTGTATTTTCGTGCGTGTGTGTGTGTGTGAATGGCGACTTCGGTCTGAAGTATAGTAGTACAGTGATACACAAATGGTGCCCTTGGTCCCAGGTAACATGAACACTTATGAACCTGATGTCGGGAATCACCTTGGGCAGACATTCCCAGCCGAACTTTCAAAATTCTTCATGTTACTGGGTCCAAGCGCACCATTTATTACACTATACTGAAGATCATAGAATAAACGCAATTTTTTCAAACTGCTCAGAGTTTTTTGTGTTTTTTTGTGTTTTTTGTTTGTTTTTTTGTTTTTGTTTTTTTTTTTTTTTTTTTTTTTTTTTGTTTTGTTGTGTTTTGTTTTCAATCAACCAAATAAATAAATAAACAGCCTAAAAATACATCAGCAGCAACATTGTGACACTAACTGCGTGTGTTGCCCCCTGGTGGTAGACGTCAGTTAACATTATTTTCCAAGCGGGACGTACGAAAAAATATTAAATGTGGATCAACCCTCATACTCTTCAAATTCTATCTGCAGTAGAATAAAGTCATATAACCGTGTGTCACTATGTCTTATTTTAATTGGCATATTTAATATTACTTTAAACTGTATATATTTCCAAGACAATTTTCATGTGTTTAATATAATTATGTAGTACTACGCTTTTGTACGATAGCCTTATGACCTTCAAAGCATATACAACGTCACCAGATATGTCTTCCTTTATAGCATATATTATATGATAAAGGTTAGATATTTATACATGTAACCAAGGACGCTGGATAGCCTCCTTGATGTAACAGAATGTACTTTTGATCCCGTTTCCCATGCCTAATGCCTTATACCATCAACTGTGATTATGACAACTACATAATAAGTCATTTAGTAAGGATAGCTTTCGATCTGGGACGCATCATCATAATAGGTCTAATCTGCAATTGTCGGCAAACATGTTTGTCATCTGGTTTAGTGTTTTCAATGATTTTTTTTTTAAATTCAGTGAAAACACTAAAGCAGACGACAACTTTGATGCACACTTTCCTGATTTGTAGTGGAAAAGGGTGAAGATGTTTGTTGCTGTCTAACTGTGCTCTGCTCATATAAAATTATATTGTCATGGTTTTCCCAGTGGAGAGTCCAAGTCACGGGCTTCAGTTTAAACATTTCGCTAGCTTAATAACTATTGTCAATACCACATAAACATCTACACGTACAAATGGTGACAGCTTCATTAAATTTGCTACTTTCGTTGCTGAGGCTTTCCTGCTTCTTAAGATAAAAATACTATTTTACAGTTCACCCGAAAGTCTGGACGCATGTCAATTACCAGTATAACCCCCGTACTTGGCTCCATGCCCTGTGTACCCCGTCAATTAACAGTGGTTAACTCTTTCAGTGTCACATTTTGAATACTCCCAAACCGCGCCGAGTAAAGCTGTTGACATAGACTTGGTTCAAACACATTTTATTGAAGCAATTAGGAAACAGGTCGGTACCCTATATTAATCCTTCTTGCACACATAAGAGAGAAATTAGAGAAGACGATTGACAACACTTAAGGCTGATGCAAAGAAAATCGCTACAGTAACAATGACAGACAGGGTGGCAAGCCGCACGACTGGAAGAATAACACAGCACGATACGTGTTCACAGACAGAGAGAGGGTGGTTGGAGTCGGTCCTCTAATTATAAAACCATGTACTTGAATATAACATTCAGTATCATATATAAACAGGTGTCAAATCTAGCTGTTTTAATAATATAAGTATGAACAGCTTTAAAGATATTTTCATTTTCTTTGAAAGTACAGTTTTTAGACCCAAATAAAAGTATTTCGACAGTGAAAGATGTGAGAGGCAGGACAGAATTTTGAAGTTCGTCACGATGAATTTTATATTACATACACTCACAAAAATAATGAAAAAACGTCCTCGTTCGCCGTGCCACAAGCGCACCCCGGAGAGTCCACAACACCGTTATTGAATAAATCTGACCGAAGTATACTACATTTCATTCGCAAGCGTGCGTGAAGGACTCTCCTTTCCCCCAAATAATACAATTTATTACATTTTTTTGTGTTCTTATTGAGCCTGGATTTGAACTCATCAATATTTTCAGAATTTCGTACATGAATAGGTAGACTGTTCCCAAGTTTGACTGTGGACGGGAAGAAGGATACATCAAAGAGATTGGTTCGAGTGCGTACTGAAGAAAAATTCCGATTTGATCGTACTTCATAACAATTTCTATCATGAACATAGTTCGGGAGTAGATTTAGACTTATATTCTTTGTAATCACAGTACAGAGACACTGGTACTTTAATGAAATGTCTTTTTCACAAGGAACATTAATCTAACACCCCAGTTCTAATTCGGAGTTATTCCTTTTAAGTGGTTCGACTGAAGTCGCAGTTGGCACTGAAAGAGTTAACATGTAATGGTCAGGGATGTCTGGGCTGGCGCCAGAAGATTTATCGTTTTAGCCAGTCTGGCTAACTTAGCTGAAAACCTATTAGCCAGACCGAGACTTAGCCAGATTAAATTTCGGAGATACTACTTGGCTAGTTCGAAGAATTGTATTGCATGAGCTTTTTTTTTTCCTGAAAAATCATGAATATTTTATTTGCCACCAGATTTAGGTATAATGGTCATTTTCTAATAATTGTGAACTTCTAGTCACATTTTACGTTTTATTTGTACAAGCCTAATTTATAATGCAACATCCTTTATCCAGTTTGGCTAATTGATCACAAAAACTATTAGCTAGTTCACACCTTTTTTAGCCGGTGGGCTAACTGGCTAATGCTTAGCGCTAGCCCAGGATGTCAGTCGTTACATTATTGATATAGGCAAATAAACTGGATGTTGACCTTACACACAGCACACCTTTAAACATCTGTGTGGAGTCCATAATGCAGAGCAGAAACCCAAATAAATGAAAGCTCACAACAGGATGCGGTGCTTACGTGCAGCCTTGTCCTTGACCATTGTGGAGTGAGTGAGTGCAACACAGCGGGAGGCTACTCGCGTAGCCTGTAGCCGGGAGCCTGTAGCCTCCTTGAACACCGACAAGACCAACGTTCTCCCGTACCTTTCAAATTTTGCCGATCCTCTGCTTCCGATCAGTAGGCTGATGAAACCCAAGAGCCGCCATTAAGTTCCCCAACATGCATTCAACGAACTACGTTGCAGCATGAACTAAAATATCTGATATCATATTTGTGCATGAACACGTACGGTACCATGTTTGATCGACTTCATTGGCTTGGACTGTCGTTGCACGGCGATGTTGCTTGCAGTTTTCAATGCTGCCAGGACGCACAGACAACATGGGGCAAAACGTTCCGGCCTGATTCATTTCACTGGTCACACGACAGCCTTGCCTTTTTTTACACCCTTCTGTCTCTTTGTCGTGATCAGTACAACTGTTGCGATTTGTAGGTCTGTCCAATGAAATGGTCAAATGAAATGTAAAGTCCTCGGATAACAAGTGATCCAATACAATCAAAATGATGTATCATCGTGATTCTCTTCCGGCATCTGGTCAAAATAATTAGGTATTGAGGTCGTTGTGTAAAAATTTTGTGTCTCAATGATATGACGATGTTTCAACCAGATTATTATGGAAATATTGTAGAAGACAAAAGTAGAGATACTCAAGAGAAAATGGACGTCGCTCCGTAAAGTTTATCCATGTAAAGAAGTCTTGACTAACAGTGAATTACATGCACAAAGAAACAAGAAAAGAAGACTCGCTTCAAGTTCAAGGCAAGTATTTGTGTATTGTACAAAGTGGACCCAAATACAAAATGGACTGGAATGATCTTTATCTTCTGTACATTTGAGATAATATAAAATTTAAATTTTGATTTACCCCAATAAACAGTTGCAATGTTTGAACAATATTCATTAGATATTTAAATGCTCATTAGCATAGAGATAACCAAAGACATTTCTGTATACTTTACTTTTAAAGATATCAAAAGTATAAAATTTTAAATCTCTCTAATTAGCATAATCTAAACCTATGTACCTTTTCGTCCAACATCCACTATAGACGATCAACGGAAATAACGTGAAGAAGATGGAATGGCATCTCTATTTAGTACAGGATCATACAAATATACACAAATCTTTATTGACCTCCTTTTACAGAGATATAGTCCAATATTGACAAATGGATGACAATGCACACACAAAAAAGCAAGCAATAAAACCAAAACACAGTGACACACACACAGAGCAAAACTCGGGTGCACCCACATTTGATGAAAGAAAGGCAAGAAAAAAAGGAATCCTATATACACTATAAAGATATATTCAGAATCCCATATGCTGTCTCTTTGAAATTAAAAATATTATTCACAACATTCAGTATTGGTCAATAGGTATTTTCGTCTTCCATTTTCTTGAAGTATATGAAATTATTATGATCATTTAATGATTTAAATATCCTTCCTTCAGGTTCTAATTTCTCAAACAAGTCCTGTCTCAAGCTTTCGTAATTTTTGCAATACAAAAGAACATGTTTTTGTCGTCAAGTTCTCCAGTTTCACATAAAGAGCAGGTTCTTTCTTCAACAGGGGTTTTCCGTCGTGTGTATCGGCTTAGTCCGATAGCAAGCGTATGGGCGCTTATTCGCAATTTGCTAAAATTGTTTTGTTTTGCTACAGGGATACGTTTGCTTTTCAAATATGGTTCAATTTCAAACCATTCTTTCAATAAACAATATGACCTGAGGTTATTATTACATACAAAATGAAATTTGAAGCCCCTCATATTGGAATAAATAAAACAAAATTTAAAAGGAAACTTTATTTGATATTCACGAGATGCACAATAGTAAAGAACGTGCTTGGACCTTGAAATTGCATTGCCTTCTAGGTATGCTTTTGAAGACACGAGATCTAAGATTTGAAATGCCCGTAATAAATGCTACAACTTTTTATCAATATGCATTAAGTACGCAGCTCTCGTATCACAAATAGATAAAATTAGATTGGCATCTATATCCATTATAGTTTTAAAGGTATCAATTTTTTTAAAAATTTGTAATGTCACTAATTTGCATAATTTTCAACATTTTTACTCTTCTACATTAAAGACTTTCAGTCGTAGGGTTTCCACCGTGCTTGCCCAATTTGGAAATTATGATTTTTTAATGAAGTTGTCTCAGAAAAACGCGGACAAATTTTGGCCGTAAACAAGGAAAGGATTATGGGTAAAGCCAAACTGTCTGCGTTGACAAAGCGATACAATTACTGCGACAAGTTTAAATGTGTATTTTCACAAACATGAGTCACAAAATCATCAGGAACCTCAATCTTTCGGTAGGACTACGCTGGACTAAAAACTCCGATGATATTTACACTTTCGATTCGATTTAAAAATATTTTATTCACTAATTTTCGAAAGATTTTCCGAGGGAAAGTAATATATTAGATGCAATGCATGGATATAAAATTACTTTATTCGGAGTGCCTTTTTTCAAAATTGCTTTTTGCTATATTAGTATTTACTTTATCCGTGACCATTCTGTTGTCGAATTTACTGGAAATCGCCCAGGTTATCTATCTATCTATCTATCTATCTATCTATCTATCTATCTATCTATCTATCTGTCTATCTGTCTATCTGTCTGTCTGTCTGTCTGTCTGTCGGTCTGTCTGTCTCTCTGTCTGTGTAACTACCCACCCACCCATTCATATATCTATCTATCTATCTATCTATCTATCTATCTATCTATCTATCTATTTATGAAGGTAGCATTTTGGATAAATTGTAACTCCGGGCCCATAATTTGGCATGTTGCTAAAGGCACCTCTACTGTGGTACAATAGTTCTTGGCCTATGTGAGCACGAGATTATATCTCCTGCTCAATCTGCTGATCTAAAACTACAGTAGACTCCAACGCATGTGCCTTCACAAAGTATCAGATGATTGACCACACGACTTGAATAACGGCGTTTCAAAAGTGTTTTGATACAATCATTCATTCTATTTCAGTTGAAAACAGTCAAAAAGGTAAAGCGTATCAAGGACAATGAATCGGCTCAAATCGTATGCTTTAGACTGAATTCACGGTAACACATTTGTCTTCCATTAGTTTGCCGTTAGTATGGCTAAGGTCCGAAATTAATCAGACCTGTGCTTTACCATTTATCCAAGATTTGACGCAACATGTACGGGGATCTTGCTGTCTTTTCACAAATGACACACATTCATGCGACTGGCCGCAACATTGATGAGATCAATGTCCATACACAGGGTACTACTTCTGCAGCAGAAAGATGGTTTACAGGAGATAAGCTTCTTGTAACTCGTTCGAAATTAGAATTCTCTGCTTAACTTAGTATACAAAAACAAAACTATGATCAACACGGGGTTTTTTGTAGGTAACAGGAAAAGGGGATATTTAATTAGACGATCAGAATGTCCATAACACTAGAACATGGAAGTGCATATGGACAGTCAAATTAATTTAACATCTTTGCGCAGTTGCAGTGGTTTAAGTTACATACTCTACGTGAGCTAGAGATCTGTCTTCTACCCGAAGCCCAGGAAACCAGGCACAAACGATCCGTTCAGCCAGTGATGCATCATTGTGACAGTGTGGGGAATGTTCGTTGATCTATAGAACCCAGGAACGCCTGAGTTCACAAAAATCAAGATGCTGGAATAGTCATGGATTACTTTGATTCAATCAATAGCAGCAGAACAGACCTTGTTCGTAAATAACAATATTTCATGGTAGTCAACAATTGTCAATGATGTTTAAATGCAGCAATGGGCTAGCACTACATTATGTCTATGATTACTATGATCAGGTTGCTGTTCTGTCCGGGAATATTAATAATTATCAAACACGCTGTTTTCTAATATACCTGATGAATATTGCAAATCTTTTGCCTTCGACCTTAGTCTGCTAGGCCACGAGATTTGAGTCGTATGCATCTGTCAGTTTTGAACTGTGAGCGAGGGTCGAGTTGAACTTCATTATTCATTCTTTTGCACAGGTCAGTGCATGTCTACATGTATATGTTTACTCAAATTATTTGTTGACGTATTTAGCATTAACTTAAACATGAGAAGCAAACGTCAAGAACCAGTTATAGGACAAAATAATAATGAATCAGGCCCTGGACTGCCCTGTATCCCACAGCAAGAAATTTGACAGGAAGCAGGACAGATCCACGTGTTATTAAGCAGGGCCATAATACCTCCATGGCAGGGCCAAATGTGTTTTTCAGGTAACAACCTGGAAAGGCCAAAAGCTTAAGAGAAGTTATCACGTATTTTACACATACAGGAAGTTTGAAATATTTAGAAATCAACATCTATTTGGTAGTAAAAGTAGGCCTATTATTTTCAGGTGGTAAGATATAGCATTCCCTGCTTATGAGGCCTCATCATGGTAGAGGCATAAACAGGTTGTCCAGCAACCGAGGCTGGAAGAGCATATCCACAGTTAACCTTGGTTGATATGAACATGGCCTGTTGCCAGATCGGGGCATGCATATGTTAGGAGTCAGAACTACTTGACCGTGTTTAACAAACTACACCATTTAAAAATGTCTCAATTCCGGTCACTCATGCTCGCCAACATTTTGGGGTTTGTCCGATGGACATAAACATGTTCTCCCTATAGTATGTATGGGGATGCCTGACACCCATTGTCGTGTTTTGCTTAAAATTGGCCTGTGCACAGCAGCACGTATTGAACGGGCTTAATTCTGTTGGTTTGCCGGAAATAAAAAACGAAAGCGAAAGCAATTCTTCTTCTTGCTCCGTCAGATGGAGTCCCAATTCGCATAAAAGCTGACAAACCTTTTATGTGAAGTACAAAGCAGGGGATTTTTTTATAGGTGTCTGGTCGTGTGCATATTTGTGCTTGTGTACACAATACCGTTACAAAGCAGCCTTTTCACTTGTAAAATATATTTTTCTCAAGTCAACATGAAGTGTAAACCATAAAGATCACCCAAAAGAACGAATGAAAAATAAAAGCAGGATCCGTGAATCATTCAGACTCAGATTCAGAATGCTTTTATTTGACCCAAAGAATACAATGAAGAATTCAGACAGATAACAATTACTGGTCAAGAGACCCTCATTAACACCACAGGGTCGCTAGCATGGTGGCCACCCAGAAAACTCGTTAAAGATACACATTTTCATTGAGTGATAAAGAAGAAAAAAGAAAAGAAGAAAAAAATGCAATACCGTAAATATTTATGACATGATTAATCGAGTAATTTAAATTTGACAAGCGATCTAGAGGTACTGGAAAAAGGAAATTAATATGATTCGGTTGTTACAAACATTGATAATAATAATTAATATCACTTTTATCTGACGCATAGATGGATCGCATTTATCTAAATTACATATATAGCAATCAGAAATTTAACTTATTTCTGAATATTTTTCAATAAGATATCTTTTAATATAATTTGTGTGACCTTGTAAACTGTGGGTCCTTACTTTATCAGTTATTTGTTTTGGGGTTTCATTAATTAGTTTGACTAGACTGTATCTAATGCAAGATTTAGAAAATTCATGACTCACTCTATTAATAAAGATGCTTCATCTTCTAGAGTTATGGTCATGGACTTCAGAATTAAGCTTATTGAATTTTATTAGAATATTTAGGTGAAGATTTTTATTTACTAATTTATAGTAAAATTTAAATTGTAATTTACATATATCTTCAAGTTTTAATAATTATAACTGTTTCAAAAAAGGTTCACTGTGTGCATTATAAGTACTTAATATAATAATTGTAAGTGCTTTCGTTTGTAACTTCTTTAATTAAACAATTTGATAACCCAGTTTAAAATTGCATGACGAAGATGTGGTAAAACAAGTGAATTGTAAAGAGTAATAAGTATATTTAAAGGTGGAAAATGTTTAAGCCTATTCAATATACCATTTACCTTAGAGATTTTTACTGAAATATTGTTAATATGGCTATTCCATTTTAAATGTTTGTTAATTGCAAGTCCCAGAAAATTGAAATTATCAACGCACTGTAAATATATACCATTCATATACAAATCTGGTATTCAGAATCACTTGACATGATGCTGTAGCGATGAATATGGCTTCAAGATAACTTTATCTTTCAATACAAGCACAATATCATGTGATGTCCAAAAAAAGTGTAAATGTAACTAATATTTCCGGGAAGCATAATTTGCAATATCAATATTTACATTCCATTTATTTGATTAACTTTTAATGTCCCACATTTAATTGTCTGTGCTGCATCGATAAACGCTGTTGCATGCACATTCAGAAAATGGCTTTTCTTTTCTTTTTTGTAATAGCATCCAAATCCCTCGCAGGAAAAACATTGTGTAACATATTTAAAGAGAGAGAAACTCTCAACCTGTGGAAACGTCACGATATTTACACATGCAAAGTACATGCATGTGATCGGGCATCGAGCACACCTAATTTGGCACGCAAATTACGTGAACGTCACTGTTGACTTATCTTCATAATTAACATATAAATCATGTGCCGTTAGTCATTGTGATTCTTTGACGAATTGTCATTGACTTTCGTTAAGATAATAGCTATGGAAAAAAATGTTTACTTTGAATGCCCGCAAAATGCAAAAATATGCTCACAAAAGGACCACAAACACCTTTTAATGTTTTCTTTCACAGCCTTCTGCTGTTTTATGGTTAAAATTGTTCAGCAGGGACTGTAGCTGTGATAGGGTTATTTCAAAATGTCAATAGCAAAATCCATTAATCCAAAGTGTAGGCCAGCTTCGCAAAGTTTTACAGATGTGCCGGTAATTCTGCAGATCAAATATTAACAATTACAAAAATGTCTGCAAAACTAAAACAGACATGTATATAGTGTTCTGTTTTGAAAGCACACAAGCAAATTTCAAGCTTAGCAAACCGTCCATTGTAGTAATCGTTCTTTACTATGCTCTCTCACCTACAACCACAAGTCTCCCATACATGAAGCAATTGTTAGCTCACCTGACTTGCTAGTCAGGCTGAGCTTTAAGGAGGCTAAGTCGTCCGATCACAATCCACATTTTCGACTTCTCCGAAACCGCCAGCCAGATTCACTTCAACTTCGTGACAATGTACCTTGGGTAGGTGTCTACTAAGTTTGTTGAAGTGGTCACGTTCAAGTGATATTTTGGATTTTTTAAATTTTTTTGTTCATTTTTGGCAAATTTTTTTTCAATCTCCAACGAAACTGGTCACACAATTATTCTGATATCACGTTTGAACACTCCTAGGGAGTCATAGTTTTTAATTGTTCACCAGTTGGCGCTGCATTTTTTTTCTATTTTTTATGATTTTTTTGTGTGTTTCTGTTATTTTTGACTTCTCCAGAATCATCACTCACACTAAGTTGGAACTTGGTGGATGTGTGCCTTGTTGAAGGGTCAAAAGTTGTTCACTAGGTGGCACTGCTGAGGATTCCTAATTTTTAACGATTTCTTTTTCAATTCGGGTAATTATCGGTAAATGCACATTTCCTATTGATTACTATGTAAATCAATGGGTATTCTACTGCTAATTCATATTTTGTTTTTTCTTTTTTACGATTTTTCGTGTGCTTTCGCTATTTTCGACTTTTTCTCCAGAAACCGACACTCAGATCAAGCTGAAGCTTGCTGGATATGGCCCTTGTGAAAGAGTCAAGCAAAGGTGCATGGCACTGCTGTGGATTCATAATTTTTAACGATTTTTGAAAAATCGGGTACTAAGGCAAAACAAAATTAATTGTGAGTTTCTCATGCACCGCCGACTCAGTTTTTTTGGATGCACCTCGGCCATTTTATTTTCAAAAATTAGTGAAAATTATTTTAAAAAATCTACCCATCCGCATCTTCAGTTTCTGCCGCCTCATTTTTCCCGCAGTAAAAAATAATAATGGCGTTTTACACAGGGTAGTGCTAAATATAGTAAAGGGAGAATATATATATATATATATATATATATATATATATATATATATATATATATATATATATATATATATATATATATATATATATATATATATATATATATATATATATATATATATATATATATATATTCTCCCTTTACTATATTTAGCACTACCCTGTGTAAAATATATGTATATATATACATACATACATATTACACCCACTACAATGTTCATGAGTGAACGAAATGATGCAAAACGTATTCAAAATAAAAGATATACAAAGATTCAAAATAAGATATACGTTTTGAACGAAATGATGTAAAACGTATATCTTATTTTGAATCATTTCGTTCACTCATGCACATTGTAGTGGGTGGGTGTAATGTGTATGTATGTATGTATATATATATATATTTATATATATATATATACACACATACATACATATTACACCCACTACAATGTTCATGAGTGAACGAAATGATGCAAAACGTATTCAAAATAAAAGATATACAAAGATTCAAAATAAGATATACGTTTTGCATCATTTCGTTCACTCATGAACATTGTAGTGGGTGTAATATGTATGTATGTATGTATCTATGTATGTATGTATGTGTTTATATATATATATAAATATATATATACATACATACATATATACATACATACATACACATTACACCCACTACAATGTTCATGAGTGAACGAAATGATGCAAAACGTATATCTTATTTTGAATCTTTGTATATCTTTTATTTTGAATACGTTTTGCATCATTTCGTTCACTCATGAACATTGTAGTGGGTGTAATATGTATGTATGTATGTATGTATGTATGTATGTATGTATGTATGTATGTATTTATGTATGTATATATAAATATATATATTTATATATATATATATACATACATACATACATACATACACATTACACCCACTACAATGTTCATGAGTGAACGAAATGATGCAAAACGTATATCTTATTTTGAATCTTTGAATTCCGGTAAACATCGCGTGTTTGGTGTCATTGGAAAGTTCAGAGTTTCATCTACGTCAGAAAAATGTTTTTTGTTGGCTAAATTTGACTGCAATACGGTTTATTTATGCCAAACATCGCTGTCTCAAGGTTAGATATGTTATTCAGACGACCGTTTCTATTGGCTGATGGTTATGTAGTCAGATTTTCAAAATGTTGTGTCAAGAAAAATATCAAGAAATTCTTTCTTGAAACAAGATATGGAAAATCTTGAGAGTAAGAGAGGATTGGTTATCTTACTCAAGATAACGATTTCTCACTGTGCAGAAACGGTAGTTCTTCTGAAGCTTTCTGTTACGAGCGAGACATACTGATGGATATTCACTGTACATTTGGTACCGGGGAAGGCAACGTCTTGTGCACAAACTACATTTGCACATCAGAAGCATTGTTTTTCACATTAGTTTCGCCTTCGATGAAGCTAACCGCTAATTGTAAATAAATAACTTTTAATTGTAAATAACTTGTAAAAAAAAAAAAAAAAGCAAAATAATAAGATTTGACGCTGCGTGAATCAATAACATGCTGTAATAATCATTTCAAATAAATTACTGCAGAATAAATATATGCAATTTAAGAGATGTGTCGAGCACGACAAATTACGGGACTGCCACTGCAAGGCCGGGGGACCACATATGGTCGGCACTGCTTTAAAAGTGACTGTCACTCAAAGAGTTAAATGTTTTTCCTCTGAAAGTGACACATATACCATTTATAAATGCTTAAAACATTCACAGCTGGTACAGGATATCCTTTGCAGTAAAATGTCATTCATTGGTAACTAAATAAATGAATGAATGAATGAATGAATGAATGAATGAATGAATGAATGAATGAATGAATAGATAAATAAATAAATTAATAAATTAATAAATTAATAAATTAATTAATTAATTAATTAAAAATTGCTTTAAGACGTCTTAAATTTATTTTCCATTGAACATTGCCGACACATGGTATATGGTACATGCTGCATTTGATATTTTTGTGCAACCTACACGGGGCAATGTATTTTGAGGCCCAAAGCCCGGTTCATTGCATGAAGCAAAAAAGCTACCAAAGTGTGACAGAAGGACCTTCTATATCTGACTTCTTTAGCCCTTGTGTTTACAAAATAAACCTGTCATAGTCTCTTTTTGTTGAAAGTATTAGCCTGTACAGATTGTCCATGCACCCTGACAACTGTTCATTGACATTTGAAATTAAAGTTCAGGTTTGAAATTATGTTTACTATCCAGCCTGTTTCTTGAGGGCCCGGAGTATACCCGTGAAACTAAATTGTTCTCACTTCCAACATTTTGTTTAATATACCTCATACTTGATGGCCTCAACGGTGTACATCCATATGAGAAATTAAGTCTATGTTTTTTTAAGTTCAACATCCTTTCAAAACCCACTGGTTTCACACAAGGAACTCTTGAAAACTTGAATTCAATAGCAGATCTGGACCGGTGCATCAAATTCAGGGTGCGAGAATGCTTGCTTCCATAGAAGCTTCAAACTTCTTTCTCATGCAAAGCTAGAAGATCTACAAAAGACATTTCCATTTCCCATGCACTGTTTCAGCATATTTGAATCATATTGTTTCATACATGTAATAACATGAAGACATTATCAAAGATTTCATATCCTATAACTGTGATTTATGCAAATGCTTAAAGCACAGTTGCAGAATATGGAATATTCATATGTATGTTCATAATTAATTTTGTATGGCCTTACCGGTAAAGATACCTTTCCTATTGATTACTATGTAAGTCAATGGACATTCTAATGCTCAATACAATGCATTTTCTCCACCAAGCAGCAATGTTCTTTTTAAAGTTCTCTTTAAATATTCTAATTCATCAATTTCTCATACTCCAGTAAAATTTATATTTTAAATGAATTTTTCATCAGGCAAATCTTAGAGTTCCAAATGCCATATGCACTCAGCTAAAGCTCAACACAGGTCTGTTCAATAGGAGTGATCTAGGTTGGTTAAATTTCTTGACACACCGCCTTTTGTTCCCATGGTGCATGTTTGTGACACCTAGCAACCCATTCCATTTGGGGTCAGGTGTGTCAGCAAAACCCATTACATTACAGTGTACCTGGAAGTTTCACCCTGTATATGAGGACGATTTTTGGAATTATTATCTTCTAATCTACCTGCATTGCATATCGTTATCTTTCCAATACACCCATGTGTGATAAAATGAAAGTGTAATGCTTATTTGACAACATATACACAGGTTAAATTTATATCTGCTAATTCCCCATGTTAATCTATGGAGAAAAAGTGAGGGTCATGGAAAGTGACCACAAGATGTGGGCAGTCGACCATGAACAAGATGGGCAGCACCACCTTTAGGCGAATTTAGAGCTAACCCAGATGTAGACTTTGATTTTATGAACAAGCTTAGGTCAGCTGAGCACGGGCTGTTCACACAGCCCTCTAATTGTTTGCGTTTTTAAGTGTATGTGTCAACACACACTTTTCTGTTTTTCCTTAAATTCTTTCTTTCTTCTTTCTTTATACCAGCGAATTTGTCCGACACTACTATACATAGAAAGTCAAACCTTGGCATGATTGTACCTCCATACAAGGAGTTGGACCTTTTTATACACAGGAATGAAGATGTTTGAAATTATGCAAATTAGGGCATTTAAAATTTCAAATCTTGAATATCTTCAAAAGTATAATAGATAAAAATGTCATTACAACTTCTACTAGGGGATTATTGACCATTGCGCATCTAATGAATTTGAACAAAAAGGTGTAGCAATTTAAATTATGTTAATTAGCAGCATTGGAAATTTTATAACTTGAATATATTTGAAACTATTATGGATAGAGATGTCATTTTAACTTCTGCTTGGGGGTTATTGACCATTGCGCATGTAATGAATCTAAAGCAAAAGTTGTAGCAATTTAAATTATGCTAATTAGCAGCATTTGAAATTTTAAAACTTGAACATCTTCAAAATGATTATAGATAGCGGACACCAATGAATTAAAAATAAAAGTTGTAGCAATTTGAATTATGCTAAATAGCACCATTATGAATTTTAAATCTTGAATAACTTCAAAGCTATAATAGATAGAGATGACATTCCAACTTCTACTCCTGTGTTATGTTGTACATTGTCATACCAATATGCTTTGAAGACACACACACTAATTTGCTATGCAGCAAATCATCTGTCCTAGTTTGCTTCTTGCCCTTTTATTTTTTAGGGTATCAAACAGTTTTAGCAGTAGCGCATTAGGGCGTAAACACACTATACTGTAGTACAGTGTGTCACCAAGGTGCCCAAGTCCGGGATCTCAGTCTGAGTATCCGTGGATTTTGTGCAACAACATTTGTAGTAGTGCAACTTATCCTTTACTATAGAAAGAGAAGAGGAAGAGGTAGAGGAAGAAGAAGAAGAAGAAGAAGAAGAAGAAGAAGAAGAAGAAAAAGAAGAAGAAGAAGAAGAAGAAGAAGAAGAAGAAGAAGAAGAAGAAGAAGAAGAAGGAGGAGGAGGAGGAGGAGGAGGAGGAGGAGGAGGAAGAGGAGGAGGAGGAGGAGGAGGAGGAGGAGGAAGAGGAGGAGGAGGAGGAGAAAAGAAGAAGAAGAAGAAGAAGAAGAAGAAGAAGAAGAAGAAGAAGAAGAAGAAGAAGAAGAAGAAGAAGAAGAAGAAGAAGAAGAAGAAGAAGAAGTATCTTGGCAATTGTGCATACAGTGCGTTCATTTATTTATTGCGACAAACTAAGACACTATCCATGGTACAACATCCCAGATTGGCATCTGCCTAAGTCAGAATTGGAGCATGTTTGTCTATTTGTGGAGCAGCATATTCAAGGAGTCATTCTTTTAACAAGATTAAGTTTAGGAGCGGCCTGGATCTTCATTGGTGCCATGTATGGTACAGCAAGACTTTCCATGAGATTGTCTCAGTGATGTTCTAGTTGTTCGTAAGAACCAAATTCCAAGGGGGGGGGGGGGGGGGGCGAGGGGTGCAAAACAAGAATCATGAAATTATACAAAATTGTACATTGTTTTTATAACACAAAAAAATCTAAGACAGAAAACCTTGTGCACTTTACCAGAAAACACTATTAAGCATGCCCTGAACAGAACACATGGCAACTTACGCACAGGAAAAAATTATATAATTTGAACACGGTAACATGAAAGGGCATCAACAAACTACAACCGATACATCGGGAAATGTAAGTACAGAGTGCCTAGTACTCATACACAGGAACTGAATGCAGAACTAAATTCAACCAAGTCCACCAGAAGTGAATCAACATTGGAAATATGGCTATAGGTAGACTGCTGGCATCGTAAGAATTTAATGTGCTAGCAATGATTCAAGAATGTTTTACACTGACTTTTCAACAGTAAAATGCTTGGAATATAATCTATCACACAAAATGCAGTTAATTAGGCCTACAAATTTATACAGATATACCTGAATTTGCAAATATATTTTAAATCTTGCATTTTACATAAATTGAATTCTTTTGATTTTTTTCCGGTAATTTGTTATTGAAAATCAGCCAAAACACTGTCAAGCGGAATTTTGATGTAAAATCTTTTCATTCATTTAGAATCATAAGCAGCGTCAGAGTAAAACCCAATGCCGAGCACACAATGCGAGGATGTGACACTGGAACAAAAACCATGCGAAGCGGTGGGACTCGATTTAGGGTCAACTAAAATGGCTTCACGTGTTTAACCCTGGTATCTCTTACATACTGACATTGAATGTGTGTGAAAGACTCATATGCTTAGCAGACATCAATACAGATTAGTTAACATCTTCACAGTTAATCAGTAGAGTGAACGTGAAGATACTCACGACAGTGGTACAAAACTAGTTGTCCGGCTCGTGGGCTGAACATCTGCAGGTGTGACAAATGACTCATAGTCGGCCTTTGGATTTATATACGGACGCAGGCTATTTAATTTACATGTATCAATGATTCACCAACAAGTAACTAGGTGGCTAGTTGTTATATTATTGGATCCACTTCTTTAAATACGCAGACAAAGCGACGTTTTGACGAATATATGCAGCACAACGGAGGTGGGGGGGGGAGGCTGCTACGCGGTTGCAAGTAATAATGTTGCCCTAGTTCAAGGGACGGAAAAGAAAGAAATACACAAATAATAGTTGGTATGAAGTACGAAAAAAATGGCTTCCAGCACATAAGTATGGCAAATTAAAAAAAGGCCAGTACGCCAGCAGCTAAGTCCAAAAACCCCTTACCCTCTCCTAAACCATCCACGGTTCAAACACTGAAGGAGACCAAAGACCATCTATTCCTGGCTCCAGGCTTGACCTCATTCATTCGTAACCTCACATTTCTGACGGTATGCTGCAGATCACATGCATGATGTTTTACACACAGAGGATGCCTGGCAGATCCATAGTCATGAAATTTAGTTTAACCATATTTATTTATTTATTTATTTATTTATTCTGGATTACCCGATAGTGCATTATATGACTAATGCGATGGGTCATCTAGAAATGGAGAGAAACAATTTACACATGACATTACAGCTACTCTAGGTTACAAATATATAGATACATATGAAATATGCATGAGCATAGTCAGTGGCAGGTTACTGTAGAACCCAGTTTCATAATATAAAACAGCGGAAGTAATAACACTTGATCACCAATATTATTCGCTATTGAATAAGGAATCAAGAAAATTAATAAAGCGTACAACATCGTATGAGTTTCCCAGATTATTCACTGATGTCAGCGGATAATTGCTCATAATTTTGGATTGCGACAAATGTGAGCTAGCTGACACTGTTATTTTAGAAAATACTTTATGACTCGTTGCTTCTGAAAATGTGTTTGAAGGTGAAAGACTTTATGACACAACGTTTTGCGATACGGAATTAATTTGAATCTGGAAAGAAGTAGTGTACGGAATTAATATTAATGTAGATTTTTATAAATATATGCTAATGTATGAATTGGGTCAATCATAGTTTTACCTCATATTTATGTGTCTTACCTTTCCAACTCCTATTCTTAGGAATTATTCCATGTTTGTCTATGATTGATGCTGTTATTTATGCACATTTTTCTTTCTCATTCAATCATCGAACATACCTGTGCCCGTACGTATTGTGAGATTTACCAAGTGAAAATTACATTAATTTTCAGTATCCGACAGAAATTAGATGGTATTCTCGAGAACCAGTTGCCAAGCTGAAAGTAAAATTCAAAATAATAGGCCTAAATTCAAATTCTTTGCATCCAGATACAAAAGGCGATGAACCAACTATCCAGACGCATTATTTCACTCTCGAGGTGACAATAAACTAGGCCATCCCTTTGAAAAATGATTACCTGAGTGAAAAATCAAACAAGATCCTAAGTTATAAAAAATGTTCAAACAACATGCTGTTCAAAATAAATTGGTCGTTAATTCGATTTTCAAACAATCCAATTTATTCCATTTTCAGACCTGAAAAATCTTATTCTTTGTTTGGAACAGTAACATTCTTTGGAAAAGGTCACAATATGAGTATATTTGACGTATATACAAATTTATTAAATACACGGAGGCTTGCAATCACTTAGGCTATCCGAGACCCAGCATGGTAAATGAAGATGCCCATTGAAACAATGGATGCAATTCAGTGATGAGTGTGGATACGTATATAGAAATTTATGGAGTATATTAAAAATTTAAATATTTCTTCAATAATTTAATAGCCGGAATTTTTAAAAGTATTTCGAAGCAAAAATTGAATTATATATCGCACATTTTGATACAATCTTATTATTATCTTATCATTTATATACTGACCTCAGTATGATTTTGTCTTCTTCGTCAAACTATCTCTTTTACAGAAAATAAATTTACACAAGTCCATGATTACAATGATCGTTTGGTCCACTCAACTGGATTGTTTTTTTAAAAAAATACAAACTCGTTGACGGCCACAAACAGTACCGATAATCAAGAACGCATCAGTCGAAGATAGCAAAATGTATAAAATAAACACCCAATATTTCAAACAACCTTATCCTTTACAAAACAATCTTTTGTGAGCGTAGATTTTGGAAGACACCACCATCCAAAATTGAGAATGTTTCAATTGTTTCTGCGAGTTACACAACCTTGACAGTTTAAAACGTTCCACCAAAAGAGCCAGGAATGTGCATAGCAAAAGGACATGCCGCTTTGTGTTTTATTTTAATTGAAATATTGGAAGACGAATAGATAACATCTAAATCTACAAGAACACAGCCAACCTGAAATTCTACAAACGTAAATTAAAAAAAAAAAAATACAGCTCACCGATCTGATTTGGTTATATATAACAACCCTTCGGTCTATTGGTCTATTTTGAAAAGTGCTCCATTTGATCGTTCATGCAATCCACACTTAGCCTGATTATACTTATTTTAGCGTTGATCATATAATCCACTGTGTATATGTACATGGCAACAAATGTAAACAGAAAAAAAAAAAAACAAACTTTGTGTGAGTGTGTGTACGTATGTATGTTGAGACATGTCAAGTAGCACTCAAATCCAATGAAACAATTTATCTGGGACAAAGAGAGTATTAAATGTATGAATGCTACAAAGGGGTGAATAGAGATTTTCGCCGCGTGTCCCGTCAATGTATCCAAAGTGAAGTACCCGCTAAATTTGACAAATTGAATAATATGTCCTCTGAACGTAAAATGTTGAGTTTCTGGAATGATATAAAGAAAGTGCAACGGAAAAGGGTTACTTCGTCGTTAAGGGCTCAGCAATTTGGGAGATTATTACTCTAGTACTATGAGTGACAATAATGCTCTATGCACCGAGGGTCATAAGAATGTTCATGATGCAGTCCAGCAGCAAGTAAAAGATGTCGAAGAATATATGAGTAACTATGGTGATAAAACTGTTATTACAACTCATGATATTTCTGATCTATTTATGAGACTAATCAGAAACTGTTCCCCTGGCTGCGATGGAATCACTACTGAGCACTTTATATATGGAAATACTGAGATTTTGTGCCATAGATTAGCCAATCTGTACACTTTAATAATACATCATACTATTGTTCCTAGTGATCTTTGTATGGAGATAATTATACCGATTTTGAAGAAAAGTACATTAAGTCCGAATGATACTTCTAACTTTAGGCTTATCACATTAAGCTCTGTCCATGATAAAATGATAGAACTTCTACTGTTACCTAATGAGAATATCAATGATGTACAGTTCGGCTTCCGACCTAACCGAAGCGCAGAATTTGGTTGTGCACTCTTGAATGAGCTGGCCTGTTGTTATGATAATAGAAAGTCCCCTATATTTGCCTGTGCGTTAGATGCAGAAAAGTGTTTCGATAGGGTTTGGCACGATGCTTTGATGTTTAAGCTTATTAATGTGATGCCCAAAACCCATTGGCTTCTATTGCATAGATGGTATAGTAATTCATATGTTTAGTTTAAACATATTTATTTATACTGGATTACCCTATAGTACATGAAATGACTAATATAATGAGTTCTCCAGACATGGAGAAAACGCACAATATATATACAGTACATACAGGACATTACAAACTATGTTACCAGATCATTTGTAAAATGTAAAATATGAATGTCGTAATACACAAGTAAATCGGGGTAGTAATACCCAGTACAGAATATATGGTAGAGATTACGACACAAGGCATATAACTATTCACTCACTGTTGACAGGGGAAATAGGAAAACAAAACCAATAACAGTAATTGGAGCAGGTATATACAAAGATAAGTACATACATGATTACGTCACCAAGAGGTTATACATTATAATATTGACAAAAAGAAGCTTTGATGCTGTAGTCAAATGTAATGATTTGTATAGTACACCATTTAAGATCTCTGGAGGGGTAAGAGAGGGGAGTGTATTGTCTCCCAGGCTATTCAATATATTTTTTAACGACTTATCACAACTTTTGTGTAAACAACACAGTGGGCTCCGGATCGGTAACGAAAAAGTTAAATCTTTTGCACACGCTGACGACATTATCCTGTTACCAGATCTAACTGCATTATAATAGGCAAACATCATTTTAAATCAGAGCCAAAGTGGTCTCTTAAAGTCCAGTGTTAGAAACGAAAGACACAGTTGATATACTTGGCGTCAGATTCTCTAGTTTTAATTCCTCCAAGAATCACATTGACGCACGGATGAGTGCCTGTCGGAGAATCTTTTACGGTCTGGCAAATGCAGGCCTTTCATATCCTGGTCTTTCAACAAATGTTAAATCTTACTTATGGAAGACCGTTTGTGTACCAGTTTTAACTTATGGGTGTAATACTGTAAGCATGACAGGATCAGTAACTAAAGACATGGAGTCACTTCAAGGTACTGCAGTCAAGCAGTTTTTAGGTATAGGGACATGATCCCATCACAGTCATTTATTGCAAGCATTGTATATTCCTACGGTCAAGAACGTTATTGACAAAAATTTTGTATCTTTTTAATCACCGCTCTTTCCTTGTAGACTCTCCTTTGAAAAAAATTCTATTAGAGCAACTTGCCAGGTGCACTGTGACCGGGTGCCTGGATAAGGGTAGTATGATCGAGAGAATTGTTCAGCTGGGGGCCTCCCCGATCCAGGTGGCTCTCCTTGGTGGAGAGCGTCGGGTCTGGGAGGACCCCCACTTTAATGCAAAGATGGGTGTAGTTGACTCCCTCAGATATTTAACTGCTCTGGATAATTTCATAAAACCATGGTCGGAGAAGCATGTACTCGCTGTCCTGCTGACGCGTGCCTTCTGATGTTGTGCATCTAGGACGCGCCGGTGAGTGGGGGTGGCGCTACTGGGCGATGCTCCTCCGCCCTCGACACGTCTATTTTAAGGAGCCTTGCTGTGATGGCGATTATTCTTGGTTCTGTATATTTCATTTTTGTGGTAAAGCATAAATGAGTGTACTGCTTTCAGGTGCTTTGTCTTGCGAAATGGGAACATTGTATTTATGAATTACTGTATTCTGATCTCTAAGTGTGACTACTTTTTATGTATTCTTCATTTTTTATGGAGGTTAATAATAATAATAATAATAATAATAATAATAATAATAATAATAATAATAATAATAATAATAATAATATAATTTACTCCGTCTCAAAGCCAAGCGCAACGCACAAGTGAATCTGAGTGACAAATGGACAATCCTATGAAAAAGATCTTAATTCTTGTTATTGCAGCCATTACAAATGAAAACCCACCTTTCAGAATGATAATTTTTGTTATGATTGATTAACTGATTTTGTTATTTCTCCAAAACTGGAGAACGTATGAAATATATAAAACTCGTGGTACAAGAGCATATCAATATGTTATGACATTACAAATACTTCATAAAATTAATTCCTCAGGCAGATTATAGTAAATACTTAAAATATATGTTATAATGCCAAAATGAATCAACCAATGCACAACATAAGCTTAATACTGAAACTGTAGATAAATCAGAACCAAAACGGAAAAAAATGTTTGATGCAAAAGTCACAACGAGTTTCTCTTAAACGTCAGTGTGAATGTCGGATCATGCATCGTTGGAAGACTCCTTCTGCATGCTATAAGCGCGATGGCTGGGATTGCTCTTTTTTTTTGGGGGGGAGGGGTTGTTTTGGTTTTTTGTGGGGTTTTTGTTTGTTTGTTTGTTTTGGTTTTTTGTATTTGTTTTGTTTTAGACGAATCTGGCAATGATTTGCGGAAGAGATATATTCAGGAAGATTGCTTCTCGCGTATATTCCCATAGTGCAAAACATTAATGAGAATGTAATGCGAAGCAGAACAATTTCTTTCTCATTGATCGTTTATAATATATATATATATATATATATATATATATATATATATATATATATATATATATATATATATATATATATATATATATCAATCATGATGGGTAGTCGAAATACAGATCTCCACGAGGAGTCGCCGCACACATGCTGGAAGAATATCTTCTATGCGGGTCCCTCTGCCAAAACTTCCACTGCATATGCAATGAGGAGGCAACATGACCTTCTCCTTGCATGCAACAGCAGTTTGACCAACACAACGAAAAGGGTCATTCACTTCTGACAACCCAAATGTTGTAATAGTTAAGACTCGTCGCTCAGGTTTGAATCACGCTGGATCCCTTGAGTTTTTGTGAAAATGAGGAGGACACCTCAAATGTCTAAGGCCAACTGCCGCAAATAGTCTCAAAGATAAAAGAAATTAAGCATTGATTCAACTGGAGTTATTGACTATTAAACCACTGGTAGGGAAAATAGAAACATGATATAATCACAGTGGCCCGTGAATTCCAACCTGTATCACTCATTCAACACACAAGATTGCGCAAAAAAAAAAAAAAAAAAAAAAAAGTTCCGGTCGAGTTCACTGGCCCTACATGCAGACACAAATCGGGGAGATTCCTGTTCACTGATATACAGTGCATTGAATCAATTTAGAGGAAAAGCGGGAACTTCCAAAATCTTCTCTGTCGTGTGCTGCTTCATGGTATGAAATGTAAGGACAATATGCACATGTATACAACGTATATGGCAGAAGACAGCCTTTTTCACAGTTTGAAACACGTGCACCGCGTCGAATTTTTGAAACACAGCAGACATTTTGTGTTGGCTTTTACAACCACATGACACTTACTCATACACATATTTCTGTCGTAGAACCTGTCTCCTTAGTCAACTCCTTGCTCTGGGCGTCCGTCGAGCCAAGTAATACATCAAAGGTATCAGTGACGTCTGTTGAGGGGACAACTGTGGAACCAAGGAGTATTTTTTCTCATCAAAATACAACAGCTTACTGAAAATTCAAGCAGTGGCCAAGAACGGATGACGTAATATATTCATACATGCAAATTTATAAACAGCGAATGTTAAATGCATGTGTAAGATGTCAGTCAGAAATTTGGTTCGATACCTGGCTGCTGCTGTTGCATAGTGATGAATAATTGCTGAAAATTTAACTGTTCAATGCCCGTCAGAGATTTACAGGGCTGTTGCGTCATTACCAGAGTAAGGGGTACACAGTTATAAATTTCATCAAAGTAGGCTATTCATTCGTAGAAGGGACACTTCAATGCATGAATTTTTCTTCACAACCGTTCTCCGATGTAGATACATCCTCTCTGGCAAACTTTGTGGCTAATCGCTCCTGAGAGGAACGCATTTTCCCAGAACAATAATCAGCAGTTATGTATGTCCTGTCATTGGCATCATGATGGACCATTGATTTTTGTGTTGAAGATCAATTCCTTGCAAATTAACCCCATTGCGCTTTTTTGTGAAGGGGTACTTTTTCTTGTAAAATTATACAGTATCTCAAAAAGGCGCGAAAGGTGTGGATTCAACTTCAGCTTTCAAAGGAAGTCAGTTTGCTTTATTTCGTCTAACAGTATACAATATACAGGATATCATGATAGATAATATATGCACAAACGGAAACCCAAATATGAAAGCATGACGAATCTGCTACCAGTAACTGTAAGTTGTAGGCCTAAGCGACCATTATATTTCATTCATAGCGGTGACAGACCTTTTTTTTCCCATGTCCTTATCGTTGCGAGTTTCATTAACGCAATAACATTGTTACACTAATTTCCACGCCAAAATATTTTGATCTTATTGCAAAGAACACCGGTAACAGTATGTTGAAGTCTCATTGCTCTCTTAACAAATTAGCAATATGCGTGTTCCTATCGTGTAGGAGCTCCGCGTGATGACATACATGATAGTGGTAGTGGTTCTAGGCTCACCCTACACCATCTTATTAGCACGAATGATTGACTGTACAGATGAATATATAATACTTTATTGCAGATAAGGCCCTATGTGGACCATTACACACATACAGATGCTCCAGGTTCACCCTCTCTTCACGCTCGCTCTCTCTCTCTTCCGCCACCCCCCCTTCCCCCATAGGGCCTTTTGGCACGGATGTGTGAGTGTGACTGACTAAACGTTACGAGCGCCTGTGGTCCTGGGGTAAAGTTGTAAGTCTTATTTGATGGCGTTCATGCACCTGTGTAAACTTTTTTTTTTTGGGGGGGGGGGGATATCCCCAATATAGTTACCACTTGTGTAAAAAAAAAATAATAAAACAAGGTAACTGAATTTATGCAAGTCCTGTACTTTCCTGGTCATAGAAGGAACAATCTTTTTTTTGTAACATGACCAATCAGTTGAATCTACCATTCCGCATCCCAATGTCAGATAGAATATATATATATATATATATATATATATATATATATATATATGGTACAACCTTGCATGCATGTTGATTTGTCAAATAAACAATCATGAACATAAACTTTTATCACTTTTTTGTTTAAAATTGTATCTCGTTGCTTTGTCTTGTCATTTTATTGTTTCTAGCCGCAATAGAAGATCATCAGCAAATAAATTCAGGTACGCGTCAAGATTTTATGCAGACACTCTAAGAACAAAAATCCTTCACCTTGTCACAAATATGGCATATATTTAGGTACTAGTATTTTAAGCATCATAAGATATGGGGTTCTTCACAGAACATTTAAGGTTCTTCACAACTCTCACACAAAGACTCTTTAGGGAACCTTTTGTGGGTTCTTCATCCAAGTATCATTTTGGAATGCAATGAGTAAGCACTCAGTAAAAACATACGAGTCGTTGGCCTAACTTTTTGACATAATTCTGCCAAATTAGCCATTTTTTGTCGTGGCTAGTTATTAAACACGCCTATTATGCATTAATAAAACAGATGAAGTGCCTATTATGCATTGATAAAACAACAGATGAAGTTCCAATTACACAATTTGAATAATTCGCTTTTGCCGCAACTTTTGATTGGTTTAGACTTAAGCTATGTATTTAATCCACATTGTAAAGAAATGCCAATAATATGAAGTGAGTATCAAGTTTGGCAAAGTTACCAAAGTTTACTCGGGAAGCATGTATAGACGATCTTATTGCAACAATTTGACAGGTATTCCCAAATATTTATGCGTGTGTGTGTTCATGTGTGATTGAAATTACACGGGTGAAGAACCTTTCTCGTTGGAAAATATAAATATGCGCTGTCGCTTTGCCTTCCATTCTTCGTGTAACTCAGATAACAAATAGAGAGGCATCCATGCAGGCTTCTTTTTCAAAGTAGGGCAGGAGTGATCAATCCAGAATAGAGAAAACAAAAGTGGACAACAGGTAGTAATGGTAAATGTAAGGTATGTAGACAAGAGACAGATGAGACAGTGGATCATTAGCTGTGGTGGTGTGATGCATATAGAGAGATA